>JAWDJE010000007.1:57077500-57527500 GCA_035047345.1 Bradypodion ventrale
GCGGCTCACACAATAGTTATACAATATACACAATAATACGATATACAATATACAAAATAATTATGCAATATTCAGCTTACAAGAGCAACACATAATAATATATAACAATAAAGTACAGATCGACAAATAGGTCGATCTTAGAAGAAATCAACCTGACTGCTCCTTAGAAGGTCAAATAGTAAAGATGAAGCTAAAGTACTTTGGACATCAAATGAAAAGAGAGGATTCACTTGAGAAAGCCTTGATGCTGGGAAAGGTGGAGGGCAAAAGAAGAAGGGGGCACAGAAAATGAGACGGCTAGATGGTATTGTAGATGTAATGGGCACAAAGCTGGGTGGGCTGAGGAGGATGGTGGAAGACAGAGGTGCCTGGTGGGCAATGGTCCATAGGGTCAGAATCGACTGTGCAACTGAACAACAAAACAGGAGTGGTGTGGACCACTGAAGATCTGTTGCATGGTATCCTGACATGTACCATAGCAAGTACTGTAGTAAAGAGCATGCATGTAACTTTAGCAACATACATATGTATCCATAAGCATCTTACATAACAGTCATGTTTCTACTATACACAAGACAGACATGCACACACACTACTATTGAGAAAACCAGTGGCACTTTATAAAAATGTTTTATTTTTTGATAAGTGCATGCATTCATTGGGGGTGGGAAGTCATTTGTGAACAAATCCCAGCAGCTGTTCCATTCAGTTCTTGAGACAACTCCAAATAATAGTAGTTAAAATGCCCCTGGAAACAAGTAACCTGAAGAAGCTATGACAACTCTGCCCTCTTGTGACCATTAGGTTTCAAAACAAAAGTTGAAACAGAAGAGAGCATTGTGATTAAGCTGAAACGAAATGACATCTGTACAGAATACTGTATTGCATCTCTAGAAGCTCCATGACCTTGACCCTGCAAATATCTTTTGACTCTATACAACACGGCAATACAATTTCTCTAAAAGATCTGGGATTTGTAAAAAGGATCAATACCTGTAGATTAATTGTCCCTGACTGGCTGCATGGGGTGGTTTAGTGGTTAAGATGCTGAACTTGACAACTGGAAGGCCAGCAGTTCGATACCCGAGTGCTGCATGACAGAGTGAGCTCCTGTCTCTGTCCCAGCTCCTGCCAACCTACCAGTTTGAAAGCAAGACATTGCAAATAGCTAAATAGGTACCGATTTGTTAGGGAGGCAACAGTATTCCTTATGCTTTAGCGTCTAGTCATACCTCCTACATGACCACAGAAACGTCTACAGATGCAGACAGTGCTGGCTCTTTGGCTGTAAACAGAGAAGAACACAGCACCCTAGGGTCAGATACAACTGGCTTTCAAGCAAGGGCAACCTTTACCTTCACCTTTACTAGCTGGATAGCTCAGTGTGCTAGAGCTTTGATTCCCACTGTGCTTCTGAGGAGAACCATCAAGCTGTAATGTCTTGGGTAAGCTACACAGTCCTGCTGTTTCATTAGAAGAGGGATTGGTAGCGCTCTGTGTACTTTATACTCATACACTTGTATCCATCACTGGAAATCTTTAAAAAGCAATTTAAAACTATCTTCTTCAAGGAGCTTTTCAGGGTGTTGTCCCTTTACTGATAAATTAGTCAGTCAGGTTGAGTAACTATGCCCTCAGATGGCAATTAGTTTAGTTTACTTTAGTTTGTAACTTATTTGTTGGTTGTTTCTTTGATCTGCTGTATGTTTTCATTCATTTTGTTTATTAAATTTAGGGAATATAGCATACAATTACATATTACAAAATTACATATCACAACATTTCTACCCTCTGGTCAAGCAAAGCCAGAGGGGTGGCAAAGCAGCAGCAGCTGTCCCTCATCTCACACCGATGTTGCTGGATGTGGGAGGGAACCGACAGAGTCCTCCGGTCCTGGCAGCTCAACACCTTTTCTACCCTCTGGCCAAGCATAACGGGGGTGGTGGTGGTAGCGGAGCAGCAACAGCTGACCCTCATCCTATGCTGATGTTGCTGGCCACGGGAGGGAAATGACAGAGTCCTCTGGTCCTGGCGGCTCGATGCCTTTTCTACCCTCTGGCCAAGCGTGACCAGAAAGGGGGGGGGGGCAGAGCAGTAACAGCTGTCCCTCATCCCACGTCGATGTTGCTGGCCACGGGAGGGAAACGATGGAGTCTTCCGGTCCTGGCGGCTCGACATATTTTCTACCCTCTGGCCAAGCATGACCAGAGGGGGGCGGGCAGAGCAGCAACTGCTGACCCTCATCCCACGCCAATGTTGCTGGCCATTGGAGGGAAACAACAGAATTTTGTTGTTATTTGTTATCTGTTTGTTCAGCGCCCAGAGTGGGATACCACCCAAATGGGCAGTATAGGAATACAATAAATAAATATAAAAATTCATATCTAGGAAACTCTGAGAAAGGTCGGCATGCATTGAAATCAACATGGCGGCAGACAATTATTATTGTAACTGTCATCATTGTAATTGCCATTTAAGCTTAGACATCAATATATGATATCATTGTATATAAAGCATCAGTTGAGACAATTTTTCATGGTCTCACAAGACTTAACAGATGGACCAAGACTTTATATAAAGTTTCCCCAGAAATGGGTAAAACTGTACATTCTGTTCACTGTGCTCTCAGTTAGAGGAGATTATATGCTCTTAGAACTGGTCCTCCCCGCAAAAAAATACTTTAGGTAGAGCTTTACCAGCTCCACGTGTGTGAGGTATACTCACTGAAGCCATCTAGTTTAATTTCTCTATTCCTTTTTGAAGAATATGCTAGGTTTTCTGTGAAGAATTCCATTCCAGGCTTAAATGAAAATGCATCATGCATAGTTAGTTAGTTAGTTAGTTAGCTAGTTAGTTACTTATATGATGCGAAGTGCTGGGTAGGATGGTTGAGGAGAGGGCACTTTGGAGATCATTCATTCCTAAGGGTGTCGTAAGTCAGAGGTGACTTGATATTGCACAACAACAGGACTTTCAAGGTAAGTGAGATATTTATGGCATGGTTTTACCAGTTCTACTCACACAGTGAGTTTCCATGGCCAAGCAGGGATCCATATCCCAGTTTCCAGAATCCTATTTCACCACATTTGATCCCCAGTGCATCATGTACATGTGTTCAAAAGTTTGAAACTGAGATGGTTTTACAGCTGTTTCTTTCTTCACCAGTTTGTTTGCCCTCCGTTCCAGACAGGGAATGAAGATAAGTTTTGCACTTCATTTATTTATATTTCTGAAGAAGATGAAGGGAAAGTTCATTTTGAAAAATCTCTGCGCTGTTACTGTACTCTTACTGAATAAACTTTATTCTAGTCCTGCATTTTTCTTTTATTGTAGTACCATATGACCCACTAGAGAGCAGCATATACCTTCCAGCGGTTAAAAAAATGGCCTACAGAGCGTTTATTAAAATGGCTAATACTTTTTGTGCTGCGGAATCCCTCAGTTTTTCTACCTACACACAGACATAAGGCAGCATCATTTAGAAAGAAGAGCTACTGGAAAGAGAAAGTGGAAGCCCAAGGGCCTTTCATTTCACCCATTACACAGATGAAATGAAGTAAAAAGGGATTTGACCAAAGCATCTCTTTCACACAAGCTGAAATAGGTCAGTGGGTAAAATTTTAAATTCAAAGAAAAATTGTGACTGATGCAAAACATATTGTGGGGAACAACAAGGCATTGGAAAAATGCCCTGTCTAGCTAGCAAGGGAAAGAACCACAGTGAGGTGGGCATTTGCACCCAGGCCACTCATATCAGGTATACAAGGACAAAGTCTTGGAGGCTATGGGTTCTGATTTCATGGGGATGATGAATCCACTCAGGGTTTCACACTGAACTTTAAAGTAGACATCCAACATACTGAATATATTTTAAGACTAACACTTGCGTTGGTTTCATGGTCCCTGTAAAATCAACCTCAGCAGCCTCCATTGGAGGAAACTCAAGGGAGGGCTGAACCTGGTGGGTTCTGAACTGCTTTGGCTGGACTTGCCAGCCACTTGGTGTTGTGTATGCATGTTCACTGTTGCTTTAAGTAAATGAATGTAACCAGCCCCATATCACAATGTATCACAGCTGTTAAGGAACGCGAGCAAGCAGCCCATAGAGGGCGGCTGCGAGCGTTCAATCTCACATGGTTCAATTGCTCAATCACGGACAGCCGCGGGAAACTTCCCCTCATGACAATGGAGATCAAGACTACTGCAGCAAGACAATGGAGATTAATACTACTGCAGCAAGAGGCGTGCCTGGGCGAGGCCACGCCAGCGACAGCCAATGAGCTGTCGTGCAACAAGATTCAAATGTGTAACCCTACTGTATATAATGAGATGTACCTCCGCCATTACCACATGTTCGTTCTGATCATCAAACAATAAACCTGTGTTAGTCCTCATTGCGACTCCTTCTTTGTCTTCCGTGCAAGACACTAAATTGGCGACGAGGATGGGATCAATGGCGAATCCCAGAGTCAAGACGTACCACTTCGACGTCAGCGAGCCTGAGCAGTGGGAGCTCTACGAGTGCCAGTTTCGGCACGCGATGGAAGCAGCCGGCGTCGACGACGACGCGTTGATACGCTCCCATTTCCTGGCCCAGGTGGGGCCGGCCACGCTGCGCATCCTAATGAACTTGGTGGCGCCAAAGAAGGTTGAAGCAGTGCCTATCAACCAACTCCTGGAGCTGCTGAGGGCACATTTCCAGCCGCCCGTGTCGATTTTCCCGGCCCGGGTCGCGTTCCACCGGCGGGACCAGCGTTCAGGCGAGTCCGTGTCCGACTACGCAGCGGCCCTCCGACTGGCGGCCGTGCATTGCAAGTGGGACGACCTGAACCAGGCTCTGCGAGACCGTCTGCTGTGCGGCCTGCGGGACGAAGAGCTACAACGGAAGCTCATGACCCGCGACGAGCACCTCTCGTTCAATGAGGTGTTGCGAGAGGCGCAAGCGGCCGAGGCGGCCAGGAGCGGGGTCAAGGTGTTCAAGGCCCGCACCACAGCGGGCCAAGCGGCACGGCGGACTCCAGCAAGGGCAGCCTGGCGGGCACCTAGGTCGCCCGCCGGCAGTCCAGAGACCTCCGACGACTCGTCCGTAACGGCGGACTCCTACACCAGCGAGGACGACGGCGTCCAGAGAGTAAGGAAGCGTGGGGAGCGGCGGCAAGACCGAGAGCGGCAGGACCGCCGCTGCGATGGCTGTGGCGCGGCCCACGACCGCACGAGGTGTCCTTTCCGCAAGGCCGAGTGCCACAATTGCGGTCGAAAGGGGCACATCGCCCGAGTATGCAGGCGCGGGCGATCCGAGAGCAAAGGCAGTTCCAGCCATCCCCAGCACCACCAGCGGAAGGCGGCCGGTTCCAGGAAGGTATCCACCATCCACGGCGAGGACGGCGTGCACCGCGTGGCCCTGGAGCACCGGCGATTCTACGTGGAGGTACAGTTGCAGGGGCGCCCCGTAAAAATGGAAATAGACTCAGGGTCGTCATACTCCATACTGTCCCAGAGGGAGTACATGCGCATTCCCCCAGAGGCGCGGCCCAAGTTGCGGGCCATGCGGTCCCATCTGCGGGACGTACAGGGAAACGGGATCCCAGTGTTGGGGGTGGGGAAATTCAAGGTGAAGTTCAAGAATTTCTCCGAAAGGCTGCCCCTAGTGGTCCTCAAGGGGGGGAAGTGTTGCCTCCTAGGGACGCAGTGGTTTGCTCCCCTGGGAATAGAACTGTCCGGCATCCACGCCATAGAGACTGACCCAATGCAGGACGTTTGCAATGCGCACCCGGACGTTTTTAAAAAGGGGCTCGGGACTTACAGGGGGCCCCCAGTTTCATTCGAGTTGGACCCAGAAATCCGGCCCATCCGCCTTAAGCCGAGGAGAGTGCCCTTCGCACTCAAGGACAAGATCGAGGCGGAACTGGACAAATTGGTGGGGCAGGGGATTTTGGTTCCAGTTGATTCGGCAGAGTGGGAGACGCCGATTGTTACGGCCCTTAAATCAAACGGGGAGGTCAGGATTTGCGCGGACTATAAATGTACGATCAACAAGGCCATTCGGCCAAATGCATACCCAGTGCCCGTGGTCAGCCATCTGCTGGCCACACTCCATGGGGGGAGGTGTTTCGCCAAGTTAGACCTAGCCCAGGCCTATCAGCAACTTTCAGTGACCCCAGCCGCTGCCGCTGCGCAGACTATAGTAACGCATAAGGGGGCATTTAAGGTAACGCGCCTTCAGTTCGGCGTGAACTCGGCCCCCGGGATCTTTCAGTCCCTCGTGGAACGCCTTTTGAAGGGGCTTCCAGGAGTTCTACCATACTTCGACGATGTGCTGATAACAGCGGGGAGCGAGGTAGAATTAGCTAAAAGACTAGATGGGGTCCTCTCAGTTTTCGAGAAAGCGGGGCTTCGACTAAGGAAGGACAAGTGTGTGTTTTTTTGCGAGGGAGGTTGAGTTCCTAGGTTTCAAAGTAACCCCAGAGGGGATCAGGCCCTCAGAGTCCAAGGTTGCAGCCATACAGAACGCCCCTCGCCCCACTGCAAAACCGGAGCTGCAGTCGTTTCTGGGGCTCCTTAACTTCTATCACTCGTTCCTGCCTAGGAAGGCATCGGTTGCGGAGCCACTGCACGCCTTGCTTAAAAAGGACGCGGTTTGGCGGTGGGGGGACAAACAAGAAAGAGCCTTCCGAGAACTAAAATCACTCCTCTCCTCAGATGCGGTCCTGACACATTTTGACCCTAGGAAGCCAGTGGTTCTGGTATGTGATGCGTCCCCGGTGGGGGTGGGGGCGGTCCTGTGCCACGTGTTAGAGAGCGGGCGGGAGGCCCCGGTGGCTTACTACTCCAGGTCCCTTTCGAAGGCTGAGCGCAATTACGCGCAGACAGACAGGGAGGCACTGGCCATAATTGCAGGGACCAAAAAGTTTCATGATTTTCTATACGGCCGTGAGTTTACGGTAGTGACTGATCACAAGCCGCTTCTGGGGATCTTCACTACCGGCAAACCTACCCCCCAAATACTCTCCCCCAGGATGTTGCGTTGGGCCATATTCCTCAACGCCTACCAATACGAGATAGTCTACCGCCCAGGGAAGGAGATCTCCCATGCGGACGCCCTGTCCCGATCTCCCCTCCCTAACTTGGGGGATTCCGCATGCGAGGTAGAGCAGGACCATCAGGTCATGTTAATCGAGTCCCTCGACTCACCCCCCATTGCCCCGGCCGACCTCGCCAAAGCCACGGCGGCCGACAAAATCCTAGCCCAGGTTAGCTCATGGGTGAAAAAAGGGTGGCCCACTACTCCCCCAGAAGAACCGTTCAAGCCGTTCTGTAGGCGCAGGGTGGAACTTTCCCTGGAAAGGGGCTGTCTACTCTGGGGCCAGCGGGTGATTATCCCAGAGAAATTAAGGGCAAGGGTACTGAAGTTACTACACACCAGTCACCCGGGGATCGTGCGGTCCAAAGCCCTAGCCAGAAGCTTCTTTTGGTGGCCACAGATAGACGCAGACATAGAGCGTCTAGTGGGCACGTGCGAGAGCTACCAGAACTCCCGGCCCGAGGAGTCCCGATTACCCCATAGAGAGTGGGACACAGCCCGCGGGCCGTGGTCCCGTATCCATGTCGACTTCGCGGGGCCCTTCCATGGGGACACGTTCCTACTGGTTGTCGACTCCTACTCCAAGTGGTTGGAGGTAATTCCCGTGAGCAGCACCTCCTCCGCGACAACCATAAGGCAGTTGCGCAAGCTTTTTGCGTGCTTCGGCCTGCCAGACGTCCTCGTGAGCGACAACGCAAGTTCCTTCACGTCGACCGAGTTCCAAACCTTCATGGAGAGGAACGCAATCAGGCACATTACTGCTGCCCCATTCCACCCCGCCACAAACGGTCAGGTAGAGCGCCAAGTGCGCACTACGAAAGACGCACTGCGGCGCATGGGTCCCGGCGACCTGAACCTACACCTATGCCAGTTCCTAATCACATACAGGACCACCCCCTTAGCTTCAGGATTCTCCCCAGCCGAGCTTCTCATGAAGAGGCACCCGGCAACGCTGTTTGACCGGATGGATCCGTCCAGGGTAGAGGATGAGGGGAGAAATATAAATTTAGGGGGGGGAGCTCCAAGAACTTTTCCACAGGGGACCCGGTTCATTGCAGGAACTACGCGGCCTCGGGGCCAGCGTGGGTGCCGGGGACAATCATCGAGCAAACGGGGCCAGTTTCCTACAGGGTCGAGACGAACTCAGGGCTAACATGGAGACGGCACGCCGATCAGCTCCGAAGGCGAGTCACCAGTGAGGGGGAATCAGCGTTAGGGTCCTCCCCCACCCGCATTACCCAAGGGGGAGACACGGAGGCGTCCGAGAACACTTTCAAAGAGAGGAATGAGTTTGTCCCCGACTATGAATATGATTATGATTTTCCGTACCAGGGGGAGTTAGCGGAGTGGTCCCCCACCCGTCCTAGCGAGAAGAGGGGTTTCAGTTCAGCCCCTGGTACATCCCGTCCCCACAGCACGGACATGCTAGAGTACACCATAGTCCCGGCCCCCAAAAGGCAAATGCCACAAAGACAGGCGGCCAGCGAAACCTCGCCAGCCTCAAATCCCCAAACCCCCGAACAGGCAGCGGGAGACAGCGGGTCCACGAGGGTCTCATCGTCAGTTCCGAAGTTCGTGCTAGGTGTGTCCCCGGGCTCTGCTGGCGGTAAGGCAAGGGTTCACTTCCCAACTGTTCATTCCATTCCCGTCCCCACAGGCAAGGTCAACGCAGCCTCACCACAGAACCACTAACGGGTCCCCACTTTGCATTGCAGGACGAGACCGCGCGGAACCAGGAGCCACGGGCTCCCCTGTGTTAGGGCAAGCGGCCGCTCGCCCCAGACGCGTGTGCGGCAAGCCACAGTGGTTAAGGGACTTCGTCCCATCCTAGGGGGGAGGGATGTTGTGTATGCATGTTCACTGTTGCTTTAAGTAAATGAATGTAACCAGCCCCATATCACAATGTATCACAGCTGTTAAGGAACGCGAGCAAGCAGCCCATAGAGGGCGGCTGCGAGCGTTCAATCTCACATGGTTCAATTGCTCAATCACGGACAGCCGCGGGAAACTTCCCCTCATGACAATGGAGATCAAGACTACTGCAGCAAGACAATGGAGATTAATACTACTGCAGCAAGAGGCGTGCCTGGGCGAGGCCACGCTAGCGACAGCCAATGAGCTGTCGTGCAACAAGATTCAAATGTGTAACCCTACTGTATATAATGAGATGTACCTCCGCCATTACCACATGTTCGTTCTGATCATCAAACAATAAACCTGTGTTAGTCCTCATTGCGACTCCTTCTTTGTCTTCCGTGCAAGACACTAAACTTGGTCACGCCATTTTCTGTTCTAAAAACCAGTTTGCTTCAATATTAATGCTATGATATGCACAATTTCCTATTTTGAGTTAGTGTATTATGATCCACAGAGGGATGTTGTTTGAGCCCCAGAATTAGAAAATAGATAGAAATAGAAGAATGTGGAAGAGAGATGAAGAGGCCTCTGTTGAGTAGACTAGACAATTTTATTGAGAACACAGAAAATGAACTCACAGAAAATATGAGCAGTGGATGGAGTGGCACCCATATCCAACATATTGTACATCATATCCAATTCTTTCATGTCCTGATCAAGCCCTGGACTGCCAAAATGAAGCCACTTTCTTTGCTTTGTTATTACCCAAACAATTCCTTATTGGTGTTTCTGGCAGTAATCGACAGACAAGTATCCTATGACCAGCTTGCCTTCTCCCAACCCCATTTCCAACCTCCAGGCATGATAAGTGCCAGACAATGCAGTAAAAAGGAAATGTCATTGTGAAAAAGGGCTGGGAGAACCAGCTCAGGTGTACAACTGTAATTTAATTTAATTTAATTTAATAGTCATATTTATATATGCCGCCCACTCAGGCAGAACCCGACTCAGGGCAGTATTACAACAAGTTCTAAAAACACATAAAAACACTTTAAAAGAACCACATCCCACCCACTTTAAAAGACCCATATCCCACCCACTATAAAAAGAAGAAGAAGAGAGAGTTCTTAATTGTTTACATAAGCCAGCAGGCGGGGACCGTGTTCCCATTCGGGCCCCACACCTGCCCTGCCAGCCAGGTCTTCAATCCTCTCCTGAAGGGCAGCAATTCTCTTTGAAGACTTAGATCTGTTGGCAGGAGGTTCCAGAGAGTTGGTGCGGACACGGAGGAGGCCCTCCTTCGGGTGCTGGATAGATGTGCACCCCTAGCTGATGGCACTATTAGAGAACCCCTCCGGTCCGCTCTGGTTGGATGGGCAGACACTCTTGGGACGATGCTGTCTCTAAGGTATCCTGGCCCACTGCCATATAGGGCTTTAAAGGTCAAAACCAGCACCTTGAATTGCACCCGGAGACAAACTGTTAACCAGTGCAGCTCCCGAAGTAGCGGTGAGGCATGAGCATATCGCCCACATCCCATCACCACCCGGGCTGCCGCATTCTGGACCAGCTGCAGCCTCCGAATGCTCATCAAGTGCAGCCCCATGTAGAGCGCATTACGATAATCTAGTCGGGAAGTGACCAGAGCATGGGTGACCATAAGCAAGGAGCCCCGGTCCAGGAGCGTGCGCAACTGGCGAATCACCCGAAGTTGGGCAAAAGCCCTCCTGGCCACAGCCGCTACCTGTTCTTCTAGCAGCAGCCGCGAGTCCAGAAGGACCCCCAAGTTGCGCACTGGGTCTGTCTGGGGCAAAACAGCCCCATCCAGTACCAAAGATGGTAACTCCCTGGATAACACGGGGCCCCTTATCCACAGCCACCCTGTCTTGCTGGGATTCAGCCGAAGCCCATTGGCCCTCATCCAGACCCCAATGGCCTCCAGGCATCCAGATAGGATTTCAACAGCATCACTGGGGTCCCCACGGGCCGAGATGTACAACTGAGTGTCATCCATGTACTGTTGGTACCGCACCCCGTGGGAACGAATGATCTCACCCAGTGGCTTCATGTAGATGTTAAATAGGAGAGGAGAGAGCACCGAACTCTGAGGCACCCCATACTTGAGAAGCCTAGGGCTGGACCTCTCACTCTCTAACCACACCGACTGGGTACGGCCCTCCAGAAAAGAGGAAAACCAGGACAACACGGTGCCCTGGATCCCCAGTCCTTTGAGCCATTCCAGAAGGATACCGTGGTCGACGGTATCGAAGGCCGCTGAGAGGTCAAGAAGAGCAAGGACGGATGGATAACCCCCGTCCCGCTCCCGCCAGAGATCATCCATCAGTGCGACCAATGCCGTCTCCATACCGTACCCGGGCCTGAATCCTGATTGAAAGGGGTCTAGATAATCCGCTTCCTCCAGGATACTCTGCAGCTGGCGCGCCACCGCCTTCTCCAAAACCTTACCCAGAAAGGGCAGGTTGGAAACCAGCCTGTAGTTGTATAGGACAGTTGGGTCAAGGGATATTTTCTTCAGGAGGGGGCGCACCAAAGCATGTTTTAGCGGTGCAGGAAATACCCCCTCCCGTAATGATGCATTTATTATCGCCCCAACCCAGCCACCTGTCACCACCTTGGAGGCTTTCACCAACCAGGTGGGGCAGGGGTCCAAAGGACATGTAGTGGCACGCACCGCTGCAAGGAGCCTGTCCACTTCATCAGGGACAACAGGATCAAACCGATCCCAGATCGTACAGCAAGACTGTGCTCCGGTGTGCCCCCGACCCTCCCCATCCATGCCGGGATTCAGCCCTGAATGAATCCGATCGATTTTCTCCACCAGATGGTCAGCAAAATCCTCAGCCGAACCCTGCCAACCGGGCACCGATCTCCCCCTACCGAGGAGGGACCTGGTTACCCGGAACAGGGCGGCTGGGCGATTATCAGTGGAGGCAATAAGGGTGGTGAAGTATTGCCGCCTCACCACCCCCATCGCCACTAGGTAGGCCCTAATAGCAGCTCTAGCTAGTGTCTAATCGGAGTCATACTGGGTCTTCACCCAGTGGCGCTCTAGGCGTCTCTTTGCCTGTTTGAGTTCCCGCCGTTCATCCGTGAACCACGGGGATGACCTAACCCCACGGGCGCGGAGAGGCCACAGTGGCTCGATTTCATCCAAGGCTGCTGTTGCTGTCCTGTTCCACAGGTCGACAAGTGCCTCGGGTGAATCGTGTAGCCGATCCAGAGGAACATCCCCCAGTTCCCTCTGGAATCCATCTGGATCCATTAGTCGCCGAGGGCAGGCCATTTTAATAGGCCCTGCCTCCCTACGATGAAGCGTCGCCCCCAGAAAGTCAAGAGTCACCAGAGAGTGATCTGACCATGGCACAGGGGAGATGACTAAATCCTGTAATCTCAGATCACTCTGCCACTGCTCCGACAAGAAAACTAAGTCTGGCATGTGACCACTGCCCCTGGTCGGACCCCGAACTACCTGAGTCAAGCCTATGGCTGCCATGGAAGCCATGAACTCCCTTGCCACCTCAGAAGCCATCCCCAATGATGGCAAATTGAAGTCCCCCAGAACCATAAGCCTCGGGAACTCCAACGCCAGCATCGAGGCGGCTTCGAGGAGCTCAGGCAGGGCATCCCTTACCCAGCAAGGGGGCAGGTACAGGAGTAAGATCCCCAACTGACCCTTTGGGCCCAACCGTAGAAGCAGGGCCTCACAACCAGACACTTGTGGAGCAGTGGCCCTAGCAATTCCCAAAGACTCCCTGGCAACAATGGCGACACCACCGCCCCTCCCTTCACCTCTAGGCTGGTGCCAAATACCGAACCCAGCTGGACACATGTCGGAAAGAGGTACTCCATCCTCAGGTGTCAACCAGGTTTCGGTGATGCATGCCAGGTCAGTCCGCCCCTCCTGGATAGAATCTTGGATCAGGGGGGCCTTATTACAGACCGATCTGGCATTCACCAGCAGCAGCCTAAGGGCGGGGTCACTCTGGATCTGCTGCTCAGGGCCCAGAGATGTACCTGCAGGGCTGGAATGAGGCACCTGCAGGGCACTTAAACATTGGACCCGCATTCCCCGAGTGCGGCCTGCCCCATGGTACCCGCCATACCGCCCCATGCCCGTCACAACACCTATATGGATCCCTGAAACCCCCCTAGATGGAATGCTGCCCCTCCTTCCTGGCTGGCAGGACCAACTGTAATTAAACAAACAAAGGAAGTGATCAACCAATGGTGAAAGCCAATGAGGTGGCTTTCACATGAGGTAGACCAGAGAAGGCATAAATCATGCCCATCACAAGAAAGCAATCTGGAGCAGCAACTGCACAGCCTGGCCGGTTTTAAAAACTATGCTCCGCTGCCACCAGACACTCCCTCAGCCAGCTCAGCCTGGAGGGGAATGGACTTAGTGGGTGGGACTGAGTCTGCGAAGTTTTTGTGTACTGTTTAAAGTATTTTTGAAGTGTTTTTATGATGACTTGATACTTTGTCATTGTGATTGGGGATTTATTGAAATATTTTCAAAATGTTTTTTTGTGTTGTGATATTTTGTGACATGATATTTTGGAATTTGATCTTTTGTTTCTTTGTGAGCCACCCAGAGTTGCTTTGCGAGTGGGGCGGCATATAAGTTGAACAATACAATACAAGGAACACTACCTTCTTTAAAACTTGAAAAGATCCTGTGCATACAGTATATTAGCTTCCTTTGTATAAATGGACTCAGTCACGTCACAAAGAAAGAAGCTGGTTCTTCCACCAAAAGTCTTAGCTTGGCAAACCAACACTCTGAAGAGTAGTGAGAAAGAGGAATGAGTTAGTCTGACACTGGCTACAACTGGTTTCCCATGCGAACTTAGATTTTGTCTTTGATATTCCAAGCTGCTAACAAGAGTAGAAAACATGAATTTCTCATGTCTTAGCTTCTGTTTCACAGCAAGACACTCCTGGCTGGAAGTCTTCAGTATGCATGAATCTCTCTTTCTTTCTAAGGTTTCAAATTAGGAACAGTCTGTGATGCAGAGTGGAGGTCTCTCGACCTGTTTGAGGCACTTGCAGTTGCTGCTTATCTTTAGTAATCCAGCAGACAAAATATCCTACGTTCAAAACAGGCTGAAGTAACTGAATACAGTATAAGAAGTTGGAGAATAGTCATCTTCCAGTTTCTAAATTAATGTTCAGAATAGTTTGGCTTGAAAAAGAAGGCCTGCTGCTTAAATGCATCTTATTAAATTAAATTAAATTAATTTAATAGATTTATATACCGCCCTATTCAATGGACTCTGGGTGGTGTACACAAGTTAAAACCAATATAAAATGATTAAAAACCCTTAAAAACATAGCAATATTACCACAACCACCCTGCTGTGCCATTTACTATCTAAAAACAAATATAAAATCTCCAAAGCCTTAACTTAAAAAAAATATTAGTTACAGCAGGGGGGAGCCTCAGACAAACCAAAAAGGGGAGGTTGTTTACAATCCCAGCCCCCAGACCCATTAAGCCAGCCACGTCTTCAATTCTTTCCTAAATGGTAGCAAGACCCCTGTTAAGACCCCTGGTGGCACAAGGGTTAAATTGCTGTACTGCAGCCAAAACATAGTGAGCTCATTCCTGATAGGATCTCAAGGTTGACTCAGCATCCTTCTGAAGTTGGTAAAATGAGTACCCAGCATGTTGGGGGCAAAATGCTAATTGTCTGAAAACCACCCAGAGAGAGCACTAAGTGCTATGGGGTGGTATAGAAGCGTAATTGCTAATTCTGTGCTACTATCCAGTTGTCTTTAGTCTGCTTTCTTTTTAGAGCATATGTTCAAGTTGATTTTTGTTGCTTGTTAAAAACAAGCCAAATACTTAAAGGAGTTCTTTTGACAAAGGAATAAAGCAAGGAGGGGGAGTCATCTTTTTTTTCCTGAGTAGAGGTAGTGGGGGACATGCGAAGACTGAAATGTACATGGGAGTGGTGGGGAGTGTTTCTCTCAGAAGCATTGTAGGAACCTCCACACATTTTTGAGGCACCTTTCCTAAACTTAGTTATGTCATGGTCAAGGATGCAAAGAATACTTGATTTGAACACCCTCAACTACTTGAGGTGCCTTGACAAGGAATTTTCAAGCCTCTCAATCATTTCCTGACCACCACCAGGTCAAAGCAGAATGAAGAATAATATTTTTCTCATCAAGCTTTCTATAAGTTTGGCAAACTTTCTCTGCATGAACTGCATGGTTTTTCCCCCTTTGCAAGGGAAAGTACACATGCAAAGCAAGGGCAAAAGAACTGGCTGATAGCTGAAACATGGCATCAACCTTTCCCATGCTTGAAGGTCTCTGCCAAGAAAGCAGCAGGTGTGGTTATTTTCTTTTTGTGTTTGCACAATTTGCATTAATGCAGAATGTATTCACATATGCACATAAGGCATTGCAGGCACACACCCCAATAACGGACTCAGACACAGATTCAAAGTGGATAACGGCAATCGGGCCACATTTATTGATTCATTGCCCTAGTCCGAATTATAAATTTCTATTGGTCAAATGACCAATCATAATTCATAAGGCAAGCAGGCCGAAGTAACACTGGTAAGGTACCACCCAAAATTGCCAACGGCAATTGTTACAATGTATCCATTTGTATCAATTTGTTTGTTGACAACAAACAAATTGTTGACCGTAGTCAACATCTAGCTAATGACCCCACCCTCTGACGCGTATCCGAAAAATCACGTGGTGATGCCTGTTGTGTAGCAGTGTGCATCACCCGTCGCCTGGTTCGCGTTGACCGGACAACGTTTAAACAACTTATGCCTATCTAGTGTTGTCCAGTCAATTGCGAACCTGCCGGATACCTGTGGGTCATGATTGTTTACCTTACCAGTGCTACCCGCCACACGGGGAGGCTTAATTAAAGGCTCACCGCCCCCCCCCCCCAGACCGTCAGCTCGGTCGACAGGCCTGCTCGCCAATCATTAACACGAGGTCCATACCTCCCTGCGACAGATGGGCCCCATCCCCTGAGTAAAGCTGATAATTTAGCAGATTGATGGTAGGGAGGCGAATGACGCGTCCCCAACCCTTGTTGAAAAAAGAACCGGGCAGCAGCCCTGGAGTGTCGAGCCCAGTCAATAGCCTGGATGCCGAACGCTCCCCGGTAAGCGTATAGCGGTACCATGTCCGAACAAATGAGGTATGTGGCATGCCACACACAATGTGAGTAGGGCAGGTGACTGCAAATCGCAAGCTTTCGCGATAGGCAAGTGACCTGTCCCAAACCATTGCCCCCAAGGTGAATAACTAGGACATCAGGCGAGTCAGCATCCCTGATGTAGAAAAGGAATGGCAACAGTTCTCGCCACAAAAAGCCGCGCTTACCACACCACCTGAGACGTGCGGTTGCACCCAGTCCCAGTCGGGGTCCCACTCTGTCGCCGCAGCGTAGTGCGCTGCCCTGTGCACATGGCTACGGCCCACCAGCCATACTGTCACCGGTGTAAAACGACACCCAGGGTCTGTCAGGAAAAAAGGAGGGGGGGAGAAACATTGCAGTGACTAAATTGATACTCACGGTTGGAGGGGGCGAACACAAAACTGAAAACAACGTGAGCCCCACCTTCCCATGCGGCATAATTCAGCCCCAGAGTACCCAAAAGCAGCCGCAGTGAAAACCCCCCCTTACCCTGAAGGAATGGGTGGCGAAACCAGCCCCAGGGAGGCCCACACTGGCTAGGGCCCTCCCTGTCACCTTCCAAAATTGAAATCTAGTGAGGGGAGACCCAACCTGGTGACAGAAAAACAGGCCATGGTGCGTGCCACACAGTGCAGGAACTCCTGTAGGGCACCAACCGGACAGATGTCTGCCAATTAACATCGTAGCAGTCTTACTCCACTGCCTACGGCGTGCTGATATGTTCCAGAGGAGCGTATCCTCAACTGAGCCCAATCATTGAAAACACAGACATCTTCGAGTTCCAGTGCCCTACAACTTGCATCCGCCTTAGACAGCATCACAAGCTCGCTGATGCGGAGCGCTCCAAAAATGCCACCGTTGTGGCCGCACGAAACAGGGCTGCCGCATACCTATCGAAACATAGGTCATGCCAGCCTCGTGCCAGTTGGGTAAAAACCCCAGGGGAAATTGGGTGACGGTCGTCCAGGCTGCGCCCACGTTTCCGCACCCACCCCTCCAAAACGTGTCTCACACGGAGCTCAGCGGTGCAGTCCGCATGACCCCCCACTTTGGCGATGAAAGCCAGCGCTGACAGCCTGGATGCTATGGTACGAGGTGCAAGGCCCTGGGCGTGCAAGTAAACCATAAAGTGAAGTATGTAAGCCACGGGGATAGGCCAGGCATCTGGCAACTGTAAGTGGGCACAAAAAGCCTGAAACGAAGTGAATGCATAGTGGTACGCCCAACGGGTGCGTGGGGCCAGAGACATGCAAATCGCCCGGTTCCTCTCTCCTTGCCAATGTTCCAAATCTCCTCCGGAAGAGGCGAGGGAAACTCCTCTGCATCCAGGGCCAAGGCACGGAACCGGGAGATCTGTAGGTGGGACAAAGCATCAGCAATATCATCATTAACCCCTGTGACATGCCTGGCCTTACACAATACATGAGGCGCAGGCTGCGCAACACAAACTGGCGCACTAGATCCATAACCCTGGGCGATTTAGAAGTCTGGGAGTTGACAATGTGGACCACGGCCGCATTGTCACACCAGAATTGCACGACAGAATTGGCCCACTCCGTACCCCATAGCATCAAGGCCCTCAGGATAGGAAAAATTTCCAAATACGTGAGACCTCTCAGGCGATCAGTGCCTGACCAGGCTGGGGGCCACCCACCATAGGCCCACTTCCCGTTGAAGTGCATCCCATAACCCAGGGATCTAGAGGCATCAGACTGTAACTGGAATTGGGGAGAAGCAAGGAGATCAGAACTCCAAAATGACACCCCATTGAATTCCCTCAGGAACCGCTGCCACACGAGCATGTCAGCTCTGATGCCACGGGACAGTCTAACCCTATGGTGGGGCCTGAATAAGCCTATCGTGGCGTCGCATAAGCTGCGCGCAAATGCCCTGCCAGGTGCAACGAGCCTACAGGCAAAATTAAGGTGACCATGCAGCACCTGGAGTTCCTTAAGGAAAGCCTTACATTTAGCCAGTAAGTCTGATATGAGGGCCACTATCCTAGACACCTTCTCCCCCGGCAACCTAGAAGCTTGCGGTACCGTGTTAATCTCAACCCCCAGGAAAACTAGCTTGGTAGATGGGCCATCAGTCTATTCGAGCGCTAAAGGGACACCGAGTTCCTCCATTAGTGTCTGAAATGTAGTGAGGAGACGCGTGCACGTGTCCCAGCCCCGTTCATCCCCGAACAAAAATTATCCAGGTAATGGGCTACAGACCGAGACCCTGACCGGCGTACGAATGCCCATTGGAGAAACATACTGAAACGCTCTAAAGCCGAGCATGAAGTGGAACAGCCAAAAGGCATGGCCTTATCGAAATAATATTCCCCCCTAAATTTGAAACCCAGGAGGTAAAAGTCACCCGGGTGCACCGGAAGGAGACGGAACGCCGACTTAATGTCGCACTTAGCTAACAACGCACCCGGGTCAAAGGAGCGCACCATGCGCAATGCCTGGTCAAAAGATGTATACCTGACAGAACAAAGGTCATCAGGGATAGCATCAGTGACAGATCGGCCGGCTGGGTAGAACAAATGACGTATCAAACGAAACTCGCCTGGTGACTTCTTGGGCACCAATCCCAAAAGGGAGACCTTAAGGTTGGGAATTGGGGGTACAGGGAAAGGGTCAGTGACCCTGCCCGCATAATTTCCTTATTAATGCTGGCAGCAGCCACCTCCTCCCTCCCCCTGAGTGACAAAAGTTGGGGGCATCTTGGGGCGACCTACTTCCCTCAAAAGGAATACAGAACCCATCTTTAAAACCTTGGAGCAGGTAAGCCGCATCATCCCTCTTCGGGTACGATGCCAGCCAGCGCCCCAGCATATCCAAATTAATTGGGGAAGGTGCCTTTCAGTGAACCAACGCCCTCTGGGCCGTTCCTGCCGGCCCCTTGTCCACCCCTGCCCCTGCCCCGTCCCCCTCCTGGTCTGGGGCAGGCGGATGCAGCATGGGGGCCAGAACAAGAGGGGCACTCATGTCTGTACTTGCAATATTTCTTGTTACAGGAACCATTTGACGAGAAGGTCCAGCACAGCAGGCGGGGTGGAACCCCCTGCCCCGCCACCTGGCGGGGAACCTGCACTGGGGCCGCTCGCTGGACCGCATGTCCACAATGGTAACGCTCCCCAGGCGCAGGGCGCGTGGGAGTCATATAAAGAAGCCACAGCCTCTGGCAGGGCTCGTCCCATCTCATCTCCGAGTGGAGGGGAATCCTCATACGGAATTCCTCATCGTAAGCCACCCACGAAGGGCCCGGGAAGTCAACCATCACCCGGTAAATATTGTCCAAATACTGGACCCTCGGTATAGCCAAGTCCGGCCGAGCCCTAAGGCAAACGGCCATGTAGATAAGGTACGCTGGGAGCCAATTGGCCCAAGTGCGTGGCGGCTTACGGCGACGTGCAAATTCCTTATCCTTCTCGTCGTGCCCCTCCCTCTCTTCCTTGGTGGGCTCTCTATTGAGAAGGGAAAAGATGTCCACATACTCCCCCCGCCATATCTTCTCCTTAGTCGACTGGGCTAAATGTTCCCCAAGGGGCAAAAAATTTTCAGCCGTTGGCTGGGCCGATACTGGGACAGTGGACACCGTGGACGACAGCAAATGGGTTGTAACTAGGCCCGCCACCCCCAGGGCGCCCCCCCCTTGGTGGGGAGGGGCACCCCATACGGGGCCCTGGGCCAAAGGGGCAGTCGCCGGGTGGGCCAATGATGGCATAACCGCCGTGCCACCCGAGCGAGGCCACAGCCATTGAAATGCCCCAACAATGCCCCAACCATTGGTGTCATGTGTGTGGATGTACTAGCTTGCACCACATACTCACCCGCTGCACCCCCGCGGGCCGCCCCCACCGGGGGTTCCGGCCCACCAGGGGCGTCGGAGCTCGCAACCGCTGCTGAGCTCGATGTCGAGTCCCGTCCATCCCCGTTCTGCTGGGCCTGTTGTCCGGGGAGCCGCGAGGCAGAGGCCGCCAACGGCCCACGCGCCTCAGGCGGCTCGACCCGTTCTACCGCCTGCCGGAGCCCGGCAGACGAAACATCCAGTTGGAGGCCAAAAGGGGACCCATGAGGGGTAGGCCCTAGCCAGCGACGACTCAAGGGCCGCAACGCAGGCCAGGAGGGCTTCAACGGAAACATAGCCCCCATTGCCGAGAGGGGGCAAAATACCCTGAGGCCCCACCACAGGTGGGGCAGGGCCAGGTCCCTGGGACCCCTGGGCCCATATAAGGCCATGGTCTGGAAGTGGCATACCCTGCCAGGGCAAGGAGCCCAACCACCCTCCTTGGCCAAAACCCCCCGGGGGAAATTGCGAGCTCGGAAGAGAAGGCCCTGTAGGACGATCCACGCTAGAAGGGGTGGCCAGTCCTTGCGGGCCAAGGGCCGGAGCCGCAGACGGGCCCGCCCGTGGATGAGCCGTGTCTGGCCAAGGGGCTATAGCCCCCATCCCACCGGTCCCGGTGGGATCCTGAAAAGAAGGGGGCTGGGGAGGCGCAGTCGCAGTCCTCCGACCCGGCTTGCGCCTCCTCGCCGCACGAACTGCAGTAGCAGTAGCCTTCTTCGTCGAAGGCATATCAGCAATAGTGCAAGGAAGCCAAATCGGAGAAAAAGCTGCCCAAAGGAGGCTTCCTCTGCAAAACGAAGAGCGATGGAGGTAAGGGAAAAAACTTCTCCGCTCCGTCGCTTCAGCAAAATGGCAGCACGGCTGCCTCGTGGCCACCCCTTTTATCAGGGTGCTGGCCACGCCCCTAACTACCCAGATGCCTTCGTCCGGTGGGGGGGGGGGGGCGCAAAGAGCGCGGCGGCCATTTTGGCGCCGCGCTTGCATTCTTGCCCTTGTTCCCTTCTCTAGTTGAGAGTGCTTCACAAACTACTTCAGTCTCTCATAGGGAAAGGGAATACTCTGAGGTTCCTTTTCTCATGTACAAAGGTATGACAAGCAAGTACTTATGAACAAGTTGCTCCTACATATATCCAGCTCTGAGCTGTGCAAAGCTGATGAAATATGATGGCTTTTGATGCTGTAGCCATGCTTACCCAGTTCTCAAGCCATATTCAGACCATCCTTTTAGACTGAAAATGGGGTTGTTTGTTTTTTCAGGCTGAGGGAGCGTCCGGCATTGGCGTTGTCATGGCCAGCTGGGCCGCACAGCTGCTGCTCCCCTCCTCCTCAGCTGTTGGGAAGAAGACCCACACAGCTGGGTCCTCCTCCTTCCTGCCCGGCCCGGCTGAGGGCAGGAGTCCGGTGGGGTTTGGGGTGGCTCAAGAGATCCTGAACATAAATCTCCCTTTAACTCCCTATAATAATAATTTCATATCAGAGATTATTCTGGATGGAAATGATTTTCTTCTGGAGAAAGGGGATGCCTGAATGAGGCTCCTTTCATGTCCTGGAGTGCAGCCCTCAGGTATTGAAACCCGACCTTACAGTCTCCAAGCTCAGCACCTTGACCATTAAGCCACCAGGGGAGCTGCAAGGTCTATGATTATGGTAGAAAGGTTAAGTAGCAGCCAGGCTGGGTAACAGACAGAACTTAAACCTTTCTAAGCAAACTTGAAAAAGGTGAGGTTTTTTCCAAGAGCTCCATCAACAGAGATAATCACTTTTTTAAAAAAATATTTCACTAATGGTGGAAGAAATATTAGCTAATTTTCACATCTTTGATGAGAAAGAGTTTTTCAACACACCAATTTCACATTTTTCAAAACAACGACACTCCTACATGATGTCAGGAACAAATTTACTCATGAGTAGGTCTTCTTGCCCACCATTGGTTAGTTGCTGCTTCCAAGCTACCACATCCATCATGGATGAGGCTAAAACCAGGGCACAAATCCTGCCCTGACACATGATATGAGAGCACTCACAGTCAATCAGTTGTAAGTGTTGGTGTCATTTGCAATCAATCAGCATCACTGCTGAGACAAACTTTTTTACACAAGGTTCTCTGTGTAAAAAAACAACAACACTCTTTCATGAAGATGAAACCTCCCAAAATATGAAAAATTGATCAAGATTTCATCCAGCAGAAATCAAGCTTCTGAAACTTGTTTACTCTTGCGTCCAAGAAGAAAATGAGAGAAGACTCTCCCACCCTGTATATTACAATGATCTTGAATGCTGTCCAAGCTGACAACCTCCTAAACACTCAGTTGCTTTCTTAATATCTAAGCAGCCTTCGTCAACCTTGCTGTCTAATATGAAACTCTTAACAAAGGTAATGGATATATACACATAGGTAAAGTCAGCCCTTTTCTCAAAAACCAGTCATATCCAACTCTAGGGTTCAGAGCTCATCTCTGTTTATAGCCAAAGAGTCAGCAATGTCTGCATCTGCAGATGTTTCCGTGGACATGTGGAAGGCATGATTAAACATCATGGAATGCTGTTTACCCTCCCACCAAAGTGGTACCTATTTATCTACTTGCATTTTCTTGCTTTTGAACTGCTAGGTTGGCAGGAGCTGTGAGAGAGATGGGAGCTCACTCCATCGTACAGTACTCAGGTCTCGAACTGCTGACCGGCTGACCTTCCAGCCGTCAAGTTCAGTGTCTTAACCACTAAGCCACCACAGTCCCTATATACACATACAGAGATTCTTTTCCCCAAAGTACAACCATGCTGTTGACCCACTCAGCAAACCATAGCAGCTATTCTCCTCCCCCCCCCCCCCCCAGAACCTGAAGCTGTGTCATGTCCTACACTGTTAAGCACAGAGAAGTGGCTCTGGTTCCCACTGAGAATGCTGAATACATCTCCACATGTAAGAGGTGCCCTCTTCATCCGCTGTAGTTCTCTATTCCTGTGTTAAGCTTCAAGGTTTACAAGCTGCAGCACAAGCAGAGGCAGAAAAATCTGCTCTGAGTATTTCCAGAAGGTGCCAGCGACTGCGGTGGCTCAAGTGGCTAAGATGCTGACTGGGAGGCAGAAGGTCAGCAGTTTGATTCTCAAGTACTGCAGGATGGAATTGGCTCCCGTCTTTGTCCCAGTTCCTGCCAACCTAGCTGTTCGAAAGCAAGAAATTGAAAGTAGATAAATAGGGACCACTTCGGTGGGAAGGTAACAGCGCTCCGTGTGCTCCAGTGTCTAGTCATGCCTGCCACATGACCACGGAAACATCTGCAGAAGCAGACAGTGCTGGCTCTTCGGCTTTGAAACAGAGATGAGCAGTGAACCCTAGAGTCGGATATGACTGGCTTTCAAGCAAGGGAAACCTTACCTTTACTTTACCAGTGCCGAATTGGGTGTGTGTGCATGCATCTTCAAGGTTCATTTATTTTAATCCACAATGTGAAAACATATGGTGAGCAGCATCTCTCTGCAATGTAAAAACAACTCTAGCCACCCTTAGCCTATTTCTTGATTTGTTTTCTATCCATACGTGATATACAAATACACGGAGTTTGAGCAGATAAGCTCCAGCCATTTCTTTATATCTCATATATATGACATATTTTGTTTACTTTTATAGCTTTTGGCAAATCCTGTTCATCAAGTGCTGTCAAAATTCTTAATTCTTTGGAAAGGAACACATTCATCTCAAGTATTCATAATTAATTTTTCATTACACTTCATTTTCATATTTTATGCAAATTAAAAGGGCTATGCAGAATTGAGAATGTGAGCTACTAGTAGATATCTGGAATTAACAGAAAGAACCTCGACAAAGATTGCGGTATTTTTGAACTACAGTTGGGTGCATCTGTACAAGGACAACCTTGTACTGGCTAATCTTTCTCACACTAGTTCAGGTGAAAGGAACTATGGAATCAATTTACCAAAAGGTGGCTTTATTTTGGCAGTTTAAAGTCTGGACAAGACACAAAAGAAGTATAGCTCCGCATGATGTGAACTGGACCAATAAGGACTTCTGACTATCAATTGTTGCATAGTGAAAACTAATTCTAAAACTGATTCTAAATTATGCCACTGAAATTAGAGAGCCTGGCTCAGGGGTGCATGAATAGATTTATCTGTCAGCGCAGCTGTTTAGTTTCATTACTCAAAATAAATTCTTGGATAGAAATTATTTATCTAGAACAGTGGTTCCAAACCTTTTTTTAGCACCTAAACATCTCCTAACCACCTAAAGAAAATAAATCTAGAAATTAGTGCTGTCTTGCACTTTTCCAACTTAGTAAGTACTGTACTGACAAATGTAGCTTTCTAAATAATTCCAATAGGAAAAAGAAGGAAGACAGCCAAAGATTAAACACTACTTTCCCTCTGTACTTCTGACTCAGGCACATTTATGAACAGATTTAAAATTAACTTTCCTAAGACCAGTAGACTGAAATTCCACATATTAAGATGTAAAGTAGAGTCTTTAAGCATGTTCAGACTGGGCTTGCTGATTTTTGTGTCGCTTTAGGATGGGGTTTTAGGATATGATAAAGTGGCTGAAGAGACACTTCTCCATACAGGCAAAATACTTCCCCTGCAGAAGAGAAGGGAAAGTGTAATTATTATTATTTACTCCCAGCCAATTGTCTTAGTGCTGGATCAGAAATCTTCACATTTCCTTTATTGTCAGTTGAAACTGGGGCTGAGAGCAATTTTTCTATTGGTGATAAAAAGGAAATTTTAAAACTTTCACCACCCTCCAACAAAAACTCTCTTAACCAAGGCAGCACTGTAATGATCAGCTGAGAGAGGAAAAATAATTACACTTCCTCTCTTCTTTTGCAGAGAAGGAGGTGAACTGTTCCACTGCAACATCTTGTAATGGGGCTCATTAGCCCAAGAGCCAGAACTGTTCCCCGAGAGCTCCAAAGAGTGGAGTAAATGCATATCTAGACTTGTTTTCTCTCCTTAAACAAAAAGATTCCACACTGAATTCTGCTTCTCTCAGCTCATGCGATAGGCAGTATAATCTAAAAGGGATGCATAGTTGCTATGATGAGAGAGAGAAGTGAAGGCTAACAGAAAAAAGGCATACCAGCCAATATTTTACAGATGAGACTAGGGACATGATTGCCAGACACTTCTTTTCATTCCAACAACCACTGATGAAATTTTGTGTTCAACAGACATCACAATAGCTTCACTTCTGTGTAAAATATTTACATGACATCTTAGCAGTGTTATTGATCTGTGCCTTTGAAACTTACATATGAGAGAAAGAGAGAAATTGGTATTCTAAAAATTCTGGAAAGTGTGATGGACATTGTAGAGAATTATGACTCTTAACAATTCATAATATTTTAACTAGGTACTCCATTAAGGCAGCTATTTACACATCATTATGAAAATGCCCCCAAGAGGACAGATCAGCATAAAAGTTGAAAATCCAAATATGTATGAACAATTTTTAAAAAGAAATAATGGCTCTAATTCAAATCAAAATACTACATCTGAAATCCTGTTGCTTAGCATAAGAAAATTTGTAGCAATAAATCTGCCCCATCCAGGCAAACAAAATTCCACACCATGATTCCTGAGGGAACGGACAAAGAACAGGCTTATCTTTTGCATTTTCCTACACTAACCCACAGGATTTCAGCCAACAGAATCCCACACTGTGGGAGAAATTTTAACCAGGGTGCTACTGCAGTGTGCTGTCCATACATTAAATGTTGTTGGTCACTTTCAAGGCCCTTCCTCCCTCTTTTCTTGATACAGTACTTATCTTTCCAACCACTTTTGGATTAGATAGTTTATCTAATCTAGATATGGAATGGGGTGATGATACAAATCTAATAAATGAAGAATACCTTGCCATCTCAAAGAGAGAATTTCGGGAATCCTTAATCCCTGTACGATCAGCTTTCAGACAGGCACCCCTAGGAGATGACAGGTACTTACCATTTGCTATGCACAGAAACAGAAAAAACAGACCACTGTGTGTTGGTTATAAAATATTGTTATCACTTGAACTGCTAACAACTGGTTGAAATTGCAGAAAGAATGCTAACCTGTCATTTACAATAGCTCTACTGTTATTTACCATAACTAAAACAACCAGAGTTATATCACACTGCAATCATGTTATTTATGGTAGCTCTAGCATTATTTATAAGCCTGCTCTATTACCAAGGCTATATAAAACTCCAAGGCTCTAAAAACAGAAGCCAGCAGTGAGTGACGTCTAGTCCAAAGGGTGGATTGTGCTGCAGGGGACATCTCAAGGACCCACAGCTTTCCTGGAAAGAAATCAAGCCTGTTAAAGCGTCTCAATCAAATCTTTGAGAATGTGTTTTTGTTGACCTCCATAACAGCCTGAGTATGCTCATGAAGGAACCACCAATATCTGTTTTCCCTTCCCTTCCTTGACTCCAAACTCCAGAAACCTATCTTTGGCACTGGGGAAAGTGAAAGCAAGAGCTCCCAATTCTCAATAGGTATTTTTTCCTTCTAAGTAACTGGGCTACAAGTCTCTGAAACCTAAGCTGGCAACACATCTTCCTTGTTTCTGTTTCCACCCAACAGAAGATGTGACACTTCTCTTCAACAATAGTAGCACACAGACGATCAGTTCCTATCACAATATGTGGGGCCATTCCCCATGAAAAGAATACTCTGCTATCCCTCCCTTTTTCTCCTTCCCCGATAATATGTCTCTGAACAAAGGAAAGGGAATATAGCTTGAAGGCTGAGGCAAACACAGTCCTGCTTGCAAACATCTATACAGGGGTATTGTTCATCTTACAACAGCCCTTAGTAGCCCAGAACACCGTTCATTTACAGCAAACAGCACACCAAATCAAAACACTTCATTTGCCAATGTATGTCAATGTCATTATGCTTCTTTACTAGCAAGAGCTGGGGTTGTGGGGGTTCGTTCAGTGGTTAAGAAACTCGCCTTGTTAGCTAGAAGGCTGGGAAGTCAGCAGTTCGAGACTCGAGTACTGCATGACAGATTGAGCACCCGTCTCTGTCCCAGCTCTTGGGGACATGAAAGGAGCCTCATTTGGGCATTCCCTGAGTGGAGTTTCTTCTGCAAAAATCCTTTCAAACCAAAATAATTTCTGACATGAAATAAAATATTAATATTAATATCAATATTGCCAATTATTGCAAGAGTTCATGTCTAAGAAGGAATTGGTTTGTTTGTTTTTAACAACAACAATGATAAAAAACCGGATTTTTATCAGACCCCACCATGTGTATCATTCCATGTCATAAGCTATTGTATCCATCAGTGAGATCTTTCCAGCTTCAGTTGTTGTAGGTTTAGGAGTGGTAGCCCTTTTACTTTGTGCAGATATAATAGACAACAAAACAAAAGCAAAAACAAGGGGAAAATATAAAGACAAGCACCATCGTTGCCTGCGGTAGGGCTTGAAAAAGCTGCTGTCACTGAGCTGCCGGAGCCACCACACCATCTATGGCTCCCTCCCCTGGCCCATCCGGTCAGGGGAGGTGGGAGCCCAACTGACCCTCTTTGCCCGCGGCAGGGCTTGAAAAAGCTGCTATCACTGAGCTGCCAGAGCCGCCACACCATCTACGGCTCCCTCCTCTGGCCCGTCCCGTCAAGGAAGGTGGGAGCCCAGCTGAGCTTCGTTGCCTGCAGCAGGGCTTGAAAAAGCCACTGTCGCTGAGCCGCTGGAGCCATTGGGACACTTTCCTTGCCTCAGTTGGGTCGGGGCCGGTATCTTCCCCTGGCTCTGTCATGGACCTTTGAGCCATGGGGCTCTGTTCACAGACGTTGTGAGCCATGGGGCTCCGTTTGTGGACATTTTGAGCCACGAGGCTCCATTTGTGGATGTTGGGTAGCCGAGCGTATTGTGCAATTTCGTTATGTCAGTATTTAAACAATGTTTATTGCATAATTTGTATTGAAAATTTTGTAAATTGAGAACTGTGCATTTTTGGTATGCTTTGTTAATCTATTTTTTATTTGTAATTGTATTGTATTATTATGTATTGTATGGTATACCTATGTTGTACGCCGCCTAGAGTCGCACGTTGTGTTGAGTGAGGAGGGATATAAATTTAATAAATAATAATAAAAAATAGTATACCTCAAAGATTAACTGCTGTATTTTAATATGAACTTTTGTACATTAAGGCCGCTTCCTCATACAGACCTCTAAGAGCATTTGACTCTGTTTGTACCATATCTGACAAGAAATAAAACAAAGACAAAAAATAAAGACAAAAATGAGGTGGCACCTTAGAGACTAACTGCTATAGCCTATAGTTTGATTTTAGCTTTCACGGACCAAGTCCACTTCTTCAGATTTTTTGATCCATTAAAGCTAACATTAAACTATAGCATCTAGCCTTTAAGGTGCGACAGTGTCTTTGTCTCTGTTTTATTTTATTTCCTGTCTGATATTGCTTGCACACAGCTACCACTTCGGACATTTCAACAATCAAATGTTTGTACCATGATCCTCACTGATCATTTCAACATTTTCTGCAGCGATAAGACAATGTAATGGCTAATCCTGACCAGATACAATCTTTTGCTCAGCCCTGTTATTCTTTTGTTGCTGCTGTGTTTCCTCTGGCATCTTTTCAAGTTTGCAATCAACGTATGAGATAAGCTAACAGTTACAAAACGTGTTTTGTGCAATAGTGAAATATCATTTCAATGCTATAATGGTTGTTAGATCTACACCCCACACCCCAATAAAAGGAGTTCAAATTAACAGCTATTTGCAATGGAAGCACGATAGAAAAATCAGGAAAACTGGGTCTCTGAAAAATGTAGTTCTAAGGGAAATTATTGTGCAGTTCATATCTAAAAAGAGTTTTGCATCATACTGATACAGTGTTGAATTATTTTAGTCCATGTTCCAAAAGGCTGGTGGTGGGGAGGTAATTCTGCATCCCAAAACTGTGGTTCATAAAATAAATAAATTATCTGTTACACTGATACAGTGCACAGATTAGCTTTTGGATGTGGGACCATCAAGAATGCTGTGCTAAAACATTTCTGCACTATTTTAGCTTTTAGGTTGATTTTTAAAAAAAAGGATATTGAATCAACAGTGATATGCAACCAAAGCATGAAATGCATACATGTACAACAACAACAACAAAACCCAATGGCATTTCCATGTAGCCAAACCTGTCATTTATACCCACTTGTGAGCCAAAGGTAGGGGCAAAGTGCCAAAGGAAATGTCAACGGCAGAAAAAAGGGCATGCAATATTGGTAGAGGAGAAAAATAGGTAAAGGAGAAATAGAGCTGAAAAGTTACAAATTGCACCCATTGTGTAGACTAAAAGAAACATTGATAAAAGAATCATACAACCAGTATAATCTGCAACCATGTAGAATACAGGAGTTCACTAAGTGGAATGCATAAAAATACAAAGAAAATACTTGGCCACTACTATATGTAGTGGATTTTTTTAAAAAATCCTATCAGTTTAGCTTATTCCCTTCCACAATATTGCAGGCTGCTTGAGCCTTTCACAGTACCACCACAATTTGTGATACTGTCTTACAGAACTGATGTTCTGAATTATGTCCTTGGATACCTTGGGAAGAAACAGATTCCATCCCTCACCTGTCTTCTCATGTGTAAGCAGTCATGTAAGTGGCTGACACAGCACAGTTGTTATTAACAAATGTTTACCTGAACAGCTAATAAATAAATAGGTAATAACCACACCCGTGAAGGCTTGGGACAATAGGTACCCTGTAGGAAGGTATTAATATGTCATTTAAATGTAAGTTGTTATTTCCATCAATCAAAGATCTACTAAATGTGAAAAACTGTGGTGGCTTAGTGGTTAAGATGTGAACTTGATGACTGAAAGGACAGCAGGTCGAGACCTGAGTACTGCAGGAAGAAATGAGCTCCCATATCTGTTCCAGCTTCTGTCAACCTAGCAGTTCAAAAGCAAAACATTGCAAGTAGATAAATAGGTACCACTTCAATGGGAAGGTAAACAGCATTCTGTTCATTTTGGTGTCTAGTCATGCCTGTCACATGTCCACAGAAATTTCTGCAGATGCAGACAGCACTGACTATTTGGCTATATATGGAGATAAGCACCGAACCCTAGAATTGGATGCGACTGACTTTTGAGCAGTCTAAATGTGAGCCTGAGGCATGAAGATCCACCAATTTCCTTGTTCAAAAAGATTATCAGTTGCCATCATTCTTGTATTAAAAGGGCCAATGCTAAAATTCAAGTTATCCCTATGGAATCTATACTAATTCTTTTCTAAGTACTGATTTTTCCAAAGTCTTTCAGTAGACTTAAAATATTTTTGATTGTTTTGATCTGGGCTCTTTTTCAGTGCATTTGGAGACATTATGCCATGAATGAAAACACTCATATTAATGATGAACAACTTAGCATGCAAATCAATTTTGTCTGTAAAAAATGTTTTATATGGTCTAACTTTTCTAAGTCACGTCCTCAATATTTTGCTTTCTGTCAAGGAAGATGTTCCCTAGACAACCCTCAGCCAATTTATCATGTTTCCATGTTTTTCAAATTTCATCTCTAAAAATGCACATCATGTATGATGTCACAAAAAGCTTTCTCAGGCTAGTCATACTGTAACAAGACTTTTCAATCTTATCAAACTTTCCTTTCTATAAAAGAACTTTGACACTAATATTTAACAACAGAAAGGTAGTTAAAATGCGTTTATTTTGTGTATGCTACATGAGACAAGTACAGTCTCATCCAAAGCATTTCTCAGCCCATTCTCCAGCCAAGAAGAGAATTAAAAAGCAACAGTTTTGTACAAAATCTTTAGACTGTCAGGGAAAGAGGTTCAGACATCACATATGACACTGTATAGATATGATGAACAATAGGTTTGCACCTCTAACGCTGCAAGGTATGACAGACTGCAAAACATCTTATGTGTATATTTCAAAGTTATAGTCTGCCTCCATCTTAATATTAACTATTAGCTTTTAGTTAAAATGTATTAGCACAACCTTTTATTACTTTTATATAGGAGAATGACTGACCCTCACCATCCCCTTAAGTGCTTCCTTATAACACTTGGGAACATCAGATGGCATGTTTGCCAAACAATTCTACCCATCAATGAGCCAAATATCAGACTAAGCAAAACAAGCAGATGAACTCCAATTCATTCCTTAGGCCCATGATGGTGAATTTTGGCACTCCAGATGTTCTTGGACTTCAATTCCCAGAAGACCAAGAACCCTATGAATCCACACAAATGGATTTACTGTGATTCATCTGGCCCATGTTGCTTTCGTCGCTCCCGGGCAGTTGAAGTAAAATGCGCCCGTATGGTTAAGGCTCTTCTGGGTTAGCCCTTCCTCTGTACGGGCATTTTACTTCCGCTTCCGGGAGCGACAAGGGCGGCGTGGGCTGGATGAATTGCAGTAAACCCATTTGTGTGGATTCACAGGATGCTTGGGCTTCTGGGAATTGAAGTCCAAGAACATCTGGAGTGTCAAGGTTCACCATCACGGCCTTAGGCTATTTAGTACAAAACAAAGCAGAGAAGCCTGTAAACCAGTCTGCTCCCTTTAAAATAAGATGAAGAGTAGAATTAGCTCAATGGACCTTATTAGCGACTCTTCAGTCCTTAAGAAGGTGTTTCTGTGGAACACACAAGCTTCCCAAGAGGCCATAGGTTGACTTAATTATGTAATTAATTAACTTCAGGTAATTTCAGCAAGTACCTAGTTAACACAGGACTGTGCCAGGGATAAAAGGAAGTGCCTAACCCCCCAATAGGTAGAAATGTGAGCATCGATGTCTGTAGATGAGCTTATTGAGTGCATCCAAGCAACTAATAACTCCACTGTCATCTGGATCTACCTCATAGATTTGTTGTGAGACAGTCACCACCCTTCTTGGAAGGAAGTCAGAGGGCTATTAACAATAAAAACCTTGTTATTCGTATACTATTATTTTGTTGTGATTTAAGGTAAAGGTCACCATTGCTTGAAAGCCAGCCTTATCTGACTCTGGGCTCTAGTGCTCATCTCTGTTTATAGCCAAAGAGCCAGTGCTGTCTACATCTGCAAATGTTTCTGTGGACACATGGCAGGCATGCCTCAACACCAGAGTGCACGGAATGCTGTTTACCTTCCCACTGAAGTGGTCCCTATTTATCTACTTGCAATTTCTTGCTTTCAAACTGCTAGGTTGGCAGGAGTCAGGACAAAGACGTGAGTTCACCCCATTGTGCAGTACTTGGGAATCAAACTCCGACCTTCCGGTCATCAAGTCCAGTGTCTTAACCACTTGTGATTTACCACTACTTAAAATGCACTCGTCTTCTATCGCGATGACAACATGATTTTGCAAGAGATGTTCATGAGGGCTAGGTAAACTGAGTTGAATGTACTTAGCAGACAAAGTAAGGAAGTCTTGGAGGAGGTCTGCCAGATACCTGTTACAGGTATCTCAGGATAAAAAGTTATAGCCTGGCTTCAACCCATATTCTTGTGAGGAAGCATTCATGCATATTACTTACATCTACACAATCTTGTTTCCATATAACAAGAATATGGTTTGGAATATAGACATCCCCCAAATCAAAACTGGGTAAAGTTAACTGGTTTTGTACCACAGCTCCCATGATGTCTGATAGCACTAGATCCTGGGAACTCTTAACTTGAACTCTACCATCTACATTTTGTACTTCATCTTTCTGAGACAGCTGGCATTATTGCTAAAGAGTTTTTTATATAAAGATGGTCAAAGGATAAGTATTGGAGCTGGAACAAATCTGAATTATTTAAGCAGCAAAATGCATCCAGATGAGAAAATTATACACTAACACTTATACGCTAACACCTGGTTCTGCAAGTCACTCCCTGCAATTGGCCCTTCAAGTGACAGGCTTAATAAATTTCCAGCCTCAAGAAAGCAGAGCCATCTTTCTTTAAGGTTGAAATTGACAGACTGCTTATGGCTTAGATATTATCATCAATAGACGGTGAAAGAAGAACCTCTTTAAAAAGACATTGCAGACATTTCCAGTTCATTGGAATTCAACCCTGAAATTCTTTAGAAATAGTTCATAGCCTAGCTTCTAGATTGAATACATCTAGAAATTACCCCCTCACATCAACAACTTTGATCTGTTAAAAAAAACATACACCCAGCAAGTCATGACAATTGCAAGAAAGACTGCCAATGTTTTTACCCGATCTTGCTTCTATATTTGAAGCAAAGCCAGATACACAAGAGTTAAACTAGTGATACCTTCCCTCCACCCACTGGTCCCGAATGACAATAAACACCTCATTTACTTCAGTCTCAATCCATCACTAAAATTGCAGGTCTTATTTTTCAAGGAAAGGCTGCTTGATTGCAAGCATTTCAAGTTAAAACCAAATCCAACAGTTCTCAGTGTGCCCAATACTACATACTCTTTCTTTGACCCTAAGGCAGAATTCCCTGCCAGAGACACCAGGTAGTCATAGCAAATCACTATTAAACTAGATCTTGTTGAGACTGATGGAACTGAGTATAAGATGCAAAATGTTAAGCTTCGCTTCAGTCCTGAAGCCACTTAAGACCAGAATAGGCTTGCTCATTTTCAAATCATCACAACAGAGTAAGCAATTTCGGTGGTGACACTTTAAGCAGAGAAAGCCAACAGCTACTAGCTTGTGTCATAGTCCCAAACAAACCCATTTGCCAACATACATTGTTATACTGGAAATTAACGTGCCCAGTAACAAACCTTTTAACTTGGATAGAAAATATTTCCCCCTCTCATGGGATCTGATGTAAGTCCCTATCCTGTTCCACAAATTTTGCACAGGGTTACCAATTCTCACGTTCCTGTATTAAACAATAAAAACATCACCAGGCGTTTTGCTTTTAAGCATCCAGATGGACTCCCCTCATCGGCAGACCAAACTAAGGCCAATTCCCCCTTTCTACCCACATGGCTAATCCTTTTTGTCTAAAAGGGGAATACATAAAAATTGGAACCACACATTTTAATTGTACAAACTCAATCAGCTGAAGCCACACATTTATATACAATGTATTTGACCAACAAAACACATACATTACACCCGGAGCCTCCCATAACGTTAGGTACAATCCTTCAAATATGAACCTGTGATACAACTTCAAAAGTAAATCTCAAAGAGAGCAAGCTATCCAGTCCCTCATTAAGAGAAAACTAATTAAACCACCACATAAAAAGACCAGTCAAGAAGGCAATTACCTCTCAGTGCCCTCCACCGGAGAAAGGTCTGCAAGAAATGCATGCTCTTTTTTTTCAATCCCACAGGAAGAAGCAACATTAAACTGACCCAATACCCTCCACTTTACACTTTACTTCTGCATCCTCTAAGCTCAGAGGAGCCTGGCAAAAGCCAGGAAGTCCAGCTTCAGTGTAGGGCAACTAGTCTGATCAGCTGATCACTGATGCAAAATCTGGAGCTCTCCCCCTTTACTCACCCAACTCCCCAAACAAGCAATTAGCATGCATAATTACAGCTCTGATGATAAGAGCCAACCAAGTTTAAGCAAGAAGAAGGAAAAGCTGTAATTAACTCTTGCTTTGAGATCACTGAAGAAGGCTGTGAAATATCACAGGTCAGTTTTGCTGCTACCTCCAGAGATATTCCTCTAAGGTCAAGACGACAGTAGCTGAAGGGGAAAGGTCAAAAACAGGGATCCTCTGAGTAATGGGCAGTGTTTCCTTGTGAATTAACAAAGGACAAATCCATAGCACTGCGAAGCTAAAAATAACTTTCAATTTAAAAGTAATAACCAGCAATTCAAGGTGCTAGTTATTACCTTTAAAGCCCTACATGGTAGTGGGCCAGTATACCTAAGAGACCACATCACCCCAAGAACATCTGTCTGCCCCACCAGAGTGGACCAGAGAGGCTCTCTAACTGTTCCATCTGCTAGAGAAGCACATCTCTCTAGCACCAGAAAGAGGGCCTTCTCAGTGTCCGCTCCGGCCCTATAGAACCTCCTGCCAACTGAGTTGCGTCTACAGACAGAGTTGCTGCCCTTCAGGAAAGGTCTAAAAACCTGGCTGACAAAGCAAGTGTGGGGCCCCAATGATGGCTTGGCCCCTGCCTGCAGGCTGATTTAAATATTAATAATTCTCTCTGCCTATTTTTAAGTGGTAGGTGTTGGAGTAATGCCCGGTAACAGTTTTTAACCAGGTTTTTTAAATGGGATTTTTAATTGTAGTTGGTTTTTATCTTTTGTAAGCTGCACAGAGTCCTTGGAGTTGGGCAGCAATAGAAATCTTGAAATAAATAAATAAATAAACTTGGCGAGGTTCTATTATGTAAATATAAATTTGGTGTAGTTGACAATTCAGTCTATAAAGGAGACTCACACAGTAGCTCTTTAGTGCTTTAAGATAAATTCACCAAATAGTTTTTGGAAGAAATATTGAAAAATCAATCTGAACTTTTCCTGCATGGTTTTGCACGCTGAACAGAAATGCATTTAACAAATAACATTTCGGACTATAGATTTTTGGCATTTTGGAGTCAGGAAATCATTGTGGTAAAATTTGAATGCATTCTGGAGTACTTGTAAGGGAGATTTGAAAATATCCATATGTATTGAAAACACATACTACGACCAGCCAGCTGGAGCACCCTGGAAATTCTATTCTATAACAGTGCAAAGTTGCTATATTTTTATTATTATTGCTACATGTAATGATACTTGTAGATAAACAACATTCTCAACTCCAGAGAATTTGTACGCACACACACAAATACTGTCCATGTTGTTGTTGTTCAGTCGCACAGTCGACTCCGACCCTTTGCGACCCCATGGACCATTTTCCTCCAGGCGCCTCTGTCCTCCACCATCCCCCTCAGCCCTCCCAGCTCTGTGCCCATTGTGTCTAGAATACCATCTAGCCATCTCATCCTTGGCCTCCCCCTTCTTCTTTTGCCCTCCACCTTTCCCAACATCAATGCCTTCTCAAGTGAATCCTCCCTTCTCATTTGATGTCCAAAGTATTTTAGCTTCATCTTTACTATTTGACCTTCCAATGAGCAGTCAGGGTTAATTTCTTCTAAGATTGACCTATTTGTTCTCCTCGCTGTCCAGGGTACCCTCAAAACTCTCCTCCAACACCACATTTCAAAGGCATCTATTCTTCTGCGTTCAGCTTTCCTAATTGTCCAGCTCTCACATCCGTACATTACCACTGGGAATACCATTGCTTTGACTATTCTAATTTTTGTTTTCAAGGTGATGTCTCTGCTTTTCACTATGTTCCCCAGGTTTCTCATGGCTTGTCTCCCAGGAATCAGTCGCCTTTTTATTTCATGGCTGCAATCCCCATCTGCAGTGATCTTTGATCCTAAGAAAGTAAAATCTGTCACTGCTTCTACTTCTTCCCTGTCTATTTTCCAGGAACTGATGGGGCCTGTTGCCATTATCTTGGTTTTCTTGATATTGAGTCTCAAGCCAGCTTTTGCACTCTCCTCCTTCAGCCCAATCAAGAGATTCTTTAGGTCTTCCTCACTTTCTGCCATTAGGGTGGTATCGTCTGCATATCTCAGATTATTGATGTTTCTCCCAGTGATTTTAATACCATATTGTGATTCCTCCATCCCTGCACTGCGCATTATGTGCTCTGTGTATAGGTTGAATAAGCATGGTGACAAAATGCAGCCTTGTCTTACTCCTTTTCCTATTCCAAACCACTCTGTTATTCCATGTTCTGTCCTAACTGTTGCTTCTTGGTTCATGTACAGATTTCTCAGGAGGCATATGAGGTGCTCTGGTATTCCCATCTCTTTAATTACTTGCCACATCTTGTTGTGGTCCACACAGTCAAATGCCTTAGTGTAGTCAATAAAACAAAAGTAAACTTGTTTCTGGTATTCCTTTGTTTTCTCCATGATCCAGCGTATGTTGGCGATGTGGTCTCTAGTCCCCCTGCGTCTTCTGAAACCAGCCTGCACCTCTGGTAATTCTCTCTCCACATGCTGCTGAAGTCTGTCCTGTATTATCTTGAGCATCACCTTGCTGGCGTGTGGGATGAGTGCAATTGTTCGATAATTTGAACATTCTTTGGCATTGCCCTTTTTTGGGATTGGGACGTATACTGATCTTTTCCAATCCTGTGGCCACTGTTTTGTTTTCCAAATCTGATGGCATATTGAATGCAGTAATTTGACGCCATCATCTTTTAGCGCTTTGAAAAATTCAACTGGGATACCATCATCTCCACTAGCTTTGTTGTTTGCAGTGCTCTTTAGGGCCTTTATGACTTCACTCTCCAGGATGTCTGGCTCAAGTTCAATTTCTTCATCATTGTGATTATCAGGAGTGTTGAGGTCCTTTTTGTAAAGTTCCTCTGTGTACTCTTTCCATCTTTTCTTAATTTCTTCTGCATCAGCTAGCTCCTTTCCGTCTTTGTCCCTTATCATGGTCATTTTTGCTTTAAATGTTCCCTTGATTTCCCCAATTTTTTTTGAAAAGATCTCTGGTTCTGCCTCTTTTGTTGTTTTCCTCGATTTCTCTGCACTGTTCTTTTAGGTAGTTTTCCTTATCTCTCCTTGCTTTTCTTTGAAATTCTGTGTTCAAATGGTTGTAGTTTTTCCTTTCTCCTTTGACTTTTGCGTTCCTTCTTTCCTCTGCTATTTTAAGAGCCTCATCAGACAACCACTTTGCTTTCTTACTCTTCTTTTCTTTTGGTATGGTTTTCTTTGCTGCTTCCTGCATGATGTCCCTCATCTCCGTCCATAATTCTTCCGGTACTCTGTCTACCAAGTCTAAGCCATTAAATCTGTTCATTACCTCCACCGTGTATTCTTTAGGGATGCTGTCTAGGTGATATCTTTCTGGTCTCCGTGTTTTCCCTATTTTCTTTAGTCTAAGCCTGAATTTTGCGATCAGTAGGTTGTGATCTGAGCCACAGTCTGCTCCAGGTCTTGTTTTTGCTGACTGTATGGAGGTTCTCCATCTTTGGCTGCAGAGTATGTAGTCAATCTGGTTTCGGTGTTGGCCATCTGGTGATGTCCATGTGTAAAGTCGCCTCTTGTGTTGCTGGAAGAGAGTGTTTGCTATGACCAGTGCGTTCTCTTGGCAGAACTCTATCAATCTTTGCCCTGCTTCATTCTGTGTTCCAAGATCAAATTTGCCTGTTATTCCCTCCACTTTTTGATTTCCTACTTTGGCATTCCCATCTCCTAATATAATTTGGACATCATTTCTTGGTGTCTGTTCTATGAGGTGTTGTAAGTCCTCATAGAACTGGTCCATTGTGGCTTCATCTGCACCAGTGGTTGGTGCGTATATTTGGATCACAGTGACATTGAAAGGTTTGCCTTGAAATCTGACTGACATCATTCTATCATTTTTGAGATTGTATCCCATTACTGCTTTTCTCACTCTTTTATTGACAATTATGGCTACTCCATTTCTTCTAAGGTTTTCTTGCACGCAGTAGTAGATATGATGGTTTCCAGAGCTGAATTCGCCCATCCCTGTCCATTTGAGCTCACTGATGCCCAAGATGTCAATGCTTATTCTTTCCATCTCGTTTTTTTACCACTTCCAGTTTTCCTTGATTCATAGACCTCACATTCCATGTCCCTATGCAGTATTGTTCCCTGCAACACTGTATTTCTCCTCCTCCTTTCGTATCCCTCCCCCTTTTCAGATCTGCTGTGCTGAGCATCCCCTTGTTTTGCCTTTTGTTTTGGTCCATAGGGTTCTCTTGGCAAACTTTGTGGCGTGCCTTGCCGGTCTCTACGCCAGTCTTTTCCCATCACACATGTTATCACAGTTTAAACAGTTTTAAAACAAAGTATTATCATGCACAATAAGTATCAAAGTAAAAGTTACTGTCCATGTAACTACCTCCAAAAGGTTAGAATTAGCAATGCAGATGGACAATATCAAGTTGGAGGGAGCTGGAATAAGGGTAGACATAGCATTATAGGGGCAGTACACGAGGTATTTTTGGGAGGAGGTAGGGGATATTCTAGAATAATGGGCAGAGAGAGACTATGAAATACTGATCCAAATGGGCAAGACTAAACAACCTAAGGCAGTGTAGGCGAAACTGTAGCAGTTTCTGTGGGCACATGTCCCATCCTGGGCAAGCCCCGCCCTGTGCTGCCAGCACCAATGGCAGCACCATTTACCAACCCACTCCTCTTCCTCCGCCAATGGGGAGGTGAGAGGAGAGGCTTAAATCCTACATGGGAGGTGGTGGAGAGGCAATCAGACACCCCCCATGCCCCTAGGAGGTGAGGAGGCAGCAGAGCCCATGCAGAGTGGGCACATGTGCACCCATAGGGAGCGTGCACACCCATGTGATGTTGCTGGCATGCCTCAAGCGGCACACATACGCACACATTCATGTGACATTGCTGGAGGAGCACCGGTGATGTCACATGAGTGTGTGGGCACACACTGCCTCCCCCTGCTTGGGCACTCAGTCTCTAAAAGGTTCACTATCACTGACCTAAGGGGAGGCCTATATCCGCCATGTCCATCTAGAACCAATAAATATTGCCTTAGAGTTCTTGCTCCAGTAATATATCATAATACATACCACTATATACCAAATTCACAGTACTCCACACTCCAATCCACAGCATCCTTTGAGACCTGGAATTACAGAGGCTAGCAGAGCAGACACTTCATAGCTATATGAAACAGAAATCTTTCAACGGCATAACAGGTTACTCTACAGATGTGGTCTGCCCATAGAAGACACAGCCCTAGCATATCTAAGAATAATTATCACATAGTGCAGGCTAGAAAGCCTGGCCCCTGATCCTTATAGCTATGGAGAAGTTGCAGCAGGTATAATTACTATAGCAGGATTGAGTAAAAATGCTCAAGGCCAAACCTCCTGTGTGTAGGTTTAAAGGCCCAGGAGCATTTTCAGGATAACTGTGTGACTTGGCTGCTCTGTTTTTGACTCACATTTGTTACAGAACAGAAGTATCTTTTTCTTTTTACATAAGAACATAAGAACAGCCTTGCTGGAACAGGCCACAGCCCATCCAGTCCAGCATTCTGTCTCACACAGTGGCTCACCATTTCCTTCAGGGTATTCCCAAGGAGATGCCTTCACCTGCTTAGGATTCCCTGGAAATGGCATTGAGAGATATCCTGCCTATCTCTCCAACCCGGAGGTTGTCCTTAGGTAGCCATAATTATAGCCATTGATACCCTTGTCCTCCATGAATTTGTCTAATCCTTTCTTAAAGCTGTCAAGACTGACAGCTGTCACCACTTCTTCTGGCAGGGAGTTCCATAGACCAGTAATCCTCTGGGTGAAAAAGTACTTTCTCTTATTTGTTTGAGAACTAGTACCCAAAAGTTTCATGGAGTGTCCCCTAGTTCTAGTGTTGTGCGATAGGGAAAACAGTTTTTCCTTATCTACTTTGTCCACACCGTGCATGATTTTATAAACTTCAATCAGGTCACCTCTTAGACGCCGTCGTTCAAGAGTGAAGAGGCCCAACTGTTGCAGCCTCAGATGGTAAGGAAGGTGTTCCAGTTCCCTAATCATTCTGGTTGCCCTCCTCTGTACTTTCTCCAACTCCATAATATCCTTCTGGAGGTATGGCGACCAAAACTGTACACAATATTCCAGATGGGGCCTCACCATAGATTTATAAAGAGGCAAAATGACACTTGCTGACTTATTTTCTATACCCTTCCTAATGATCCCTAACATTGAGTTTGCTTTTTTCACTGCTGAGGCGCACTGGGTTGACATCTTCATTGAGCTGTCCACCAGGACTCCAAGGTCCCTTTCCTGGTTTGTCGCAGAGAGTTCAGAACCCATCAGTTTATAAATGTAATTGGGGTTTTTTGCTCCAACATGCATCACTCTGCACTTACTGATGTTGAAGCTCATTTGCCACTGTTTTGCCCACTCCCCCAGTGTCAAGAGATCCCTCTGGAGCTCTTCACAATCTCTCACAGTTTTCACTACCCTGTATAATTTAGTGTCGTCAGCAAATTTGGCTACCTTGCTTTTTACTCCTACCTCTAGATCATTTATGAAGAGGTTGAAAAGCAGGGGTCCCAGTACTGAACCTTGGGGGACCCCACTCTTTACTTCCCTCCACTTGGAGAAGTGTCCATTTAGTGCTACCCTCTGTTTCCTGTCCCTTAGCCAGTTGCTGATCCAGGACAAGACCTGTCCCTTTATTCCATGACTGGTAAGTTTATTCAAGAGCCTTTGGTGAGGGACCTTGTCAAAAGCCTTCTGAAAGTCCAGATAAACAATGTCAACTGGATCCCCCTTATCCACATGCTTGTTGACACTCTCAAAAAATTCCAACAGATTAGTGAGGCATGATTTGCCCTTGCAAAAGCCATGTTGGCTGTCCTTTAGCAGCGCCTTTTCTTCTATGTGCCTATTAATTCTATCTTTTAGGATGGTTTCCATCACTTTACCTGGGACACATGTCAAACTGACATGTTTGACATCTTCTTCACCACCACCACCACCACCCATTTGGGTGTCAGAGGAAATACAAAGTTCTTGTTGTTGTTCTAAAGGAGTTAAAATGTCATAGGTCACCTGTGGTCTTCTGCGAATAATAGGCAGCAGCCAGCAATATGGGCCAAACACTCAACTTTATTCAGGGAATAAGAACACGAAAAACAACTACTGCGCTACAGCGACTTATATACAGGTGAACAAGGTAACAATTCAGGGAGAAACAACAGGATTGGTTGGGGAAATGGGAGCGAGTGGGATAACCAGAACTAGCATACACTTTGCGCTTCTCATGAAGTAATGGCACGAAGCGCAATTTCGCGCTACTTGAGCTGGTGAAGGAGCACAAAATGGTGAACCTAATTTCATTCAATACACAACATCACCCTTGCTCGAAAGCCAGTTGTATCCAACTCTAGGGTCCAGTGCTCATCTCTGTTTATAGCCCAAGAACCAGCGCTGTCTGTAAAGAGTGAAAAGGGGCTCTTCAGCTATGTGGTGTGTGTGTATAACATAGAATGTCATTTGGCCCCTCATTTGTGGTGGCAGTTTATAAAAAGGTAGAGGCCTCACTGACAGTGTATCTAGCCAGTTCCAATGAGGCTAGAGTGAATATTACTTCATCTTCCTAACATTACAGAATTTTGTGAATGTATTATTTTACTGTTGTGGACATTTTAGCAGAAGTGGGGGGTATAAATATAGAGGGTGACAAAAATGCATACACATTTTAAGAAAGGAATAAACTGTATTAAAATTGTAATACTCAATATATACTGATAGCAAAAGATGAATACAAGTCATGTTTGACTTCTGCAATTAAGTAAGAGCTAAGTCAGCTAAAATATACTGTACTCCAGACTGTGTGATGGACACTCCTTGGAGTTGACTGGTTCCCTGAAAGGCAGAGAAGACAGAAAATGAGAGAGAGGCCAGGGGAACCTAGTTGTTGTTGTTGTTCAGTTGCACAGATGATTCTGACCCTTTGCAACCCCATAGACCACCACACAAGAGCCTTGTCTGATATCTGCTATCCTCCATAGCTTGCCGAGATGCCCACTGTGTTAACAATGTCATCTAGCCACCTCGTCCTCTGCTGCTCCCTTCTCCTTTTGCCTTCAATCTTTCCTAGCATCAGGGTCTTCTCCAGTGAGTCCTCTCTTCTCATTTGGTGGTGAAAGTACTTGAGCTTCAGCTTCAGTATTTGTCCTTCTAAGGAGCAATCAGGGTTGGTTTCCTTTAGGATTGATTGATTTGATCTCCTTGCAGTCCAGGGGACTACAGCTTAAATTAATGCAGCCAAGTAAAGATACTGGTGATCCCTGTAACAGCCTAATTTCAGAGCAATCTACTTTTCCTTCATAACAGCAAAAAGTGGGTGACAGGGTAACTAGCCAGTTCCAATGGAATGAGAACTGCCACATATCCTAACACCAAGGAATTGTGCCAACAATTTAATTAATTTTTCCATATTTTCATGTATTTTGATTATTGAAAGTCACTAGGAGCTGCTGCATTTCCCACCCTCGGCTTATACTCAGGTCAGTCTATTTTCCTGGGTTTTCAGGTCAAAATTAGGTACCTCAGTTTATATTCAGGTGATCTTATACTCAAGCATATACAGTAAGAACAATAAGAATAACAGCTTTGTCCTGTGCTAATCCACAACAGAATATGTTAGTCCCATACGATATAAATCAGCACATGAGAAACAAGAGGATGCAGCTCTTAATGGATTATGCAGGATAATTGCTGGCTGCCTGAAATTTATCCTCAATGAAAAAGTCTATTATTTAGCTGGCATCATCCTCTGGAACTACATCAAGAGGTGTAAACAAACAAGAAACAAAATAATATAATACAGTATCAAACCTAGCCAGTTCATGGACACCAACTTCCTAGATGACAGCTAAAATTGAAGAAAAGTTTTCTGCACACCTCTCAGACAGTAAATGTCAATCCAGAAGAGACTACACTAAACCTATGGAGAGCAAAAACAACACAATTTGCTGAATGGATGTCTGTTCAAGAGTGTCTCCCACCAGGACTAGATTCTGGCTGGACCATCAGGAAGTCAAAAGGAAGGAAGATCAAAGAATAATCAAATAAAATGGGGCTACTTGCATATAGGACAAATTTTCTGTGAGTATGGAGAAATTCAATCATTACAGCATTTACATGCCTGAAATTTAGGTACAAATGAAGATTTATTAAGCAGTTGGGATGATGCTCTTGAAATAGCCTTCTTGTAATAAAATATAGTCTAACTATTTTAACATTTTGACTTATTTTAAATTTTACCTATATTTTAATGATGTTTGCAATTGTGCGATGCTAAGGAAGGACTGGCTGGCTGACTTGTGGTTTTAATGCAAAAATGCTTGTATCTGAGTTTAACCTTATAGGCAACCTATGGCCTGCAGCGTCAAATAATCCGGCCCCCGCTCTCGCTCTAGCCATCACTGGAACCTGCCACGGACTCGTTTATGGTTGTCACAAACACATTTACGACAGTCATAGTCAGCAGGGGGACCACCAGTCTGCCCCTTCAACTGTCTGAGGGAGCGTGGCCTGGCCCTACACTGGAAAAGGTTGGCAACCTCTGTTATAGATCAATCACACATAAGCACTAGTCTGTGAACCTACAGACATTTTGATCTGAATCTCCCTCTAGTTATTGTCACTCAAGGCTATTGATCTTATTTATTCCACTCCTCCCTATCATGTGTCTGTAGTAGTAAACTGAGTGCTCTCAGGCTCCTCATTATTGAAATGCCATCAGCAAGAAGCCAGAGTTTGTGAATATTTGGGACTGTAATATCTTGAACCCTCCAGGTAGTATTGCCACTCTAATCCAGGAAAGGAAAGTTTTTGTAAACTCTATAACAAAATTTGCCCAGCTCCTCTGATGATATTCTTTAATGTTTTTATTTTCTCTTATTTTTTAGCACCCCCCCCCTTTTACTGTAGTTACTTTTTTTTAAAAAAACCCTATAGTTTTAAAGAGCTCTAATGTCTAAATATATATTTTTATTTAAAATATATAGCTCAGTTCTACTAGAACCAATTGGGCCAAGTGCCAAGTAAATATGTTTAGAACTGTGGTATGAGTTTCCAACCTTCATAATCCATCATTAGAATGTTTTGTTTTTACTTCTTCATACACAGCTTCCTTCCCTGAATATCGAAACGAGGTCATGTCCCTTATGGCAAATCATTTACATTGCAAACTCCTCCGCTTCTCTGATTTACTTTCAAGTCCCCCTAACTGTTTGCATAATTGGGACTTATGAGAGAGGAAAAGAGAGGGTGTGTAACAGCGTGAAGGCCTCCTAGGTCTTCACAAAGCTGGCATTCTTGAAAACTCTAGTACAGCGAGGGTTGAACTGAAGTAGAAATAGCTTCTCTTTGAAAACAGGGAATTGAGCTCCGAAAGAGAGCCAATGGAGCTAAATTAATCCCCAAAGTGCCAGAGTGCGAGCTGAAGACTTCAGCCTAAAAAACAACCAATGAAACATCTGGTAAATAGCATTTGATATGTGGATTCAAATAAGGATGGGAAAGTGGAAAAACATCACTTGCAAATGGAAAATATATGGCTCTCTCAAGGTAACAAAATTGGTTCAGAGAAATGTGTTGCTTTGGAAACAAAATACTGGATGGGTTTTGAGGATTATAAAAACTTTGGAAAATAATAATTTGTTAATCGAGAAAATACGAAGAGAAAAAATATATTTTTGATTTATTACAAGGAACTGTATATGAAATGTGGAAAAATGCAATTTAGAGTTATTAGAAGAATATACAAACCTTTTGGAAACTGATTATAAGCAAATAAATTTATTTTGAAGATTTATCTACTGTTGAATTTTGAGGACGATTTATCTCTACATTTGTGCAACATATTGGTCACCCTGCAAAATTTTGATGTTATTTGATCTCTTTGGAAACACTGAGCAAGGACACATGTCAACATCTGTATCCACAACAATAGCTTCACAAGAGGACTGACCAGATGCAATACAGCATATGCACATTGCTGTATCCCTTGTTCCTGATCCAAGTTGCTCTTGCCTGCAGCTTGACTCCTGTGCCGCACAGCTGCAAAGCTCCTCCTGGATCAATCTGGGCAATCTTGAACTGGAACATCTTCTGGGCTGTCATCACTTTTAGCCATTCACCCCATCCCCAACAATTACATTTATTTTTGCAAGCAAAGCTTCAGTTTTAATATTCAGTAATATGAAGAAATTCTTGCACAACTTCAAAACAACACACAGAGCAAGTGAATGGCATTTGATAGCATAGGACAGTGATGGTGAACCTTTTACAGACAAAGTGCCTAAGGAGGAGGAGGTGCATGGGCAGGCACCACATGTGCCCACACACCCATGTAATGTTGCTGGTGCACCTCCGGCAAAGCCACGTGGGTACGCCCGCCCTGTCCAGGGATGTGCCCAACACCTCCACAGGTGTGACCCCCATGGATGCACTTGACCCCCCATGGGAGCACTTGACCCCCCATGGTTGTGCCTGACCCTCCGCGAGTGCTCCTGACCCCCCTGCGAGTGCTCCTGACACATACACCCCGGGTGTGCCCAACTCCTAGGAGGGGTGGGTGTGGGTGTCTGGTCACCTCAAGTTGCCCCACCACCACTTCCCAGGCAGGATTTCAGACTCTCCTCTCACCTCCCCATTGGTGGAGGGAGAGGGGCTTGGAAGTGGTGCTGCCATTAGCACTGGTTGATTGGCACTTCCTCTTGACAGCATGCGTGCTGACAGAGAGGCCTCTGCATGCCACATTTGGAATGTGCGCCATAGGTTCACCACCACTGTTTGTTTCTTTATTTCTCTCACCTCCCTAGATTCAGACTCCTCTCTCTGTAACCCTCCCTATAGCAGATATGTTTTCAGTATTGCAGTATACAAAGACGTGGTCTTAAATGATGGAAAGCTCTTCAAAATCAAATTCATGTTAACAAATGTATGTGTCAGCTTCATGCACTGTCCCTGCCCAAAGGCCACCACAGGGCTTTCCTCAGGACTGATGTAATTTAATCAATGGAACCTGATGCCACGCGTCTGCATGAGACTCTTGAAGGACTGTAACTTTTTATAGCCCTAAATGACTCCAGGGCTAGCTTTAAAGTTTTTTTCTACCCAGTCACTTGTCCTAAAGGAGTTCCATGAAAATTGTAATGCTGTCAATCCCAATGAGCTTTAACAAAATCAAAGACCCCAAGACTAACTCACAGGAGTACAGTGGCACTCTTGATATTCCAATGTTGGCATAAAAACGTCTAGCATCAGATGGATTACAAACATATCTTCAGCAACAGCTTTATTTTGCCTCTGGTAAGATCTGTGTACCCTCAGTCAGTGTAAAATTTAAGCCACTTGTGTCAGCCCTTATTTTGGCAAGTGGTGGAGTAAAAAGCATTGTCATGGTCATATACAACCTTTGGGATTTCAGAGCTAGGCAGGGTTCAGCTTCATTTTTATTTGGATGACAGACCATTAGAGAATACCTGGATTTCCATTTAAAGGAAATAATCCTTCCTAAAATCCTAGAAACCTGCTGCAAATCAGAGTTGACATTCAAAAACACTTCTCTTCCTTGAAACAATTTAAATCCCCTGAGGACCAGAAAGATAGGAAGATTGACCAGTTACTGCCATCCTATATGGACATTTCAGTGCAAAACACTCCCTTAAGACAACAGACGAAAAGGACTATTGCTTTCATACTCGTCTTGATGATTTCCCAAACCTTCTGGTTGTCTATTGCAGGAGACTGTATCCTGGATTAAATGGGTCGCTTGCCTCATTCTAAACTGCAGAAAAGGTAAAGACATTCACTGAAATCATACAAATTATTTTCTATTATTGTAAAATGCTTTTTAAAAAAATGATTACCATTAATTTCAGCATTTATTAAGTTCCCAGCATTTGCCAAACATACTGTTGCATTCATAAATAAAAAATCTATAGGTAAAGGTCTCCCTTGCTCAAAAACCAGTCATATCCGACTCTAGATTTCAGTGCTCGTCTCTGTTTCAAAGATAAAGAGCCAGCGCTGTCTGCTTCTGCATACGTTTCTGTGGTCATGTGGCAGGCATGACTAGACACCGGAGCGCACGGAACGCTGTTTGCCTTCCCACTGAAGTGGTCCCTGTCTATCTACTTGCAACTTCTTGCTTTTGAACTGCTAGGATGGCAGGAGCCAGGACAGAGCCGGGAGCTCATTCTGTCCTGCAGTACTCAGGAATCAAACTGCTGACCTCCTGCCTTCCAGTCAGTGTTTTAGCCACTTGAGCCACTGCAATTTATAGTTAATGGTTTTTAAGTGTGAACACTGCCTTTCTATAGGCAGTGCAACCACTCGCAATAGGAAGTGCAAACTATCCCAATCCAGACTCTGGCTCTCAACAATACCTTCCCCAATGCTTGTTGTTGTTCAGTCACACAATCATCAAAGTTCTTACATTCCTATGGATGAATTGGTCAATGACAGATTTCAACCACACTTCTTTTCGACCAGGCTACATAAGAGTAAAACTGTAGATCAAAATAGGGCTCCTTCCAAAACCTAGGCTGTTGGCTAAAGTAGAGAGTTAACAGGCCACGTCCAGGAGCTTGACAAAGCTATCCGTTCTTCTTCTTCCTTGGCAAGGCATCTTCCTTGGCAAGGCATCTACATCAAGGGCCAATTGGGTACTGTTGAGGGATCTAAATATTTTTGTCTGAACAAGCTGATACATATAGTATTACCAAAGTTGCTGGCTTCTCATAATTAATCTGTGAAACAAAGTAGAAGTTCAAAAAGTAGGTTAAGACAACCCTCAGGATAATTTATTAAATCAAAAAGAAGAAAGTTCAGCACTAATTCTACAATTCAGGGTAGGAATAAAACTCAAGTTGAACCTGTCAAATATCCAATGTGGGGCATATAGTGTGTAAATATATGTTAACACATACTAAAACCTAATCAAGGCAATGCAATGGGCTTTAAAGAGAATGGTCAACTAAACATGCATTTGGCAATGGAGGCTGATAATGCTGACTTATTAAGCTCAACTTTTACAAGTCCTATCCAAGGACCTATCCAGTATGCACAAAGTAAGTCCAGGACCTTGAATTCTGCAAAATGCCAAAATGGATTCACTTTTCCTCTGGCATCAAAGTAACCAGCCTGCAAATTAAATGAACAACTGACCATCTTCTTATATAACTAAAATCAAAGTGTCATGCCATTTGTTATTGAAACGCCATGCCACCTTGACCACCACCACCCCAGAAACCTGTGCCCTGCCTTCCTGGTGCGCCTGGCCAGGTTGGTGTGGGATAGCGACAGCACCCCTTGGGGTCCTTCACCCTGAAAAGGGTTTGTGCCGAGGGACCCCCACACACCCAGAAGTCCGCCGATGGGGGGTGCAGGTCACCACAGACTGGGCATGCATGGCAGGCCAGGTCAACCTGTGCTGTGCATGCCCAAACAGAAGGTGCCACCTTGACTCAGATATCCGTGTTCGAGGCAACAGCACATGAGGCACACTGGCCATTCTGCTGGCTAGCACCCCATCAGGAAGCGGCGCCCCATTGTGCACTCCAGAGGCTGCCTCCGCTGTGGAGGCACCCACCCAGAAGTGCAGCATATCGGACTCCCTCCAGATCAGCGAGGCAGGCACCAAAGGTGTTTGTGGCCAGCCACCACAGCAGCGGTGTAGGTGGCAAGGAGGGCGGCAGGGATGGTTGGCTCCCGTGCTCTGGCACATCTCCATGGTGAGGGCTCGCTGACTAAAACACCCTGCCACGCTCCTTGCCACCTGTGTCGCTGCTGTGGTGGCCGGCCGCAATCCCTTTTGGCGCCTACCACACCACTGTGGAGGGAGGCCGATACGGCGTGCTTCTGGGTGGGTGGCCACCATAGCAATGGTGCAGGCAGTGAGGAGCATGGCAGGGAAGGTCGGCTCCCACACACCCTGTTGCATCTGGCAGCAGGAGGAGCAATGGAGGTGCGGGTATTTTGTCAGGGCAACCCTCGCGCCACAATTGCTCCTCCCACCACAAGATGCAACAGGGCACGTGGTTTCCTCTACCACCCTATTGCTGCCTGCGTGTGGAGAGGCACGCACCAGAGGGTGGCATGAAAGAACCCCCATCCAGCACGTGCCTCTCCACACGTGGCCAGCAAAGGGGTGGCAGAAGAAACTACATGCCCTGTTGCATGTGGCGGTGGGAAGAGCAATGGCAGTGTGAGGGTCGCCCCAACAAACAACCCATGCCGCCATTGCTCTTCCCGCCGCCACATGCAACAGGACACGCAATTTCCTCTGCCACCCTATTGCTGGCCACGTTTGGAGAGGCATGTGCTGAAGGGGGTTCTTTTGTGCCCCCTTAGGCGCGTGCACGAAAGCAGGCAAGGTCGGGGTGTTGGTGTGTGTTGTACACGTGTGTTGTGCATTATGTGTGTGGCTGTCATGGGTGTTTGTGTTGTGTGTCCTGTGTGTGTGTGTGTATTGTGTGGCTGTGTCGTGTTGTGTGATGTGTTTGGGTGTGTGTTTAGTCTTGGGGGTGTTGTGAAAGTGTGTTGTGTGTCATGTGTGGCTGTGGTGGGTGCGGGTTGTGTGTGTTGTGTGGTATGTGTGTGGGGGGGTATTGTGTCAGTGTGTGTGTTGTATGGGTGTGTTGTGTCATGTGTGATGGGTGTGGGTTATGTGTCGGGTGTGTGTGTTTTGTGTCGGGTGTGTGTGTGTGTATGTGTGTGTTGTGGGTGTGAGTGTATTGTGTGGGTGCGTATTGTGTGGTTGTGTGATATGTCTGGGTGAAAAATTTCCCCGTGCAACACCGGGCACCCCTGCTAGGGTATTATTTTAAGCCCAACATCATCAGTCCCTTCTTCTACACCTGAAATGTCATTTAATCTCTTCAGGTTTACTTATATCACCCTCACTATCCTAACCCTAGTTATAATTACTATTTATTGCTGCCAAGTCAATTCCTGCTTACGGTAACCCTTTCCATGGTTTCATAGGTATAGAATAGTAAAAAAAAAATTATTGTCCTCTTTTCCTGGGGTTATTTTGGGATAATATTGCTTGCTCAAGTCTGTAGAAGAGATTAAGGAAAGATGGCAAGAGTACACAGAGGAACTCTACAAAAAGTACCTCAACACCCCTGATAATCACAGTCATGAGAACATTGAACTTGAGCTGGACATTCTGGAGAGTAAAGTCAGGACGGCCCTAGAAAACACTGCAAACAACAAAGCTAGTGGAGATGATGGTAGTCTAGTTGAATTATTCAAAGCCTTAAAAGATGATGGGATTAAAGTATTGCATACTATATGACAGAAGATTTGGAAAACACAGCAATCACCACAGGATTAGAAAAGATCAGTATACGTTCCAATCCCAAAAAAGGGCAATGCCAAAGAATGCTCAAATTATTGAACAATTGACTCATCCCACACACTAGCAAAGTCAGGCCCAAGATAATACAGGATAGGCTTCAGCAGCACGCAGAATAGAGAATTACCAGATGTGCAGGCTGGTTTCAGAAGAGTCAGGGGAACTAGAGACCACATTGCCAACATACGTTGGATCATGGAGAAAACAAAGGAATATCAGAAACAAGTCTACTTCTGTTTCATTGACTACACCAAGGCTTTTGACTGTGTGGGCCACAATAAAACGTGGCAAGTAATTAAAGAGATGGGAATACCTGAACACCTTATATGCTTCATGAGAAATCTGTACATGAGTCAAGAAGCAACAGTTAGGACAGAATATGGAATGACAGAGTGGTTTGGAATAGGAAAAGGAGTAAGACAAGACTGCATTTTGTCACCCTGTTTATTTAACTTATATACAGAGCACATAATGTGAAATGCAGGGCTTGATGAATCACAAGCTAGAATTAAAATTGCTGGGAGAAACTTCAACACTGTTTCCAGCTAAACGATATTTCAAATTAAAAGGACAAATTCAAATCTGAACTATTGATCAGCTTGAATCCCTCCTAAAAATTAGGGGGAGCTTTTTTGACCATAGATCTTTTTCAGAAATCTATTAAAATTCCATGTTCAAATCCACAGAAATCATGAAGATCTTACATTCTAAACCACCTCACGGGTCTGTTTTGAGGAGAAAATAAGAAGGGAAAGGCATGTCTGCTATTTTAAGCTCCCTTGGATAGCCATATACAGTAATAACTAAAATGCTGGTTGGAACTAAGGAAGGAAGATGAGCAGGCCATGAAGCAGAGGATGTGGAAGCATCTGAGACAATGAGCCACCCTGATTATTGCAGACTTTTCCCTGCATATTTTAAGACTAGAATATAGTGCACAGGTGCTTATATTGCTAGAGCCACTGTGCATATTTTCCCATCCACAGCTCCTTCTAATATAGCAGAACAATCAATTCAATGCTCTTTCCTAAGAAGTTAGGAAAGGCCTGAAGCATAATTACGTTTATCAATTAATGGTGTCATTGCTGCCAGCCACCAGCATGAGAGCTGTGACATTAAGTAGCAAATGCTCCTAAATTTAGCAAACAGTGCCACCGAGTTCATGTAGTTGTGTGATTTTTAATCTTTGATTTTCAGCAACTATTCCCTTTCCATGTCCTGCAAGGGCAGAGTGCAGTCTCCAAGGGATTAGCCTGTAGTCGTAATTAAATCTAGGCCTCCATCAATCTAATTTATCTCTGGGAGTTTTGTTCTACTCAACCACACACTAACATTTTCTCAAATGATGGTTTGAGGGCTTTCTGCCACTTCCACTTCCAAGAATACTGCTAGAAACTAGCTTTTATGATGGACTTTTGGAAAACATAGCCTTCTGACTAGAATACAAAACCATCACATAATACATATGTCTTCAGCTACAATGGAAGTCACTTTGCTTCTGCAAGTGGTACATTTTATCTTGCTCTAAAGAAAGTCAGCTTCTTACATTCCCAATTTAAACAGCTAGGGACAACAATCCTGCAAGCTGCCTCCATGTCTAAATTAACAAGCAGATAAAACAGTGGCTGAGAACCTGGTTCTTAGCACAGCAAAGTGCACTAGAGTAAGCCAACTAAATAAATAGATTTAGCCAGTCAAATCCTCTGTAACCTCCATTAATTCAAAGGGAACTACTTTATTGTCACTGACTATGCTTGTAACTAGAGCAGTGTTTCCCAACCTATGGTTTTGGGACATCAATTCCCAGAAGTCTAAGTCAATTCCCGAAAGCACTGATCATCCAGTGTACTGACTTAGGCTTCTGGGAAGTGAAGTCCCCCTGTAAGGCATGGGCCCCACATTGGGACCCACTGAAGTTGAGTAACTATGCTAAGAAGGAACCCTAGTGGTGCAGTGGTTAAACTGCAGTACTGCCAACTTCTGACTATATAAGCTCGATCCTGAAGAGTTCCAGGTTGACTCTATCTTCTACCCTTCTGAGTTTGGTAAAATGAGTACCCAGCATGTTGGGTACAAAAATGCTAATTACCTTGTGAACTACTTAAAGACTGTTCTATGGGCTATGGGATGTATGTAAGTATAATTGCTTTTGCTATTGCTAATATGCCAACTAGAATCAGTGGAACTTTAAGAGCTGACTCACCAAATCTACAGTGATTCAATGGGCCTACTCTAGTGCAACTTATTACACTATGTAACAGGATTTCAGACACTAAAAATGAGAGAAAAGACGATAGCAGTACTACAGAAATTAAGCAGACTACTTAATTGGAAGTAGATTATGATCTATTCTGTGTGCAAAATAAAAACAGAATGCACAATGTGGTAAAGACCTTCTTCTCCTAATATCAAAATTAGATCTATATCTGTAAAGCAAAGAAGTACGTTTTTATGTCATTTATGCACTCACCCCCTCGCCACCCATCCCCTTGACAACCGTCCCGGACCCACATTCCCCACCCTAGAGGTCAAAGAAGGGGGTCCGGAGGACACGGGTGGGGCGTGGGACCTACGGAATACAAATTAAAATAAAACTACATTCCCAGCATCCCCTACACTATGCCCCATCCAATCAGAGAGGCCAAAGCGAACCCAGGAGAGGCGGGACAGCAAGACAGAGTTCCGCCGCCAACAGGCTGTGCTTGCCTCTCCACCTCGCTGTTGTGAGGACAGCCACATAACAGCAAGGCAGAGAGGAAAGCTGACAGGCTACTCTCAGTCAGGAAATGCATGCTCCTGCATGAACAGCAGCCTTCCCATATCAGACCCCCACCTCGCTGTTTTGAGGCTTCCATCGCAAAAGCAAGGCAGAAAGGCACACTGACAGGCAGGCTGCTCTCTGACCAGGAATGTGCACTCCCAGACTGATAGTGCCCTGACCACGTCGGACCCCCACCTTGCTGTTTTGAGGCTTCCCTTGCAACAGCAAGGTGGAGAGGCACACTGACAGGCAGGCTGCTCTCCGTCAGGGAACACACGCTCCCACACGAACAGCAGCCTTCCCACATCAGACCCCCACCTCGCTGTTTTGAGGCTTCCATCGCAAAAGCAAGCGGAAAGGCACACTGACAGGCAGGCTGCTCTCTGACCAGGAATGTGCACTCCCAGACTGATAGTGGCCTGACCACGTCGGACCCCCACCTCGCTGTTTTGAGGCTTCCCTTGCAACAGCAAGGTGGAGAGGCACACTGACAGGCAGGCTGCTCTCCGTCAGGGAACACACGCTCCCACACGAACAACAGCCTTCCTGCATTGGACCCGTGCCTCGCTGTTTCGAGGCTGCACTCGCAACAGTGAGGCAAAGAGGCACACTAACAGACAGACTGCTCTCTGTCCAGGAACGCACGCTCCTGGATGGAAAGTGGCCTGACCGTGATGGACCCCCGCATCACTGTTTTGAGGCTTCCCTCGCAACAGCGAGGTGGAGAGGTACACTGACAGGCAGCCTGCTCTCTGCCCAGGAATGCACGCTCCCAGACAGAGAGCGGCCTGACCACTTCGGACCCCCGCCTCGCTAGTTAATACGGGCACCTCTGCTAGTTAATACTAAAGAAGAACAATAAGCAATCATAGTGAAAAACTGTAGAGAAGCAAGTTTGATTCCTTCATTGTGATATTGGAAGAAAGTTTTATGTGTACTATAGACCTTCACAACAACAATTAAGTGGATTGAGTAATTCACGTCTGAATTGTAATAACTAAACTTAATTTTTTAAAATTGAGGCTATCATTTTTTGGATGTATCAAAAGATGACAAGATTTACTGAAAAAGACAATAAACAGAGGAAGGCAATAGGAACACAGGAAAAATCAGCATGAAATTGATTGATTCAATAAAAGAAACTACACCTTTTAGTTTGTAAGGATTGAGTAGCACTGTTAATGACAGGATATTTGGAAGTGATTGGGCTGTACATAAAAGCATGACAGCAGGGAATACTGGCCCTTTTTTGTGAAAGCTGTTTCCTGCATTTTATCAGACTTTAATGTTTCCAAAGGGCTTATCCAACTTGATTTATTTTATCTAATTAAAATAATTATATGGCAACCAGTAATATGAGTTTTCCAGGAAGTTTCTAATAAATACTAAAGCAGATTTACACAAAATCTCAAACTCAGATGAATACAATACCAATTCTGCTGCAGCCAATAAAGTCAGTACAATAAAACTCATGGAAGCACCAAGTAGTCATAGCTCTGAGATCTTTAAAACTCCAAGAATATCCTAAAGATATAAAACATTATTACTAACCTAGTCTAAGATCTAAAAGCTTGGAAACATAAAAAGGTTTTCATAGATTCCTGAAAGCACTACAAAATGTCTCTGGAAAGAGCACCCTACAACTGGTTACCTCCAGTGAAAAAGCACTCTCTCAAAACCACCATTTATGACTTATTTGCTAGAAGCATCCAGATGATCTGAAAGTCTAAGCAGTATAAGATGATGACAATGACGATAACAACAACAATGACAACAACAATGATTATGATGGTTGCTATTGCGATCGCATGCCATCAAGTCAATTCTGACTTATGGCAACGCTTTCTAAGATGTTCTAGGTAGAGAATCTCGTTATCTTTATCTGTCAGATTTCACTTTTCTGCTCTTTCCAGACAGGCCTCTCTGTGGCCGTCTCTCTCTGACAATTTCAGGCTTGTCCAGGCATGTTCAGCCAGGCAGACTGAAGATCTGTCTTTTTGTAACCTCTCTGAATCTCTGATGGGAGGGACAGGAGTGTCCAGTTTGTACTTTAGTGAACTCTCTGTATTAGCTAACATCGAGCTTCTGCATGAAGGTAACCTCTGTCCCCCCCCCTCCCTGTGGAGAAAGGAGGTGGCCAATCTTCCTGCAGCTTCCAGGAAGTCTCCAAATAAGGGGGTTCCTGTGCAGTAATGCTTTTCAATAGCCAATAAACAGAAACCCCACCTAGAGGGCAGGAGTGCCCTAATCTGATTATCTATCTATCTATCTATCTATCTATCTATCTATCTATCTATCTATCTATCTATCTATCTATCTATCTATCTATCTATCTATCTATCTATCTATCTTCTTATTAAATGGGAGTATAAATTTTGACCGGATTCCCTTAACAAGATAGTAGTGGCCCTTCTTGCCATAGGATGCTCTTGTCTTGGCCAAACCTCTTAGGAGGAGTTTTCTTCCCTACAAAAGTTAGAGCCCACTGGCTTAGTTAGCAGTCAGTCGGAGTGGGGGAAGCAGAAGGAGTTGTTCCTGATGATTATCTAAACACCAGATGGGCCCTTTGTGGGGCGAAGATGGATTTCACCATGGAATGGACTTAGAAAATATCCTGAGTGGAACATCTCAACACTTAGCCAATTTTATAAGGATTGGAGTGTTGGACTTTGCCATTTTTCTGGAAGCGGGACTTTGCTGATTTTCTTCTTAACATCTATGCTTTTCTGTTTTATGGAAATATAAAATAAAGTCTATCTTGGACTTTGAATTGAAATTGGAATTATTTGCTCCCTGATGCCTACACTCTGCCAGTAACACTTTCAGCACTTTTTGCTGAACAGCGATCCTCTGAGCCTCTCAACACTTAGCCAATTTTATGAGAATTGGAGTGTTGGACTTTGCCATTTTTCTGGAAGCGGGAGGCTTTTTGCGTGTGCATGAACTCTGAAGGAGGGGAGGAGGCAGACTTGGTTTTAACTTGCTCTGAGGGCCTGCCGGGTTGGCAGAAGGCCTTCCTCCCCTGAGGGAGAAGGGGGCGAGGGTGTGTGAAGGCAGTGGTCGCCTCCCCAGAGCCTCCCCACCTCTATGACACAGAATACATGGAAGTAGTTTACCATTTCCTTCTTCTGGTGTAGCAGATTGAGTAGGAATTGGGAAACAAGGGTTTGAATCCCCTGTCTGCCATGGAAGCTCACTGGGGGAGTGGACCCAGTGAAGTATTCCTTAAATACCTCATTTGCCTTGAAACCTTACTAGTGTCCCTATAGATTAGTTTCAACTTGATGACACATAACTAATTAAGCCCCTCTTAAAGTCAATGCAGTGGCTATGTACCAACTTGAGTCATGGAGCACCAAAAGGGGGTGGGGGTGGGACTTCACATGGACACAGGTTTCAAAATAAACAATTTACTCCAACCAAGGCCACAATCTTTACCTATAAATCTGAGCATTAACAGTTGGAATGTGACAAAGGATCCTGCACCCGGCCCTACTAGCCCGTACCGAGCATTCGTGCACTCAACCGAACTGGGTTCGCAGGTAACTGTCGGGTTGAGAAATGCACCAGTGGGGCAGGAGACCCACAAACGCGAACAAATAAAAAGGACTTCACTACCCAACATTCCTTGCGCCACGCCGTGCCACAGCCAATCAAGCTGAGAGGTGCGAGCAAAAAGAACGTTGGGAAACGCGCCACAGCCAATCAAAATTGAGCCGCAGAAAAAAAACGCCGCACAAATGGAAACCACAAACACAAAACTACAAGCCCCAGTGTCCTGCACACCATGAGCATGCAGAAAGCTGAGAAAGCCGGAGGGCAAAAAATAAAAAAAACACACAACGGGAATGCAAGTCTGCCGCAGGCAGACACAGCACCTCGCAGCCACACAAACACCCACCGGCCTTCTTTCATGGAACAACAGGGAGGAGAGGGACTCCCTCTCCTCCACGCTTCCCCGCCGAAGACAAGGTGAGACCACCACCGGCCTCAAGAAAAGTTGAGCCGGGGTGGAAAAAAAGCACAAAAACAGGGGGGGGGGGGGTTCAAGGGGGCAAAAGGTACTGATGCCTTCACCCCCCCCCCTTGAAAGTGAAACAATTCCTCCGCAAAGCAAAGGCAGTGAATGGCGCTCTGGCCGCTGCCTTTACTTTACGAGTAAGTGTTTCACTTTCAAGGGAGGGCGAAGGCATCAGTGCCTTCTCCCCCTTGAAAGTGAAACAATTCCTCTGCAAAGCAAAGGCAGCGAACGGTGCTCCGGCCACTGCCTTTACTTTACGAGTAAGTGTTTTGCTTTCAAGGGAGGGCAAAGGCATCAGTGCCCTCCCCCTCCTGAAAGTGAAACAATTCCTCTGCAAAGCAAAGGCAGTGAACTGCGCTCCGGTCGCTGCCTTTACTTTACGAGTAAGTGTTCCGCTTTCAAGGGAGGGCAAAGGCATCAGTCCCTCACCCCCCCTTGAAAGCAAAACAATTCCTCCGCAAAGGAAAGGCAGCGAACGGCGCTCCAGCCGCTGCCTTCGCCTACCGGAGGTACTCACCAGGCAGCAGCCTCCTCTCTCTCCCTCACACACTCATACACACATACACACACACACACCTGACAAAAATAAAACCATAATTAAAAACAACCATTACTTAAAACAAAAAACACACAAAACCACTTACACAAACAAGAAAAAGTCAACAAAACCACAAAAACAAACAAACCAATTAAACCTAAAAATAAAACAATACAACAACAACCATACAGAAAAACCTCCCAGACAACAACCACAAAAGCAAAATAAACCCAAACCCCAAAATAAAGGAAACCAGCCAACTCACCAGCATGTCCTCCCTCCACGACGACCAGAACACAAATAAAGACACAAAGAGACGACCTACCGGAAGAAGCACCACCCTATACCAGAGGCCAGGAGAGAAAAAACAGTCAAAGTAAACGAGATCCACTAGCAGCCCCAACTGCAGGCCACAATAGTAAAAACAATTCAAAAAGACACAACAGCCCCAAACAAAAGGCCACAATAGTAAAAACAAGTAAAAAACATAACACAAAATCACAATTTTACACAAAAGGCCAAAAAAGTAAAAACAAGCCAAAAACATAACACAAAATCACAATTTTACACAAATCACAAACATATGTCAATAAAATAAAATAAAAACATTTCTAAAATCCTGTGTTGAGTTTTAACTCAAATAAAAACCCAAAATATCTAAACACAGTTTAAAAACATTGAATGTAAAAAACATGTACTATTACATTTTTAAAATTATTACCTACGGTACAACTATTAAAAAAACAACCACAAACTAAAACATTATTCGGTTAAATAAAACAATTTGAAAAAATTATATCATACTTTGTTCTTTTTTTAATCCACAAAAAACCCCAAAAATGCTGATCACAGTTTATAACAGCCTAGACCAAAAAAAATTTGTATAAACATTTTAAAAATGACAATTACAGACTAAGCAATTTTTTTACAAACATTAACAAAAAATAACCTTCCAACACAATTTAAAACAGCCCGATACCGCCAGCCAAACTATGCTAGTGCTTTATAAAAGCCCTGGTGGCACAGTGGTTAAACTGCTGTACTTCAGCTAAAAATGCTGACATTGTAAGTTGGATCCTGTCAGGGCTCACGGTTGACTCAGCCTTCCATCCTTCTGAAATTAGTAAAATGAGTACCTAGCAAGTTTGGGTACAAAATACCTTGTGAATTGCCCAGAGACTGCTTTAAATACTATGAGATGGTATATAAGTGTAATTGCTATTAGTATTCTAAGAAGAGTACCTCAATGCAGAATTTCTCTGAGACTATTTTGAATCTCTGCAGTCAATCACAACTAGATACAATACCTCAGAGGAAAGAGCAATGTTTGGAAAAGAGGAGTCTATATTCAAAATAATTCTCCTCAGGCAGGTGGATTGTTGCTATTATAAATTACAAATCTCCAAATTGCACAGACAAGCACGACAGCTGGTTCTCCTTCTTTGCTTGTTGATCGGTTGTGGTCCAGGAGAGATACACCAAGATGCTTGTCACAAAAAGGGTCAAAAGAGGTCAACATTGGCTGAGAGAATATGCACTTCTACAGTATCTGAGCATCTTTAAAAGGCTGTCCCGCCCTTTGATTAATGTTGTGGTGAGTCTCCCACATCACTGTGGCAGCTTTGCTTCACTAAGGTATCAGCGATTCATCAGCTCCTATCGAATTCACCCAGATCTCTATGCTAATGCTGCAGGAAGCCTGTCAGCTCACCTCATGGTCTGTGTTCATTGGTAGCTTTAACACTTACATGTGTAGTCAGTAAATAATGCAAGGCTTCAGCTGTGTACCCTTGTTTCACCTTGAGCCAACCAAGTACCATAACACAAGAAAAAAGTTGCAAACCAAATAATATCAGAGTTCTTCACATTAAGTAAGGCAATCACTAAGCTCAAACAAGGTCATGCAGCAGTATGCATGGAGGACAGAGCAAGACAGAAGATGAGAGGCATTTTGGAGAAAATTCTGTTGCAAACAATTACCACCAACTTTTTAAAACTGGAATTGCCAGGAACTCAAGCTAAACTCTCTGTATATCAAGCATGGCCTCTATTACTGACCTGACCTGACCTGACCTACACATCCTGGATTAATATGCAGACTGAAGTTTAGTGCTGTTCATTTAAACAGTTTTCACGATTCTTGAATGTTTCTATGCAGTTCTTTGCTGGAAAAACCTCGCAAAAATGCAGCGAAAACGTGGTGAAAAATTGCCAAAACATGGTGAAAATGTCCCCTCAACCCCCCCCCCCCCCCTATGGGAAGCAATGGAGGCTGCAAATGCAGCTGAAAAAAAAATGGCATGATTGTACCCACCAAAGTGGCGGAAGCTGGAAGCGGTGGAAGGAACCATGCCTCTGGCCCGCACAGCTGTGTGTCTGGGTGGGTCTATCCAATGGTGGGAAAACACTTACCACTCCTGCATTAGAGGTATACAGATTTGTGTCCTTAGACTGTAACTCCTGAGATATTCTTTGAAACTTAGTTCAAAGCATACCAGTAAAGCGCGGCTCCCAAAAATATGGGAAATTTCTACGCGTGCGTGCATGCACAGTAACCCCTTTCCCTGCCATTCAAAATATGGGACAGTGGCGGGAAAGGGGAGGAATGAGCACCAAAACATGGGATTTTCCGGCCAATACGGGATACTTGACAGGTATGGTCCAAAGATGGTGGGGGAGGAATCTTTATGATTGATATGTACTGGTTGTAACTTTCATTTGTGCATGATTTTCAGTACTTCTTTAGTTTTTATTATTTGTGCTGTTGTGGGCTTCTGAAGCACAGAATGATGAGGTGCTGAGTTTGCTTTCTTGCATGCTCCTTCAAGACATGCATATTCCAAGGGTTACAAGGAGAGTTTTTAAAGCATGCAAAGAGTCGGGAGTATTTATAGCTTGTGGTGGGGAAACATCTGGATGCCTCATTCCTTCTTGCAACTCACATCAGTTGTCAAACACATCAGTTACCCAATGCCACCCTTTAAATGAAACAGAGACAACTGAGAAAGGAAAACAAGTGATAATGACCATTTTTGCATGTATGCAGAAGTCAGAAAATAGCTATCCTTTCCCTTCCATATATTATGTTAGAAAGCCAATTTCAGCTCTCTTTAATCCTTGATCAAAGCAGCAAAGTTTAGCACTAGATTAATTATATTTAAAGCTGTCACTAAGAAATGTAGGTGATCCTCATCAACCTTAAACCAAGCAAACTCAATCAGATGATGCAGGAAAAAATGAATTCTTATTAACCCTCACAGTAGAGTTGTATCTCTCTCAGTGAGGAAATGACAGGAAAAAGTACAATAATACCTCAGATAATGAACACATCAGACAACGCTAAAATTGGATAATGTTGGGGAATTTGAGGAACACCTTTGCACGACACGATGTTAAGATAATATTGTGTGATGCAAAAGTTTCCCTCAAATTCCCCGACATTGATCTCTGCCCCAAAGCCTGAAGTGCTGGAGACCAGCCATGCCGGCTTTGGGGCAGAGAACTCCAGAGGCCCCCTTGAAGGGGGGCAAGGGGGCCTCCATAGAGGCAAGTGTCGGACCATCGGTTTCCTTGGGGTGAGAGCCCATGCACACGCTCTCACCCCAAGGAAACTGGTGGTCTGATCATCGCCCCACTGGTTTCCTTAGGGTGAGAGCCCCCGCATGCGATCTCACCCCAAGTAAAAGGGGCAGTCTGAGTGTCGGGCCACCAGTTTCCTTGGGGTGAGAGCCCACATGCATGCTCTCATCTCAAGGAAATGGTCTCAGCATCGGGCCACCAGTTTCCTTGGGGTGAGAGCCCACACTCACACTCTTACCCCAAGGAAACAGGTGGTCTGAGCATCAGGCCATTGGTTTCCTTGGGGTAAGAGCCCGTGAGTGCTCTCTCACCCCAAGGAAATGGGTGATCTCAGTGTCCCAGCTTGGTTTGGGGGAATTCACATGGGCGCACCCATGCACATTCTCCCCAAACCAAGCCAGGGATCAGACATGAGGGCTCTCACCCTAAGGAAACTGGCGGCCTGACACTCAGACCACCCATTTCCTTGGGGTGAGAGCCTGTGTGTGTGCTCTCACCTCAAGGAAATGGGTGGTCTGAGAAGTTTCCCCAAACCAAGTTGGGAATCACAGTGTCAGATCCCTGGCTTGGTTTGGGGGAATGCGAGTGGGCACGCACACACGGTTTTCCCCAAACCAAGCCGGGAATCACACCATCTGATCCCCAGCTAGGTTTGGGGGAATTTGCATGGGCACGCCTGCCCTCTTTCCCCCAAACCAAGCCAGGGATCAGATGCTGTGATCCCTGGCTTGGTTTGGGGGAAAGCAAGCGGAAAACGAGTGTCTGATCCCCGGCTTGTTTTGGGGGAAAGTGGGTGGGCGTACTGGCTTCCCCCAAAGGAAGCTGCCTTTTTCTTAATGGCGTGTGATAATGTTCGATTCGATTCGATTTTTAATTTGTACCCCACCCTACTCGGCTTGTAGGCTGACTCAGGGTGACTTCCAACATAATTAAAGATACAATATGACAAAACCAAAATATAGTAAACATACAAAATATTAATTAAAAAATCAATAACACAGAAAATTACAATTCATATCACACAATCAATATAATAATGCAATTAACATAATTCCTATGAAAAACAGCATATAAACAGAATATCAGCAAAACCTGTGAAACAATAGCAGAAATAGAGCCATCAAGCAAAAATACATCATAAATACAATAATCAAGTCATGAATACATAATCATGAATCGAACAGCAATAAGATAATAATATAATATACTAATGAGATCAAAAAACAACATATCAATCAGTTTCAGTAATGTGTGGCTCTACTACCCATCCCTTCCTACCAGACCACTGGGAGGGACCGGAGGGAGGGAGAGATAAAGATAAACCAACCTCCCACCATCACATAGTCGTTGAGTCTGGAGGGCGGGCGGCAAAGGCATCAGTGGGGCTGGCGGCAGGAGTCCTTTTGAGCCCGCCATACCTCGCCCCAGGTGTTTTGGGTTCCCCTGGCCGGGCTGGCCAGAGGACGAGCACCAAAGGCATCAGAGGGGCCAGAGGTAGGAGTCCTTTTGAGCTCACCGTGCCTCATGCCCAGATGTTTTGAGTTCCCCTGGCATGGCTGGCTGGAAGGCGGGCAGCAAAGGCATCGGTGGGGCCAGCGGTAGAGGCCTTTTGAGCCTGCTGTGTCTCGCCCCAGGTGTTTTGGGTTCCCCTGGCCTAGCCGGGGGAAATCGGATAACACTAAGACTTGTAGAACCAAGTTTTAGCATTATCTGGGGTATTACTGTATTTGGAGACAAGAGAACAGAGAAATCATTTGCATTTTCAAATACACATCCCAGTTATCCTTCGAAACACAGTAGAACTAATCAAGCAAAGAAAGTGTGATAAATTGTGTAATAGGAGAAAGAGCACACAATGTGAATATTTATGAAAACAATGTTCAAGAGTGGCTAGATTATTAAAATTCCATCCAGAAAGAAGTATAAGTTAGGAAAAAGGTATATAATAATGCATTGAAATGTTCATGATTTTTTAGAAGCATTTCAAGTGAGACCACTTGGGAGAATTCTGTGTGGACATAATTTTGGCCTAAAGATATCAGACATAGCTTTCTATGTTGTCATCACTCAAGGGGCAAAGAGCCTCAGCATATCAGTTCTTACCTATACAAGGGCATGGAACTTTATGGTATTCTTGGCAGGAGTACAGTACTTCCATGGGCAAGAGCAATTTTTGTATATAATCTGATTTAAAAATACATGCTGAGGCTTGCTGGAGGTAGGGCATCATGGAGCCTAAAGTTCATCCTCAGGGTAGCTCATCAAGTTGAGACAGTCAGTGATGGCGGACCTTGGCACTCCAGGTGTTCTTGGACTTCAATTTTTGCTGTTGTTGTTCAGTCACACAGTTGAGTCCAACCCTGTGCGACCCCATGAAATACTGCATGCCAGGCTCCTCTGTCAATTATCAGAAGCCCAAGTCAGCACTCCTGCTGATCAGGGCTTCTGGGAATTGAAGTTCAAGAACACCCGAAGTGCCAAGTTTAGCCATCACTGGAACAAGGAGAAGGAATTTTGTGAGCTCTCTTTATGCTGCTGCTTTGTCTTCCCTGTTATCATTAACATTATCTTGTAGGTACAATGTGAATTTCCATTGTACGGTACTTAACTGGGAGTTGATTTTTAAGAGTTTTTAAAGAGTTTTATGGAAGTTTTTAAGGGGAGTTTTACATTCATATGTATAAGTGTGCCACCCTGAGTTGCCCTAGGGCAAGTGGGTGGGGTATAAACTCAAATAAATAAATAAATAAATAATAGGCATATCAGAAAGTAAATAAAACAAAACGACAAAATGACAAAAAGTTGTGGCATCTTAAAGATTAACTTCTGTATTTAAATGTGAGCTTTCCTGGATCAAGTCCACTTTATCAGACATAAGATTAAATCTTCATGGCATCAATTTATACACAGGTACAAAGGCACACATCTGTGTATAAATTGATGCCATGAGTAAAGGTTTTACAACACACATCCTAAGACATCTGTGACATTTTCAACTAAGTATGTTCAATTGGGACTTTGTGGAAGACAAGACCATCTCTGTGTCACATCAAGACTTCTCTCAGGTTAACCCAAAACAGCAGCATAAACTCCATGTGTTAACTGTAGAGTGAAGCATAAAGGTCTATCCACACAACCTAACGTAGTGCCTTTGAATGTGGGCAGATTTGCCTCCCTCTAAGCATCAGGCAACCCCCACCCACCTCCAGCTTGGGGAAGAGAATTCATGGGGTGCAGGAGGCATGAATTGGCTGTAGTGTGGAAAACATTAGTTCAGAAAGAAAAGCCAAGGTATAACCGGAAGCAGAAAGTGACAATTTCAACCATACCCATCAACTGTGGCTCCGGAAAATATGGGAAATTACTGTGCAGAACCCATTCGCGAATGTGAAAAACCCATTCACACGCATGCACAGAATCCATTCGTGATGGGCGCGCATGCACAGTAACCCCTTTCACCGCCATTCAAAATACGGGATGGTGGTGGGAAAGGGGAGGAACGAGCGCTAAAATGCGGGAAATCCCGGCCAATAAAGGATACCTGACAGGTATGATTCCAACAGATGTAGCTTGCTGTGCTGGTGAAACCTGCTGAATTTCCCTGATCTCCACAAGGGCTAAAGGTGAAGAAGCTGTGTCCCCTTTTGCATCTGGTCACCCTAGTTTTACCATGTGTAAGTATTAAATCTAGGGCCTCTTTACTCTGTCTGAAGCATTGAGCTTGACGTTTAGAGCTTCTTGAATGACTTCCAAGCTAACACACTGAATTAAAACAGTGTATCGTATATCAAGGCTTGCAAACAAGTCAAAAGAACTTGAGCTTGCACCGTTCAGGGAATCTGTAATACCCAATCTGCACCAAGGATGGAATGACTGACATTTTACAAAACATCTACCGATGACCCACTGTATGCGGCACACATGTCTTTCTTGAGATTTAATGGGATGAAAGTTAAGTCCGAAACACAAATGGCTTTGGGGATCACCTGAAATTCTCACAGGTGGTAAGAAATGTGAATTTTCATTGTACGGTACTTAATTATCTAAAGGCTATGCTCCAGTAAATACAATTACAACATGAGGAAAGAAAAGGAGGGGGAGGGGAAGAGTAACACCAGTCCCTTCCCAATACTTTTGAACCAAAACAACAACTTGGCAACCCGCACCAATAATCTGGCATCCAATGGCTACAAGTTGATTAATTTTGTGTTGTATATTGCTGTGCATGCCAGACAGTGAATGTAAAGCATTTCTTTATTAATAGTTACCACCTTCATAATGGATTTCTCCAATGATTACAAGAAACATCTCTCAGTGACACTTTTTTCTTGTGCACTCTTCTCAACCCTCCTCCTCTCACCTCACCCTTCTAAGGAAACAACTGTTAGCCAACTTCTAGCACCAAGTAATAAAATGTGAAACAAAGGGAATATATGATTCTATTCCCTCCAAAGGCACAAATACATCCCTCTGTCACAAACTTGAAGTGGAGAAGTATGAAAATCCCATAACAAGGCTCTGAGGGTCTTTCTCTTGTAAACTGTGAGGGTGGGAGAAACAGCCTCCCTTTCCAAACACACAGCAGTTAGGAGGTACAATGTAAGCTAAATCTTCTGTAACTCCAGAAAATGAAACATTTCAGCTCCATATACATCCAGCACACATCCCACCCCGCCCTGTATTGGAGGTTCGTTCTCTACCAGTCATGACATATCTGAACATCCCCCACCCACCCCCATTTTCCAGGCCACCCATTACCTTTGCTCCGAAGTCTCACCACCCCTAGCCGGCACTTCAGGGAAACAGCAAACATCTTCCCTGGATCCCAGTCTTTGACAATGCCTGGTTCACATGGCTCTGAGTGGCTTTCTCTCAACACCTCCGCCTGACTCTGTGAGGGGCTGGCTGGTGATTTTAAATTAATTTATGATTACTGTGAAATGGAGTTGTGCTTCATGTTCTAGCTGAGGGTGAGGGAAGGGGGGGAGAGAAAATAGAAGGAAGGAAGGAAAGAGATGAGAAGAAAGAGGGATGGGGCAGGCTCTCCCCTCAGCAATTCCTCAGGATTGCATATTGTTGTTATTTGAGCCACCCAGATGAATAGGAATCTGTTCATTTTTATGTTATTTTTTTACATTTTTATCATCCCCCTGTCTGGAAAACAATAACATAGGCACACATCTTCCTAGCATCCGGAGAATTGTCAAGGATATTAACATAACTCATTAGCAACTGAAGGGTTATTTTTATTCTGCCTGTATAAAAAAAAATCCTCAGAAGGGTGACGAAAGTGGAATTCTCAGTTTCACAGCAAAGTTGTCAGCAAGAAAAGAAGGAACACATGTATGATAAAGACAGAGACATCATTCTGGAGGGGGAAGGGTGTCCTTCAAAAATATGCTGAGGCTACATTAAGCCACCCCAGCACAGAGTTTGGGTTAGGAAACAATGCATTTTGAAGCATCAAGAGCAAGTAAGTGGATAGACCAAAAAGGTGTGCTTCAGCTTTTTTCTTTTTTAAAAAAAAGAGGTAAGGCTCTGTTGTGTTCTAATAGTGTAACCTTCTACATGTGATAACAATGTATCTTAACAATGTAACCTTTCCTACAAGTAACAATATAGCCTTCAGCTGTATCACTATAAACCCTGTAATAGGACGCGAGCTAATGACCACCAGCGGGCAGCAGCGAGCGTCCAAGCTCTCTTGGTCCATACTCATCAAAGGCCACAGCGCGGGAGGTTTCCCGCCACTACCTACACCTGGACAAGAAGGGCGTGACCAGCAATGACGTCACGCGGACAATAGCCAATGGGCTATCGTAGAGCCACGTTCGAATGTTTTACTGCTGTATATATAGAGCTATACATCCGCCATTACCTCATGTTCCCTCTGACCACCATGCAATAAACCTGAGTTAAACCAGCCCGTGGCTGTTTCCTGTGTCTTGGTTCTCATACACTAAATTGGCGACGAAGGTGGGATGATGGATCCCCTCGGGGCCAGGACACAGAGCGGGTTCAACATCGACAAACCGCAGGACTGGGAGCTCTTTGAGATGGACTTCCAGGCGGCACTGGTGGAACTCAAAGTCAAAGACGACGAGGAAAGGAAGAGGGCCATCCTCACCCGAATGCTTGGGACAGAAACCAAGCGAACGCTGGTGGGCATCATTGCACCGAAGAAGATGAGCGATTTCAAAGCCGATGACATCATGAAACTGCTGCGTGAGCGGTTCCGACCCTCGAAGGCAATGTTTCCCGCTCGGAGCGCGTTTTGGAGGCGAGTCCAAGCGCCGGACGAGTCGGTTGAAACCTTCGTAGCGGCCATGAGGATAGCCGCCGCCCCCTGCAGATGGGAAAACTTAGAGTTGGCCCTGAGGGACGGCGTTCTGTGCGGCCTGAAGGACAGGGAAGTGCAGCGCAGCCTGATGAACAAGGAGCCGCCCCCCACGCTGACAGAGGTTGTGGAGGCCGCGGAATCCGCGGAATCCGCGGAATCCACGAATGCAGGGGTAGACGAGCTGCACGAGTGGCGTCCTAAGGCCGGCAAGGCGGAAAATTCGGTGCACGGCAAGTCCGGACAGTCGGTGCACGCAACCCGACGAACCTCGAAATCGTCTGCGGAAGGCAGCGACGGCGAGGAGGTCCAGAAGGTCCGAAAAGGGGGGCGCCGCTGCGATGGTTGTGGGGCGGCCCATGAGCGCGCGAAGTGCCCGTTCAGAAAAGCCGAGTGTTACAACTGCGGCCGTCGCGGGCACATCGCCAAGGCGTGCAGAAAGCGGCAAGAGGGCCGGAGGCATTCACAAGACCGTTTGTCCAGACCGGACCGCCCAACGAGGTCCAAAGATGGCGCCCGGACCACGAGGAAGCAGGACGGCGTGGGCCGCATCTCGGACGACAGCGAGGACGACGCCCCCGTGTTCAGCGTGTCCGCGGGACAACCCCATTACTTCGTTGAGGTACTAGTACAAGGGGCCCCTATTAGGATGGAAGTCGACTCGGGGTCCTCCTATTCTATAATTCCCCAGAGAGAGTTCTTGAAAATCGACCCCCACGTGCGGCCCAAACTTAAAACGTTGAGGTCCACGCTACGAGACGTGCAGGGGAACAGCATTCCAGTGTTGGGGGTCGGGAAATTTCGGGTCCGTTTTAAGAGACATTCTGCGGAACTCCCTCTAGTCGTTCTCAAAGGGGGAAATTGCAGCCTCCTCGGGACTCAGTGGTTTCAGCCTTTGGGTTTGTTCATAGGGGGAGTGCATGCCGTGGGTGCGGATCCAATACAAGCGGTGTGTGACGCGCACCCCGCCGTTTTTAAAAAAGGACTGGGAAAGTTCAAGGGACCCCCTGTAGCCTTCGACCTAGACCCGGAGGTCCGCCCGATAAGACTCAAACCACGCAGGGTGCCGTTCGCACTCAAGGACAAAATAGAGGCGGAACTGGACAAACTGGTGGGCCAGGGAATTCTTGTTCCTGTTGATTCCGTGGAGTGGGAAACTCCAATTGTAACAGCACTAAAGGCTAACGGGGAGGTGCGCATTTGCGCTGAATATAAGTGTACAATTAACAAGGCTATCCGCCCTAATGCATACCCGGTGCCGGTGGTCAGCCACCTTCTGGCCAGGCTGAATGGGGGAAAATGTTTCGCTAAACTCGACCTAGCACAAGCCTACCAGCAACTCCCAGTAACGCCCGCCACGGCAGCGGCACAAACAATAGTCACACATAAAGGGGCGTTCCAGGTGTCGCGTTTACAGTTCGGCGTGAACTCGGCACCCGGCCTTTTTCAGTCGCTCGTGGAACGCCTCCTGAAGGGACTGGAGGGGGTGTTGCCTTATTTTGATGACGTATTGATAACAGGGGGGAGTGAGGCCGAACTGGCCAGGAGATTGGATAAAGTGCTGACTGTGTTCGAGAAAGCGGGGCTGCGACTGAGAAAAGACAAATGCGTTTTTTTCGAAACTGAGGTTGAGTTCTTAGGGTTCCGTGTCACACCCGAGGGAATTAAGCCTTCCAAATCCAAAGTAGCCGCCATCAAGAAGGCTCCTCGCCCCACATCCAAAGCCGAACTACAGTCATTCCTGGGGCTCCTAAATTTTTACCACACTTTCCTTCCACGGAAGGCGTCTGTGGCCGAACCGCTCCATCGGTTGCTTAAAAAAGAGGAAACGTGGCTGTGGGGTGACGAGCAAGAGAGGGCTTTTAAAGAGTTGAAGCAACTCCTAACATCCGAGGCAATCCTGACTCATTTCGATCCCAAACGGCCAGTGGTCTTAGTCTGTGATGCATCCCCGGTGGGGGTGGGGGCGGTGCTTTGCCACGTGTTGGAAGACGGAAGGGAGGCCCCGATAGCTTTTTATTCAAGGTCTCTGTCCCAAGCAGAGCGGAATTACGCACAGACCGACAGGGAGGCATTAGCGATAGTAGCGGGAACCAAGAAATTTCACGATTTTCTGTATGGTCGCCTGTTTACGATCGTGACCGATCACAAGCCCCTGTTAGGAATATTTACTGCAAATAAGCCCACGCCACAGATCCTATCCCCGAGGATGCTGAGGTGGGCTATTTTTCTCAACGCATACCAACATGAGTTGGAATACCGGCCCGGAAAGGAGATCAGCCATGCAGACGCACTCTCGAGGTCTCCTCTGCCCTTGTCGGGCGGCCAAATGGCAGGGGTAGAGAGGGACCATCAGGTGTTGTTAATAGAGGCCTTAGATTCACCCCCGATAGTACCAGCCGACATCGCCAGGGCAACAGGCAAGGATAGAATGCTGGAGAAAGTAAGCTCATGGGTACAGAAGGGGTGGCCGGCGTCCTCCCCAGATACGGAATTCGACCCATTTTTTCGGAAAAAACTAGAGTTGTCCCTAGAGAGGGGGTGCCTTTTGTGGGGCCAACGGGTGGTGGTCCCTACATCCCTGCGAACGAAGGTGCTCAAACTGTTGCACGTCAGCCACCCGGGGATCGTCCGTTCCAAGGCGCTGGCCCGGAGTTACTTCTGGTGGCCCCAGCTAGACGCAGACATAGAGCACATGGTCGGCACTTGTGAGGCCTGCCAGGGCTCCCGACCGGAGGAGGCTCGCCTCCCGCATAGGGAATGGGACGCGGCAAGGGGGCCGTGGTCCAGGGTGCACATAGATTTCGCTGGCCCGTTCCGAGGAACGCTTTTTCTCCTGGTAGTGGATGCGTACTCCAAGTGGCTGGAGGTGATTCCGGTCAAGAGCACGTCCTCCGCCACTACAATTAACCATTTACGGAGAGTTTTTTCCACGTTCGGTTTACCCGACACTCTTGTCAGCGATAACGCTAGTTGTTTCACGTCCGCAGAGTTCAGGGCATTCACAGAGGCAAATGCCATTCGGCACGTCACATCCGCGCCATTTCACCCGGCCACGAATGGCCAAGTGGAGCGGCTGGTGCGTACAACAAAGGATGCGTTGCGCCGCATGGGCCCGGGGGACCTGAATCACCAAGTCTGTCAGTTTTTATTAGCATATAGGGTGACCCCCTTAGCGTCGGGATACTCGCCGGCAGAGCTGCTGATGCGGAGAAAGCTGACCACGATTCTGACTAGGTTAGACCCGACGAGGGTTGAGGACAAAGGGAAGAACATAGGGTTAACGGTGCCGAAAGGTTTCGCCGTCGGCGATCCTGTGCATTGCAGGAACTACGCCAGCGCAGGGCCAGCCTGGGTACCAGGGAAGGTTATAGAGCAGACGGGGCCAGTGTCGTATCGGGTGGAAACGAGCACCGGTCTACTCTGGAGGCGGCATGCAGATCAGCTCCGGAGCCGGGTCCCCAGGAAGCAATCCACGGACGACACGGAAAATGCCTCAGCATTAGGGTTCTCCTCCACCCGCTTATTCCAAGGGGGAGACAACGAGGGGCAACAGTCCCAAACAGGGGGGGGGGGAAGCAGCGGTCCAGACTCATATCCTTTGGATACGCCAGTTCTATCCGAGCCCGGGGAAGAGGGAGATGAGTTTGCGACTGCTGCCCCCGAATTTGATTTTGCGTTACCGAGCCGGGGGGGGTTTGGGAGTGTTCCCCCACCCATCCAAGCGAGAAGAGGGGTTTTTCGTTAGCCCCCAGTGCCCCCGGTTCTTCCCAAATAAAGCACACACCTCCCCAAAAAGCCGCAGAACCGCGGCAAGTCACTAACAAATCTCCCTCTCCAATTACAGGACAGGAAGCCAGGGGACAAAGAGAAGGTAGCAAACCCGGGGCACGGCAGCCCGCACCGAGACCCCAGCGTGTTCGAAATAAGCCATCTTGGCTGAGAGACTTCGTCTCATCCTAGGGGGGAGGAGTGTTGTGTTCTAATAGTGTAACCTTCTACATGTGATAACAATGTATCTTAACAATGTAACCTTTCCTACAAGTAACAATATAGCCTTCAGCTGTATCACTATAAACCCTGTAATAGGACGCGAGCTAATGACCACCAACGGGCAGCAGCGAGCGTCCAAGCTCTCTTGGTCCATACTCATCAAAGGCCACAGCGCGGGAGGTTTCCCGCCACTACCTACACCAGGACAAGAAGGGCGTGACCAGCAATGACGTCACGCGGACAATAGCCAATGGGCTATCGTGGAGCCACGTTCAAATGTTTTACTACTGTATATATAGAGCTATACATCCGCCATTACCTCATGTTCCCTCGGACCACCATGCAATAAACCTGAGTTAAACCAGCCCGTGGCTGTTTCCTGTGTCTTGGTTCTCATACACTAAAGGCTCCTTTTTAAAAACAAAGCCATCACTCCTTTGACTCTTTAGGCTAATTCTGCTGCATAGACATGGCGTTACATCTGAGGCCCTTTATCCATGGCTGCTTGGCTTTCCATCTTGAGGCACTGTTAGTGCTATTAATTCATCAACTCAGTGGCTCAAGTGGCTAAGATGCTGACTGGAAGGTAGCTGGTCAGCAGTGTGATACCCGAATACTGCAGGACAGAATGAGCTCCCGGCTCTGTCCCGGCTCCTCCCAACCTAGCAGTTCAAAAGCAAGAAATTGCAAGTAGATAAATAGGGACCACTTCGGTGGGAAGGTAAACAGCGTTCCGTGCACTCTGGTGTTGAGACATGCCTGCCACATGACCACGGAAACGTCTGCAGAAGCAGACAGCACTGGCTCTTCGGCTATGAAACAGAGATGAGCACTGAACCCTATAGTTGGATATGACTGGCTTTTGAGCAAGGGTGCCCTTTACCTTTACCTTACTGCATAGATATGGTGTTACATCTGAGGCCCTTTATCCATGGCTGCTTTTTCCCCCTCATCTTGAGGCACTGTTAGTGCTATTAACTCATTAACTCAGGTTGGGTAAAAATTTTGAACATAGTGAAAAGTAGACACATCACCTTGCAAACAAAAATCCGTATAGTCAAAGCAATGGTATTCCCGGTGGTAATGTATGGTTGCGAGAGTTGGACCATTAGGAAAACTGAGCGCAGAAGAATAGATGCCTTTGAGATGTGGTGTTGGAGGAGAGTCTTGAGAGTCCCCTGGAGAAGCGAGGAGAACAAATAGGTCAATCTTAGAAGAAATCAACCGTGACTGCTCCTTGGAAGGTCAAATAGTAAAGACGAAGCTAAAGTACTTTGGACATCAAATGAGAAGGATGGATTCACTCAAGAAAGCCCTGATGCTAGGAAAGGTGGAGGGCAAAAGAAGAAGGGGGTGGCCAAGGATGAGATGGCTAGATGGTATTGTGGACACAGCGGGCACAGAGCTGAACGGGCTGAGGAGATGGTGGAGAACAGAGGCGCGTGGAGGACAATGGTCCATGGGATCGCAAAGGGTCGGAATCTACTGTGCAACTGAACAGCAACAACAACATTTTTGATAAGAACTTTCAACAATTTGCAACTTTTCTCATAAATGAGATCGAAATAACATTGGATTTATAGAAGGATTGCATTTTGCACATTGAAGAAAGTAAGACTGACAGTTTAACCTACCCACTCAAAGAGGCTTAAATGTTTCAGCCTTCAAAGTTTGGCTGTAAAGTCCTGTATTTCCAGCTGAACTGTGCTAATTTAAGGGCTACTGCTACAGTATTTCCCTTTCAGATAGATTCATCATCTTTAACAGCCTCACAGCAAGAAGAAGGAATAGCTGTACTTACAGTATTTGAACAGTGATGATAGTGGAGGATTTTGTTTGTTCCCCTTTTTTTAAACAAACGCTTATCAAAACCTATGTATTTCTTCAAAAACTTACTTGGGGGGCAGGGGGTGGGGAATCGAGACTAAAATAATTCAGGAGAAAATAAAACTGAAAATAAGCCTATCCCTAAAAATAGCAATCTCTTAACCTTTAAAATGTTCTACCTCCCTTAACAGTATCCCAGATTGTGGGGTGGGGGTGGAGAGGCAGCATTAAGAAAAAAGTATGTATACTATTATAGAAAGAAGGAATCCACAGTTTGTGGTCTGTCCCCCCCCCCCCCTTTGTGATTCCTGACTATATTTTTTTTTAAAAAAAAACCTCTACATAAATACTGTATCCCCACCAATAGTTCCCCTATAGACTTGGGGTATGGAAGATTCAGAGGGGGTTGAGGCTTTCATGGTATAGGACAGGAGTTCTTAACCTTTTAAAGCTGGGGGCTGGGTCATGTTCCCTCAGCTTCAGGGGCCGGAAAGCCATTTTGCCCTTCCTCTACCACATGGCACTTCCTGGTGTGGTGGAGGTGGTGGTGGTGGGCACATGAAATGGTGCCATGAGCTGCATCTGGCCCATGCGCCACAGGTTGGGAATCCCTGGTATAGGAGATGAAAATGTGGGAAGTAGGAGAACAGGAGGCAGAAAAGGAGGAGGAGATGGACACATTAAATAGAGCTCCCGCAGCAGTAGTGTTGGAGGAGGAATGGATCAAGGGAGTGCTAGGGAAATAAAAGGAGGCTGATGAGAGAGTAGAGAAGCCCAAGACAGAGCTGGAAAAGGAAGGATGCGGGCAAACACAGGTCTAAAGGGGAGGAGAGTTAACCTCCCTACACAACCCATGGGCTAGACTTCCTTACAGATTGACAGGGGAGCCCCTGGAGGAAACTGAACAACAAGTGTGTGAGTAGAAGCCATGGAAACCCTCCTATCAAAGGGAGAGAGAGCAGAAGGCGTGGTGGTGTGCAACAAAGTGGGACAGTGGTGGAGGCTGGGGAGACCTTGGTGGCCAAATCCAGTGAGGGACTTGCTGAGCCATCTGCCTTCACTGTTGAAGATGGGTGACACCTTGATGTAAAGACTGTGAGACTAAAGGGCTTACAGGTGAGATGTAGGTTGAAGTGACCCATGAAAGAATAAGGCCTCTCAAGTGAGGACTTGGCCCGTGTTCGATTGCTGAAAGTTGGTCTACATTTGAGGAATTATTAAAGGTTTGATTGCACACTTCCTTTCAAGTATATTTTATTTGGACAACCATGGAGGAGGCAGGGCTAGTAACAACTACTTACAGTTCAGGGCCAGAAGATCTCATTTTTGGCCACCCCCTTCTTCTTTTGCACTCAACCTTTCCCAACATCAAGTGAATCCTCTCTTCTCATTTGATGAACAATGTACTTTAGCTTCATCTTCACCAGCAAATTCTTAATGGTTTAGGACTTCAATACTTGCTAGAACAGAAAGTCTGTCCCAAAAAGCAGCTACCAATTACACACACAGATTTTCAATCCAAGTCATTAAAAGTGGTCATACCAGGATTAGGCAAAAAAGGTGAAGACTAGAAACTGGTCCTTTTCAGTGGCGGTCCACAGTCTGTAGAACAGGTTACCAATGGCAATATGCCAGGTTATCTCCATACATTTAGGAAAGTGCTGGAAACAGAACTATTTAAAGCTGATTTAACAACTGAATCTTGCAGATGCTATAAATATTTAAAAAAATTAAAAAAGAAATCTCCATTTGGTAGAACATATTGTTACGAGGGGGTGGTCTGTGGGATTTTTAATTGCAAATTGCACAGAGCAGTGCTTGCACTAATGTGTGGCTGGTAAGTAGGTAAGTAAGTAAGCAGGCAAGCAAGCAAGTAGACAGACAGACAGACAATTATCTTGTCAGATACAGGCCCTACCTTTAACTAATACATGCAAAGCTAGATATCTGTTAGGAGCTAGGATCATTCCTGAAACCCCTCAGTAGGTAATGTGGCCTGCTTCACTACCTGAAGGCTGCTTATTGTGGAGAAAGAGGGTGCTTATAATTGCTGTCATGAGCAGAAGTCCAGTAGAGACAATTTATTAGTACTGGTGGAGTAAAATCTCATATTTAACAAAGAAGAACTTTCTTGGATAAAATAAAAGATCCAGTATTCTGCTTACAAAAGGCACAGCTGTATGGTCCTATGGGAGGCTCTGCTAGACTTCTCAGTTACCCCACACTTATTGATGTGTGTATCTGAACCATGATATTATTAACCGTATTATTTTCTGAACCATGAAGGATAGTGAGAAGACATTCTTTGTTTTGATTGAAACTAAAAATATATCTGATCAGAATGACTTTGAATAGGATGGTATGATTTTGCCACAGAAGAATGAAGTCAAGTTCTTGTCTAGAAAATATATGGCAAAATAGCAAAGATATTATTTCTGTAGATCATCATTGATTACCTATCCTAGTAGACAACTGCAGAAACATTAATGGAAATGTTAATTTCATTTCCGTTACTCCTATGTATATAAATTTTCTTTAGCTCTCCAAGATAAAAATGATGTGGGATTTTCCCATTAAAATATGTGCTATTGTTATTAATCTTCAGGATATTGCTCTCAATATCACGATTCTCCAGGGATATGCAACATGAAAACAGGACAAGAACATATATGTGAGATAATGCAGTTGCCATCTGATAAAAGGAGTGGGCCAGATTATATTTTGCCCAGAACTTGGGTTAAAATGAATTGTTACTTGTAATGGGTTTTGCTGTTACTAAAATGGTAGCATTTCAATGTTTCTTGATACTATTTATTTTATGTGTAACGTGATTTTTCTCATTGTTCCACCTGTAAGATTTGCAAAGTTATTTCAGTGTGAGCTTTTATGCTTCACCATTGTTCACAATACAATAAACGTGTTAGTCTTAAATGTAGCACAATATTTTTAGCTATACACATATACATTACTCAACCCATTTGAAAAATGTATAGAGTTACCATTTGTTACATTTACTTTAAGAGCTTTGGTGTTGCTATTGCTCAGAATGTAACTTGTTGAAGGTAATATTGTTACTTGTAACCCATGATGTCCAAGCACTATTTTGCATTAGTAATGATATCACAGTAATATACTGTTTGATAGTTGCACAGTTTTCTGATAGCAGAGAAAAATCACTGTCTATAATGTGGAACTGAAAGAACAAACCACAAAGCTGTGTGCACATCCAACACGTGGTGACCCTAAATAAGTACAGTATGTATTTATTTATTCCTTATATTTGTATACAACTCACTAGCAAGCTACTCTGGGCAGTGAACAGGACATAATAAAAAACAACATGAAGAGTAACAAACAAATAAAAACACCACACGATGGCAATAGGTAACAACCAAATTTACCCAAGAGAAATATTACCAAATATTACATAAAATACAACTGTAAGTATAAAAATCAGGACTCAGAAGGAAAATAAATTAACCTATCAACAAACTGTCAAAAACTTCCCTATAGAGAGCCATTTTCAGCAGTTTCCTGAAGCAGCAAAGCAGCAAAGCCTAGCACATCTCTGAAAGGAAGAAATTCCAGAGGACAGGACCTGCCACTGAGAACAAAGTGTTGCTTGTCCTAGTCTTCTTGTTTTTGCTAGGGATAGGAACCTTCAAGCCACACAGAAGATAATCCTTACTTTCCAGTTTTGTTGTTGTTGCTATAATTAGACTAGCCTGAGATGGGAGGGGTGTTGGAATCTAGCCATGGCAGATATTTACTTCTTCTAAGAGAGAACTGGGTCCAGGATCACACCCAGATCCCAAACCGGATCCTTCAAAGGTACAACCACCCCATTGAGATGAGACTAGAAAGCATCCTACCAAGCAGGTATCCCTCTCAACAACAGAGTTTCTCCTTCTTGTCTGGATTTCATCAAGCTGTTAGCCCTGGTCCAGTCCATTATTGTGATCAGGCAACAATACAGGATCTAGTCAGGATCCCCAGCTCATGATAAGAAAATGATTAGAATTATGTCATCTGCATATTGATGACATTGCACTCCAATTCTCTATGTGATCTCACCAAATGGCTTCACATAAATATAGGGGAGATGACTGACCCTGTGGGATCCCATACTGTTGTACCCATGAGGCTGACACAGCCTTCCCATGTTGCACCCTCTGGACACAGCTGTCAAGGAAGGACTGGAGCCAGCTCAAGGCTAAGCCCCAATGCTCAATCCCAATAGCATGTCCAGAAGGATACCATGGTTGATGGTTATCATTAGCCACTGAGAGATCCAGGAGGACCAACAGAGACACCCTGCCCCTATCAGCCACTTGGAGCAGGTTGTCTAGAAGGGTGATCAGTGCTGTCTCAGTGTCATGGAATGGCCTGAACCCTGACTGAAATGGATCAAAACTATTTATATTCTCCAAGAAAACTGTTGGATGTTAAATGCTGACCTGAAATTATTAAGATTTTCCATGGCCAGATTCAATTTCTTAAGAGTGGGCAAACACTAAAGTCTCTTTCAAGGTGGCCGACATACATGTGAAACTCGGAAAATTAGAATATCGTGCAAATGTTCATTCATTTCACTTAAAAGGCGAAACAAATTTATGAGATACTTACTACATGCAAAGTGAGAGATGTCATGCCTTAATTCATTATAATTGTGATGATCATGGCATACAGCATACATGAGATTATGTGATGATTATGGGGTACATGTAATTGGGGGGTTGGGGTTTTCATAAACTGTAAGCTATAAGCATCAATCAATATTATACCAAAGTAAGGCTTGAACTATCTCACTTTGCATGTAATGAGTCTATCTCATACATACCTGTCAAGTTTTGGATTTGGAAATAAGGGAAATTTCCCGGCAAATACGGGATACTTGACAGCTGTGCTTATCCTGTGCTGCTCTCCAATGGTGGCAGTAGGGCATTGCAGTCTAATTAATAAGGGATGACGGCGGGAAAGAGGGTAAAATAAGGGGTTTTTCTGGCCAATAAGGGATACTTGACAGCTATGCTCTCATATATTTGTTTCACCTTTTAAGTTGCATTACTGAACTGAATGAACATTCAGTAGCCTTCAAGGGCATGGATCATCTTTGCTTATTACTTTAAATGTTGTAAACTGCTTTGAGTCTCCCATTGGGACAAGAAAAGCAGTATAGAAATAAAACTCTATCTATCTATTAAGTGAGGAGGTACTGGCCTTGCACTGTGCAAGCACCTTGTCCACTTCATTAGGTATCAGAGATTGAAATAGATCCAAAAACAACTGGACAAGACAGGGCATTGGACATCTCTTCATGATTAACTGTAGCAATTACACTTATATACCGACTGATAGCACTTAGACGAATCTCTGCGCAGTACAATAACAACTCTTAGGAAGGGAAAACATGCTGCCTTTAAAGTAATTATAAGTAATAAAAATGGGCACATTGTAAATTTCGGAAATATATGTATTTCATTCTGTGTTGTCTTCCTGAAAGCAATTAAATTATAATGTTGCAAAAAGAGTGAGGGGGTAAACTTAAACCTACTTACTTTTGCAAAAATATATTGATTTTTTTCTAATAAAGCTTTACTCACAAATAATTGTGTTTGGCAAAGAGAATAATAGACAATAAAGGCATAAGATAGAAGCTATCATTCAGAGTGCATTCTTTGTGGACAAAAGGTCCCCACTTCCAAAGCCAGGCAAAGTAACTAGTAGAATTTACATTTCCCAGAATACACTGGCCGTGCTGGTTAAGGAATTTGGGGATTGGTGTGAGATGGAAATTAATGGCTAGGAATATTTCCCATTGACCAGAGGTATCAAAAACAGCATGGCCAGTTTTCTGTTCAGTATTTATATGTATGATGGGCTATGGTGGCTTAGCATTTAAGATGCTCAAATTGACAACCAGATGTTTGGCAAGTCAGCAGTTCAAGACTCAAGTGCTGTGTGATGAGCTCCTGTCATCTGTCCCACCTCCAGCCAACTTAGCAGTTCAAAAGGAAGACATTGCAAGTAGATAAATAGGTACCACTTCAGTGGTAAGGTAAACAGCATATGAGCACCATACACTAGAGTCGGATACAAGGGGCTCTTGAGCAAGTGAGACCTTTACCATCACTATCTGTGTTTATCTGAGCTCCAACTGCTGAAGGCAGCTTCTTTGTTGATTTGAGGAGGAACCAGTTTCATGAGACCAAGCATGCTACTGGCACTTTTTGAGGTGACCATGCCATCAAAATATTAAGTCAAAGTAAGATCATTCTAGCTTCCAATAATAGTTCAGACTTGATTTGATCAAGAACTCACTTATTTGTCTTTCTTCTGGTCCGTGGTATTCAAAAAGATCTTCTTGAATGTTATCCCTTCTGCAAGTCCTCTCACCATTCCTGGAAGCCATCAGAAGCATTTGGAGGCCTGAAGAGAGGAATGATTCCTCTACCCCCACCCCATGGTGTGTGTGTGTTAAAACAGTGTTGGAAACTGCAGCAAAGTCTCTCGGACAGCATGTGTTCCACTGGCTCCCAAAAATTCCAATAATCAGTGACAAAATATAATTTTAGAACTGCTGCTTTAAATGTGCCAATGCATGTACACCCTACTCCACTCCCAGTACAGCAATAGCAAAAATGTTAAGGATATATATATATATATATATATATATATATATATATATATATATATATATATATATATATATATATATATATATATATATATATATATATATATATATATATATATATATATATATATATATATATAACTGAAACCTTTTAACTCAAATCCTGAGGGCAGATGATTGCCCACACACACAAAATGTGGAGATTACACAGCCTCAGGAAGTTGTGACAAAATGACATAATAGGGATCTCATTCATAGTTAAAGAATGAACTGCCTTTGAAAGCATAACCAATGGAAACAGCAACAGAATAAAGAGAACATTAAAAGGCTATTCTGCAAGAGATCTACTTCTATTCCTCTTGTCTGGCATTTGAAATGCTGCCAATATTGTGGAAGAAATAAAGCAACAATTTTTAAAAGATAAATGTGCATGTAAGAAGAAGAAGAAAATCAATGCGATTATAATCAATATTCAGCAATATGGACATTATTGTTTCAGATTATGTAGAAGAGCCTGTGAAAGATGCCCATAAAGTATACCAGATTTATAAAGCTTTCTAAATCCTATCTTCGCCTTGTGGCTCCACCTCTTTATATAGAATATTTCACGACTTACAACAACATAAGCAAATAACTGCAAATCTGTGAAATCATACCATCTGAGCTGCAAAAGATGGCAATACTGGGAACAGCATGTATATCACACTTCTATTTAACTATTTATGCTGGGTCACGCTCCCTCAGACAGCTTCGGGGGCTGGATGGCCATTTTGCCCTTCCTCCACCACATGGCACTTCCTGGTGTGGTGGAGGCAGGGGGGGGGGGCATATGAAATGGTGCCATGGACCGCAGGTTGAGAATCTCTGATTTAACTGAAACTTTAGTTTTTGCTTAAAACCTGTATCTGTTATATCAGTCAATGTTTTCATAATTGTTTTTTATTGTGTCATCATCATAATCGAACTGCAGAATTTGAAAGAAACCTGTGGATCATCAAGTCCAACCTTGTCAAGGAGGCACACTGGGGAATCAAACTCCCAACCAGATTCTAAAACCTCTGAGCTGAAGTTCTGGATAACAGGTATCATCAGTCTGAGAATCAATCTGGACAAAAGGTATCATCAAGGTAGGAATGATCTGTCATCCAGGCTGGATATCTGTTAATTCAATTACATTACCCTCTAATCTTTTCTTATCTCATTGGAAAGAGTGGCAGACTGAGTGATTTGAAAGCAAATTTTAGGAAGAATTCTACATGTCTCACTCTATTGTCAGTGGTTGCACAGTCTGGATTAAAGAATGAGTATTTGAACAACTCTTTGAAAACAAACTCACATTGTATTTGGCTTTCATAAAACATAGTAGCAACAGTGCTTGAAACATACAGCCTATCAATCACTGTAGAAGGATGAATCCCACATAAGAGAGCAAGAATGGGCAATCTGTAAGTGTCCCAATTATTTGTGAAGTTTAACTCCTGTCATTTCTCATCACTGGCTTCATGGCTTAGTTGGCCCTGAGAACTGTATTCTACTGATGTCTGGAGGATTACCTGTCACCACATCTTTCTAACAGAATGATACACTTACGATGACCTGCTCTGTCCATAAAATAATTAATGTAAGAGTCAATGATGTAAGCTGCCAAAGCTTGTCAGCCATCTTGTGCTTTCAAGTAATGGGGATGTTATCATTGAACTCAATGCTTCAGACACAGATGTAATCAAATTTAGACTAGGCTTATTGAAATCAACTTGATAAGTTAGATGCCACTAATTTTAGTACCACTTAGTTCACTGGGACTTCTAAAAGTTTGATTTAATTTGAATCCAAGCCTTTATACCAATTTACAAAGCTGCCTGCACAAAATAAATCAAGAATGGTTTATAATTTGACTAATTTTCAGCAGCCAATGAAAAGTAGACATGCCAGTCTGTCTTCTCAACTGTCTGCTTTGAAACATGGGTCCTAGCATGTTTAGTGCAGTGAGGCCCAAATATAGAGAGCTCCTAAAAGGGGGAAACATCACTGGCTGCACTTGGGAACATGAAAGGAGCACAGTTTCTCCAGCAAAAATCCTTTCAACCCAGAGTAATCTCTGACATGAAATTATTATTATTATAATGCAGAACATGGAGTTTTTCAAGAATTGGCATGACACCATTTTATACCATGCTACAAAGCAAAGCAGTATTAGTTATATCCTAAAAGAGGGAAAGGATACCGCATTGCCTTATTTTCTTTTAAATCCTTTCTGATTCTGCAGCTAAAATAGAGGGGTTCACCTGATGAGGTTTTCTGCCATGATTCTTACTATGAGTATTGCAATGAAATATTGCAGTTGTTTGTACCCCTAAACCCCTCCAAACCTGCCAAGCAAAACTGGAGCCTGTAACTACACCAGGATTACACACTAGGAACCAATGACTTGGTTCAGGATATTAAATACCTCACAAGTCAAGGGAGGAAGAACTATGAGAAATGAAACAATCACCTGGGATTCAACACCACCACCAAAAAAAGTGTGCTGTAATGCTGAGGAACCACCATATACCAATGTTGCTATTTTAGGATAATTAAATGGTACAATGCATTTGCTCAATCCACAAATCCATGTACAAGATTCAGCCGCTCATTTCAGCAAAAAGGCTGAGCCTCCTGAAGTAGGAAATTGAACTAGTCTTATCTTTACGGTGCATTATGGCCTCCTGTACTAACTGCCGATTTGTTTTGGAAACTAAGGAATGAGGCATTCTGCATTTACTTCTGTAAACAAATCACATCCGAGACAGAAGTCATGCCATTCTCATGAATTACTGCTGATAGCCTCCAGTTTGTATTTTCCACTTTAAGATTATATTAATGGAGCAATATGTTTATATTACCCATGATATGAGCTTGCACAATGATTTTTATTTTACTTTACAAGCAAGTATATACACTATCATAAGAATACACTGAGAGAGTGCTTGTGTGAGGAAGGATGTGTTATTGAAGAGCGTTCTAAATATTATTGACAGACCATTATTGAAACTGAAGGCCAAGAAAATAGAGAAATATTACAGTTGGAACTAAGCTCTGCTAAATAAGTCATCCTCAAACCAAATTAATGGTGACTACACACAAAATCAAAGCAGTTCAGCATGTAACCTTTTCTTTAACAATTCACTGCATCTAGGCACACAGAGACATTTATGTTACTTTCCATAGACATCTGGTGTTTTTATATGGCAAATATATGGGGAGAAATTATTATTTTACACAAAAGATTAAAGTAACAAACAGAAAAGTAAACAGACATTTTTCTTGCTATGGTTTGACTGTTTTCTCTTCTTTAGAAACACATAACCAACTGACAATATCAGAACCACCTTGCACACTTGGAACCTGAGATGGCTTTTGAGTCTGATCCAGAAAAAGACAGTCAGGCTGGGTTAGGGTAGGAGTGCTACCAGTGGTGGGCATCAGCAGGTTCGCCCCAGTTCACCAGAAACGGTAGCAGAAATTCCGACTGGTCTCACCCATCCAAGTTTTGAAACAAAGTAGTTCTAATTCATGTGCAACACAGGGCTCCCCACCCCCTGGCCACAGCCACCAAACCATGCCCACAGAGTAGTTAGTAAAAAAAATTGAATCCCACCACTGAACGCTCCTGTATGTAGATTAATACTTCCTGTCCAGCTTCCTGTTTACATTCTATCCTCTCTATCTGTTGCTATTTCTCAACAAATAGCTTCTAGAAAAGCAGCTTTCTTCTTCAGGATACCCTCCTTGGGGGAAAAACAGCCCTCAGTTTCAGTATACAATATTCTGATTAAATCTACAAAGCTGTGTCTTGATCTTTGTGCTGCTCAGGGAAATGCACAGCCCTAAGCAATCAATATAGCATATAGTGAGCTTATGAGGTACTACGCTACTTTAGCATTAAGAGCAATGTTGTGGTGCTTAATAAAAAAAACTAGTCCTCATCTTCTGAAAGAAGATAAAGGCATAGTGAGACAAGAGATGAGAGGGAGACAACACTTACAGACTATCATCATCAAGTCACAGAGACATTATAGATAGACCACTGTGCTGCCCAGACTAATCTACAAATCTCCACTGCAGTAGCTACTGACACTTAAAGTGATAGGCACAAGTCTGTTCAGTCAATTGACAGAATATTTTCCATTCTGCAGGAACATGTTAACTCAAAGATCCTTTCTGCAGGTGATCCGTGATCATTGCTACATGCTGTTTTTTCCCCTGCTGTAAAAGATGTACTTAAAGGCATGTAACAGGAGCTCCCAAATCCTAGTTTAGGATCTCATTCATTCAGTCAATCAAACAGCCTTGCATTTATCTGACACAGAAACCCCATTCTCTCGGAAACACAGAAAACCAACTTCATTTTTGGATGCATTAGAATAGCCAACAAAAGAGCAAATCAAAAGGAATATTTAAAACATAGAGATGAAAGCAGAGTTCTATGGACTAAAACACCATAGCCATAACTGCAGCAATACAGAATTGCTAAAGAAATGAAATGTAAACCATAGTCAAATGTGGAGATGAAACATTTAAAGATGTAAAAACCAAGATTTAAGAGGTCTCCAAAGGCATGAGAATATTTCTTTTAAAAGGGTGTCACCACATATCTAAACAAGTTTAAGAGGAGCAACCAGATTGGCTTCTCAGAAGGAGACACTGCCCAAACCACTGTCAATTTGGTTCTGTGGCTGTACTTGCCCGAGAACTCTTTTTTGTTGGGATTTTTGAAATGGTAGCAGTGTTAGTCTGTGTTTCAAGCATATCAGAAAGTAAACAAAACAAAGAGATAAAAAACATTGTGGCACTTTAAAGACTAACTGCTGTATCTTAATGTTAGCTTTTGTGGATCAAGTCCACTTCGTCAGACATAAGAGTGAGACTTCATGGCATCAATTTATACATATCAGGTGCAGAGGTACAGAATGGTTGGTTATCATAACAGATAAGAATTGTAAATGGTTAATAGATGGATGCAAGACAGACATTGGGGCATTACACATTTACTAATGAGTTTACCCTTCAGGCCTAGCATCTATTGACAATGGTGTGCGTGTCCCAGGCCAAGCACCAAGTTCTTCTTTTTTTCTGTGCGGTGGTCAGAGCCTGTTGATGATAATTCTATTGAAGTAGGTTCTGTGAAGGTAGTATACTATAACAACATATAGCATACAACAGATATAGCAGTGGTTTAATTTAATTTTAATTTAATTTTTCGATTTCTACACTGCCCACTTGGCCTAGGCTGACTCAGGGTGGTTCACAATCACAGATAAAACATAATTAAAACTACCCACCCCCTACAAAAGGGTGCAGGGACCGAAGGGACTGTGGGGGAAGGAGTTATCCTCTATACCAACCACCCAATGGAGGTTACCCTTCCACCTGCACCCCATACTTGGCCCACCAGCCAGGTTTTGAGTTCTTTTCTGAAGGGCAGCAATTCCATCTGGAGACCATGTCAAGTTTCAGGAATTTCCTGTCAAATAAGGGAAATTTTCCATCCAAAATACGAAACTGGACAGCTATGCTTATCCTGTGCGGGCCTCCAGTCTAACTCCAGTCTAACTAATATGGAATCACAGCGGGAAAGAGTGTAAAATACGGGGGTTTGACAGAAATTTCCCAAAACTTGACAGGTATGCTGGAGACATAACTCTGTTGGCAGGGGGTTCCAGAGGGCCGGTGCGGACACGGCAAAGGCCCTCCTCCTTGTGCCAGAGAGGCGAGCCACTCTGGCTGATGGAACAATTAGAGAGCCCCTCCGGTCCGCTCTGGTAGGATGGACAGATGTCCTTAGGGTGATGCTGTCTCTTAGGTATCCTGGCCCACTACCATATAGGCCTTTAAAGGTCAAAACCAGCACCTTGAATTGCACCCGGAGGCAAACTGGTAACCAGTGCAGTTCCCAAAGCAGTGGTGATGCATGGGCATAATGTCCACACCCCATCACCAACTGGGGTGTCACATTCTGGACCAGCTGCAGCCTCCGAATGGTTGTCAAGGGCAGCCCCATGTAGAGCGCATTACAATAATCTAGTCTGGAGGTCACCAGAGCGTGAGTGACCATGAGCAAGGAGTCCCAGTCCAGGAGCGAGCACAACTGGTGAATCACCCGAAGTTGGGTGAAAGCCCCCCTGGCCACAGCCGCCGCCATTGCTGAATGAGAATCCGAAGTCAGGATTCCTGAGTCCTAGTCTGTCACTTCATCTGCTACAGTACACTAGGCACAATACTAAGGAGAATATTACGGATTAAGCTACTTCATTTAAACAAATTGTTTACTTTCCACAGGACAGCATTTGCTAATTAATCACAACGTTATTCAGGATGCAGATGGAAGAGATCCATTACACGCACAAAACAAGAGAGAGGATATATTCAAAACAAAATCTGTTTTGTGCAACACTAGATGCTGCCTAATCAGGTTTTGTTTTTACAACTGTTGTCTGTCTCCTGTTTATAGTCTCCCAGATGACAGCTTTTCACCAAACCACCCTGAACCTCCAACATGCGCTTGCCATCCATTCTTGGAAGAGATGACAGCTTCAGAAGTGGGGAAAGTTGCCCCAGGAGAAGCAGTAAATCACTGAATGCTCAAATATTTCATGAGGAATATTTTAAAAGTCTGAGCTTTTTGAAAGACTGGCAGGATTTCTTAAGAAATGTTTTATTTTTATTTTGCCACCACAAGGGAAATCATTTTTGGAATGGCTCAAAAACAACCTTTCTGGTTCATTCAATATATTTATGTTCTCTGACACAATCCCATAATTTTTTTCTTCAGTTTTTTGTGACAGGAAGGCTGGGAAATAGATATACATCATGCAATTTTTAAAAATTCCTCCACTTCCTCCCAATATCTTAGAACTATAAAATCCATTGATTTTCAAACAACACAGGAGTGTTGGTATTTTCAGATTAAAGCTATGCAGTCATTTTTTTGTCAGTCCATCTACTTTTAAATAAATAAGTTAGTTCAAATTCCTTTAGAAAACCAATAAGCACTCTAAGGTAATGGGGTGAATACTATTAGTGCACAGATGGGGTGGGTGGTGTGGGTGGTGAAGGAAAGGAGTAATAAATTATATAAGGGAGGTGAGAAAGCATTTGGAATGATAGATTTCCAGATCACATTTTGGGGAAGAACACTACTCCCATTTGGCACACCAATCTTGAGGACATGGGATCCAAAAGACAACCAATTAAGAAGAATGTTACCGGTTATAGGTCATATATAGGTGGTGATTTATGGATTACTTTTTCCAGAATGATACATATTATTTTAAGTGCAGGAGGAAAGCAATGCTTTTATAGCCAAGGTTCCCAACCTAAAGCCTGGGGGCCAGATGCAGCCCATGGTACAATTTCATGTGGGCCCCCCACCCATCTAAGAGCATTTGAGGAACAAAATGGCCACCCCTTTGAATCTGTTGGGACAAAATGGCCACCCCCATTGTACAGGCAGGGCAAAATGGCAGTCTGGCCCTCGAAGCTGACTGAGATAGCGTGACCTATAGCCCCCAGCTTGAAAAGGTTTGGAACCCCTGTATTATAGGATCACTTTAAAACTCAAACATTGTGTGAGCTTTCAGGATTCAAGATCACTTTTTCAGGCATGCATCAATTTCTTGTAGATAGGGTGAGAAAATTAGAAAGGAAAGTCCCAAATGTTCATGGCATTATGTTCAGCCAGGCTTTGTCTCTTAGATGTGTTGTGGGTACTTCATGACGGATTGAGCGCCAGTCTCTGTCCCAGCTCTTGGGGACATGAAAGGAGCCCCAATTGGGCATTCCCTGAGCAGAGTTTCTTCCACAAAAATCCTTTCGACCCAGAATAATTTCTGACACAAAATTATTATCCCCCCCCCCCAAAAAAAAATTTTTTTTAACAAACACAGGAAGCCAGGTATCTGCATATCACCTTCCCAGATAGCCTTTTCTTTTTTTGAAGCTGAAGCTTCCTTTGTAGCCAGAGGAAGGGGAAATCTTGTTTGTTTATGGAATTCTTTTAAATGGCAACCTAGCCCTATGACAAAGACACCTTTCCCCCATACGATATGATAAATCTTTATCGCTATTGTCCTGTTCAGAACAACCATGTCCTGATTTATAGTTTTAAGCAAAGCTATCAGCTTTCCTATGATCAGCTACAACAGAAAAAAGACAGATTTGATACAAACAGAGGGGAAAACCAACACATGGTATTAAATCTCATCTGTCAAAATGTAAACAAAGTCGGCCAAGAGATTCCAAGCAAAAATAAATACTATTGAGAAATGAATGAAAGAAAGACTGCTCAAAACTTGCCTGTTTGACTTGTTTGTGGTTTTGTTGACAACATGTAGAATGGACGCTCTTGTAGATAGGGTGAGATGCTCCCCCGGCTGGCTTGGGTGGGGAGGAGGGGAGCAGCAGCTGTGCAGCCCAGCCAGCTTTGAAAACGCCGCCGCCGCCAACACCACCACCACCACCACCACCACCACCACCACCACCAGGTGCTCCCTTGGCCAGCTCAGCCGGGAGGGAAAAGGATTTAGTGGGTGGGATTGAGTTTGCGAGATTTTTCTGTACTGTTTTGAAGTATTTTTGAAGTGTTTTTATGATGACTTGATATTTTGTAATTGTGATTGGGGATTTATTGAAATGTTTTTGAAATGTTTTCTCGTGATGTGATATTTTGTGATGTGATATTTTCTAATTGTGATATATTGTTTCTTTGTGAGCCGCCCAGAGTCTTTGCGAGTGGGGCGGCATATAAAATGAACAACGACGACGACGACGACGACGACGACGACGACGACGACGACGACGACGACGACGACGACGACGACGACGACAACGACAACGACAACGACAACGACAACAACAACAACAACAACAACAATAATAATAATAATAATAATAATAATAATAATAATAATAATAATAATAATAATAATAATAATGTAGAATGCTGGAATATTTTAGCAAGTTATATCCTTATTTTTGAGTATGTAATGCCATTATTCATATCTTATTTACTCCTGGGTTGTAATAAATTTGGGCTAAATCAGTGTTTCGCAACCTTTGGTTTTCGGATTTCAGTTCCCAGAAGCCTTGTAGTACATTGACTGATCGCTGCTTTGGGGAGTTGACTTAGGCTTCTGGGAATTGAAGTCCCCCTGTAGGGCATGTGCCCCATATTGGGAACCACTGGGCTAAACCCAGTGGATCATCTCAGCTGGAAGAGGCCAACTGAATCTACAGCTTTCATGTAGGAGTTGAATTCACATATTCCCATCCATTCAATGGATCTGCTTGATTTGGAGCTACAGTAAAAAAAACATATAACAAAGGGCTCTAATAGCGAAAAACCATACAGAGAAAGGAAATTGGGAAAAAATGGTCCCTTGTATAGCAAAAAAATATCGGAACTTTTTTTGTTTTCAATACATTCCTATGGGAAATTGCATTCAATACATTCCTATGGGAAATTTATATAACAAAAATTTCGCTGCACGAAAAACCTCATGGAACAGAATAATTTCGTTATATGAGGTTTTACTCTTTAAATTTAGACTTTGGAAATCTGAAAGCAGAGAAATCTAAAACTAGCATGAGGAAGAGTAATATTTTTCCCTTGATTACTTAGAACAAAGGTTTCCAGCTTTCCCCATCCCATTTTTTAAAATGCAGAGGAACTGCCAAGTATCATAATTATACCAGTGACCATAAAGCTTATGTAAGATGTAGGTCAGAACATTTTGAATCACACAGGGCTAAACTCAGGAATAATTAACCACAAAGAACGTTTATTGAATGAACAGACAGAAAATGAAATAAACAGGATGCCATCAGTAGCAGGTACTGAGCATGTTGTCAGGATTTCATCGCTACACTTTTCTACTCATTTCCACACCCAAACTCAATTCCAATTGCCTGCTAGAAGGCTGAAAGAGGAAGTCAAGAGAGATTGCATACATTATATAGGCCTGCCAGCTTGTTTTATTTATTTTATTGCATTTATATACACCACCTTTCAGTTGCTCACTCCACATAATTTAAGGCCACATCAGGCATGAAATTAAACACAATACAGCTTTGCATTTAACACACAGGTTTTAAAAATGCAAACAGCCCAACTCTGAAGTAGCAAGTGGCTGAAGATTCAATTCAATCCTTTTCTCCAGTACTTCAGGTCTAATTGAAATCTTTCCTCCCAAGATACAGTGTAGATCAGGAGGGAATCCCTCACTAGAATTTTTTTTTTAAAAAAACACCTCCAGCCCTTACCTGATGAAGTGAATAGTATCCAGTTATCCCAGCTAAAACCTTTTCCACTCGAAGAATCTGCATATGAAATGCAAAGATTCCATGAAGTCAAGTTCAGTTCTTTGTGGGAAATGTACTTCAGGCAAAAATGAGCATTTGTAAAGCAGGATATGCTTTGCTGAAGCATAATCAGTGTGGCTTCTACTAAGAGAAGCCCTTAAGGAAATGACTAATATCTGATACCAAGGCATTGCTTTTATGATCCTCTGTCTGAAACCACTGTTTATTAGTGACTTAAGGTAAAGGTAAAGGTTTCCCTTGCTCGAAAGCCAGTCGTATCCGATGCTAGGGTGCAGTGCTCATCTCTGTTTCAAAGCCGAAGAGCCAGCGTTGTCTGCTTTCTGCAGACGTTTCCATGGTCATGTGGCAGGCATGACTAGACACATGCATGGAACACTGTTGCCTTCCCACTAAAGTGGTCCCTATTTATCTACTTGCAATTTCTTGCTTTCAAACTGCTAGGTTGGCAGGAGCTGGGACAAAGATGGGAGCTCAATCCGTCCTGCAGTACTCAGGAATCGAACTGCTGACCTTCCGCCTCCCAGTCAGTGTCTTAGGCACTTGAGCCACTGCAGTCCTGACTTACAAATTCTGATATGTTTAAACCATGATTTGTCATGATGGCTGCTCTGAATCCAAGGGCTTGCGGTCAGCTTGTTCTCCAGTTTCTCCATACAAACAGAAGCTGATAAAATAAACAAATCAGAAATTGGGGGGAGGGGGGATAAGTCATGGTCTGTTTTTGTTTTTTGCTTGCCTGTCATACAATGTGTGGCTTAAGAACAAAGTATGGTTAAAACAAGCCATAGTTTATCACAACACATAAACATATCAATTTCATGGGATTCATTCTCCAAGTCTTCAGCCTTTTCTAAGAGATGCAAGAGAAAGAACCTGTAGCTTTCTGAATGAAAAGCCTGTGCTTCCTCACTGAGTTATAACCTTTTCCCTAATATATTATGATGTTGGAAAAGCCCATGTGTAGAGAATGAGGAAAGGCTCAACAACAATTTCAAGGTGCCCCCTCCTTTTTATATGTCTAGTATAATTATTTTGCGTGAACAGTACCTGTGACTTTCGCACATAACATACTAGCATATTTTGCTCAGCCTTGCCGGGCAATATTTTTGGTGGGTTTTTTTTTGGTTATGGGTGGTTTGGGTGGTGGTCACTTGGATTTTGTGATTTTTGAATTTATTTGTATTTTTATATGTTATTTATTTTTTATTTGGATTTTTTTAAAATCACTGTTGGATAGTCTTCTGGCCTCTAGGTGGGGCTGTGCTTAAGAGTGCAATTGTCTTTGTCTCTTCAGTTCTGCTGCGGAGACGTGGAGGGAGGACGTGTTTTGTAAATTCTCTTGAGTTATTATTTTATTTTTTATTTTGTGATTTTGGGGTGCTGGGCTGGGGGGTTTAAGCAGAGTGTTTATTTAATTTAGTGTTTTGGCTTGTTTTTTTGGCTTGTTTTTGGATTTTCTATGTGTTTTTTTGGTTTTTATTTTTCTGGTTATTTCATATTTTGAATTTGTTTCTATTTGCAACCCCATGGACCACTGTACGCCAGGCTCCTCTGTCATTCCCGCAGCCCAAACTAATCTACGCCCATTACATCAATGATGCCATCCAGCCACATCATCCTCTGCTGCCCCCTTCTTCTTTGGCCCTCCACCTTTCCAAGCATCAAGGCCTTCTCAAGTGAATCCTCTCTTCTCATTCAATGTCCAAAGTACTTTAGCTTCATCTTTACTATTTGACCTTCTAAGGAGCAGTCAGGGTTGATTTCTTCTAATATTGACCTATTTGTTCTCTTTGCTGTCCAGGGGACTCTCAAAACTCTCCTTCAACACCACATTTCAAAGGCGTCTATTCTTCTGCGCTTAGCTTTCCTAATATTACCCATTGGATTAAACTTTGATTTGCCATGTATTGCTCTTGAAGAAATGCTACAATGGCAGAGACTTTGGGAAAACAACATTTATGTAGGTGCCATGCTAATTTGCTAAAAACAGCATCCTATCTTATATGCTTCTTTAAATTGGGGTGGGGGGGCAATTTTTAAAGGCTGTTCAGCTATCTGCCAGATATGTGCAGGCAGCTGCAGAAGACAATAGGGAAATGCTGCCTTATCTTTTCACACCACAGGATGCAAAATCCATTTTTTGTATTGATTTACATTACATTTTCCAGACTCTGTTGGCTACAAAAATTCTATTCCATACATGCAAAGGCTGCAATCACCCTTCCTTCTTTGCAGAATTTTACCTCTTTCATTTTCATAACAGGGAGCACAAACTCTTCCCTTACTAGCTCACAACATCTCCAGAGCTGCATGAAGTATGTTGTGGGATTTAAGAAGCTAGATCTGGAGATAATCATTCTGCTACCTGTAGATATTCTTATTTCAATGGGAACAAAGAAGCTACGAATATACAGTATTAAACACGGAGGAATATGTCTGCCTTAGTCCAAATCTTCATGATTTTGAAAAATTATGATGATCCGTTAGGTAAAGGTAAAGGTTTCCCTTGCTCGAAAGTCAGTCGTATCCGACTCTAGGGTTCAGTGCTCATCTCTGTTTCAAAGCCAAAGAGCCAGCGCTGTCTGCTTCTGCAGACGTTTCCATGGTCATGGGGCAGGCATGACTAGATACCGGAGCACATGGAATGCTGTCACCTTCCCACCGAAGTAGTCCCTATTTATAAATTACATTTATAAACTGATGGGGTCTGAGCTCTCTGCGACAAACCAGGAAAGGGACCTTGGTGTCCTGGTGGACAGCTCAATGAAGGTGTCAACCCAGTGTGCCTCAGCAGTGAAAAAAGCAAACTCAATGCTAGGGATCATTAGGAAGGGTATAGAAAATAAGTCAGCAAGTGTCATTTTGCCTCTTTATAAATCTATGGTGAGGCCCCATCTGGAATATTGTGTACAGTTCTGGTCGCCATACCTCCAGAAGGATATTATGGAGTTGGAGAAAGTACAGAGGAGGGCAACCAGAATGATTAGGGGACTGGAACACCTTCCTTACCATCTGAGGCTGCAACGGTTGGGCCTTTTCACTCTTGAACGACGGCGTCTAAGAGGTGACCTGATTGAAGTTTATAAAATCATGCACGGTGTGGACAAAGTAGATAAGGAAAAACTGTTTTCCCTATCGCACAACACTAGAACTAGGGGACACTCCATGAAACTTTTGGGTACTAGTTCTCAAACAAATAAGAGAAAGTACTTTTTCACCCAGAGGATTACTGGTCTATGGAACTCCTTGCCAGAAGAAGTGGTGACAGCTGTCAGTCTTGACAGCTTTAAGAAAGGATTAGACAAGTTCATGGAGGACAAGGCTATCAATGGCTATAATTATGGCTACCTAAGGACAACCTCCGGGTTGGAGAGATAGGTAGGATATCTCTCAATGCCATTTCCATGGAATCCTAAGCAGGTGAAGGCATCTCCTTGGGAATACCCTGAAGGAAATGGTGAGCCACTGTGTGAGACAGAATGCTGGACTGGATGGGCTGTGGCCTGTTCCAGCAAGGCTGTTCTTATGTTCTTATGTTCTTATTTATCTACTTGCAATTTCTTGCTTTCAAACTGCTAGGTTGGCAGGAGCAGGGACAAAGATGGGAGCTCTTTCCGTCCATAACCAATATGGTTGAAACTAGGGTTTCACACTTCCTCCAATATCTGTTTTGAGACAATGCAGTATAGAACATTTCCATCATCACGTGAGCTTGTATCTGATAGTAAAAGAGCAGATAAGTAGGATATCTGAAGGGCCGTAGGCTGACGAGAACAGAGGTCAAAATCTTTCACAATGCCTATAGCTATGTCTCAGTTTATGGAAACAAACGACCCTTTTAGTGTCTCCAGATATTCACAACCAGGAGGACTGTACCTTTGTACACACCCTGTCTGAAAGTGGTAATAGATGCCTTCTCTAGCCACCATCTGATTGGAGGGTTCCCAGTTCAAGCTCCACACTGTTCGAAGATGACCGGCTGTTTCAGCCCTTTTTATCACCTCCATGCCTTGATTGTTTTCCTGTAAAATGAAGCAAAGTCCACTGCCCTCTTATCTGCCAAAATGGATATCGGACAACAATGTGTGTGAATATGCAAGTGTCTGAAGATGCTAATATATCAGAGCACAAATAAACCCAGAGTTAATTAGGTAGATAAAGAGTTGTTGAGGAAGATCTAGAAGACGATACATCCTGCTTCATAAAAAGAAAAATAAACCCCATATACTGTACGGTGCTAAACAAAACAGGACATTAAATGTGAATGTTGGGAAGAGCAATGACCTACATATCAGAAGCACTTGCAATTTCCTCTCCATTGTGTCTGATGTAGCATTTTGCCTGAGTCTCTAATATCCTTGCCAAGCAGAATAAGGAAGCGCTACAGACTGTACTGTTTGCCAGCTTTCCTGGCTCTTAAGGTGGCAAACAAGAGAGGTGCTCACTGCCATAATTAGCAGAGTGAAAGGGCTTACTGTTTGTGACATTTGAACATCTCAGCAAAATTAATGTCCAGAGCAATTGGGGAGAGATTTGCATTCTAATCAAAAACAAAGCAACAGGAAAAGAAGCTTCGTTATATCAGGTACAAGGTTCTATCGTTAACATTTAAAGCCCTATGGGGACTTCAGTTCTCAGAAGCCTAAGTAAGTATATTGGTTGATCAGTGGTTTGTAGAATTGACTTAGATTACTGGGAATTGAAGTCCAAAAACCAAAGGTTGGGAAACACTGCTTTAGATGGTTTGGAACCTATCTGTCAGATCATCTCTCCCTCAAAACAATTCTCCACATCACCCATTCTCCACAATCAGCATAGCTTCAAGTGCCAACTCCAAGGGTGTCTGCGAGGAGTATAGCCTTATTGGTGTAGAGTTGCCATATGTAATGGAAAACTGTGAATTTCACGTTTTGTAACTGTCCCACACGGTTCCATAAAAAACATTGAAAATTATCGGTTTTCAAACCACTTGATGTGGGAGAAAAAAAGCACACATTTTTCTTGCACTTCTATTGGAATGACCAGCAGGTCGCAGTAGCAGCAGCTTGGTGAACAAGGAGGGCGGGGGGGAATGTGTGTTTTTCTTGTGGCATCTGTAGCAGCAGTTCAATACCTGAATACTGCAGGATGGAATGAACTCCCGTCTTTGTCCCTGCTCCTGCAAAGCTAGCAGTTTGAAAGCAAGAAAGAGCAAGTAGATAAATAGGGACCACTTTTTGGGGGTGGGTGGGTTTAGTGTTCAAGAACCAAGACAATAGAAACAGCCGGTCTGGCTTAACTCATCTTTATTGCATGATGGTCAGGGGGAACATGTGGTAATGGCAGAGAAACAGCTCATTATATACAATGGCTATACATTTGAATGTGGCTCCTCGGTAGCTCATTGGCTACTGTCTGCGTGACGTCACCCTTAGTCACGCCCTTCTTGTCCAGGTGAGGCAGTGGTGGGAATCTTCCCGCGGCTGTAGGCATTTGGCTGTACCATGTGAGCTGGACGCTCGCTACTGCCCCCAGTGGTCACTAGCTCAATACAGAAGGTTACAATGTTACTTTCAGAGATTGTTACATTCACTCATTCTTGTGGTTGCATTTACTTAAAGGCACATTACAATCCATACACAACAGGGGGACAGCGTTCCATGCACTCCAGTGTCTAGTCATGCCTGACACACAACCACAGAAACGTTTGCAGAAGCAGACAGCACTGGCTCTTTGGCTTTGAAACAGAGAAATTAGCACTGAACCCTAGAATCGGATATGACTGGCTTTTGAGCAAGGGCAACCTTTACTTCTGTCCTGTTTTTGTGAGAGGAAATTATGGTAATCCTATATTGGTGATGACACCTATGCTTCAGAAGGCCCCATCTCTGGATATTTTTAAGAAACATCTGAAAACATTGCTTTTTAAGTAGGCATTTAAGGATATTCTCCCTATTGGCAACTAGTGATATATTTGTTTGATGCTGCCTGCCTCGTATGTCATTAACAGTTATTGATTCTTGTTTGTCACAATGTTTTTTGTCTCTTTTGTTTTGTCTACTCTCTGATATGCTTGCACAGACTAACATGGCTACCACTTCCCCCCAAATCCCTCCCCCCCCCTCCATCCACCAATGGGCAGGAAAGAGGGGAGGCTCACCACACGCTCCATAGGCAAAAATCCCATCCGGGAGTTGGAAGTGGAGGCAGGGACATGAGAGGGTGCAGTGTGAGTTGGAAAGTGGTGGAGGAAGGGAGAGGCGGGGCAGGTTTTAGGTTTCAGTTTGGGCACTCAATCTCTAAAAGGTTCACCATCACTGGTATAGGGTCAAACTAAAAAACGTTTGACAGCAAATAATAATATCAGAAAATCCATACTGAACAAAAATGGGAAGCAACACACTGTATGGTGTATCATAATTTACTGGATGATGACAATGGTTCAATTAAAAATGCAAATAAGCACAGACAAGCATTTTGGGAAGAGAGCTAAGCAAATGTCTCCAAAGGCATAGTTATAACAAAATGACATCTATGGCAAAACAAAAACCAAGCATGGACAGGGGATTAGCATCAAGGGTCAGCACAATCAGCACCCAGAGAATGCCCCCCACATCTTTGCAGAGATCCAAGTCTGGATCCTACAACCCCTTAATCATGCTGTTCCCCTTCCTTGCAGTATGAAAAGCTGCCCACTCTGAATCTGAAAACAGCAAGGCCATACAATAGCCCCACCCACTATTTTGCACTCTCCCTTGGGGTGGATGTGCAGAATTGGATGAAATATTAAGGGGCAGTGCCACGTGTGGACAATAAAGGATGGGGATGCCTTCAGAAAAGAGCTTATCTGGATATCTTGCACAAAGGCCTCCCAAAGAGCCACCAGCATGGACCATTGCCCACCAGGCACCTCTGTCCTCCACCATCCTCCTCAACCTGCCCACTGCATCTACAAAACCATCTAGCCATCTCATTTCTGGCCGCCCCCTTCTTCTTTTGCCCTTTACCTTTCCCAGCATCAAGGATTTCTCAAGTGAATCCTCTCTTCTCATTTGATGTCCAAAGTACTTTAGCTTCATCTTTACTATTTGACCTTCTGAGGAGCAGTCAGGACTGATTTCTTTCAAGATTGACTTATTTGTTCTCCTCGCTGTCCAGGGTACTCTCAAAACTCTTCTCTGACACCACATTTCAAAGGCGTCTATTCTTTTGCACTCAGCTTTCCTAATGGTCCAGCTCTCACAACCATACATTACCACCGGGAATACCATTGCTTTTGTTTGACTATGCAAATTTTTGTTTGCAAGGTGATGTCTCTACTTTTAACTATTTTCCCCAGGTTTCTCATAGCTTGTCTCCCAAGCATCAGTCGCCTGTTTATTTCATGGCTGCAATCCCCATCTGCAGTGATTTTTGATCCTAAGAAAGTAAAATCTGTCACTGTGTATATTTCTTCCCCATCTATTTTCCAGGGATGGATAGCGCCTGTTGCCATTACAGTACAGTAAAACCCCGACTTACAAGTCCCCCGAGTTACATAAAATTCGAATTACATGATGATTTTCTGCTAAAACCATGTCACAACTTACATAAATGTCCCGATTTACATAGTTTTACTTAACACAATTTCCTATGGGTTTGCTTCGAGTTACATAAAAATTCATTTTTCCTATGGGTTTGCTTCGAGTTATGTAAAAATTCATTTCCCTATGGGTTTGCTTCGATTTACATAAAAATTTCATTTTTTCCTATGGGTTTGCTTCAAGTTACATAAAAAACCAATTTAGGCAAAAGCCTACGGAAAGGACTTTTTGCGTAAGTAGGTTTTACTGTTCCTTGGTTTTCTTGATGTTGAGTCTCAAGCCAGCTTTTGCTCTCTCTTCTTTCAACCTAAGCAGCAGCTTCTTTAGGTCTTCCTCACTTTCTGCCATTAGGGTAGTATCATCTGCATATCTCAAGTTGTTGATGTTTCTCCCAGCAATTTTGATCCCAACTTGTGATTCATCCAACCCTGCATTATAGGGACTGCTGCCCTTCAGGAAAGCACTCGGCTGGCAGGGCAGGTGTGGGGCCCTGATGGAAGAGTGACCCTTGTCTGCTGGCTTGTATAAATAATCAGAATCCTTCCTCTCCCAATCTCTAGCTTTCTTTTCATGGATGGGGTGGGTGGTTTCCGATGTTTTAATGTTGACAGTGTTTTAAATGTTTTTATAATGTTTTTGTATGTTTTTATGCTTTTATCTGTAAGCCACCCAGAGTCGCTCTGGCAGCGGCGGTGGCGATGATGATGATGATACTACTACTACTACTACTACTACTACTACTACTACTACTACTACTGCTGCTGCTGCTGCTGCTGCTGCTGCTGCTGCTGCTGCTGCTGCTACTACTACTACTACTACTACTACTACTAATAATAATAATAATAATAATAATAATAATAATAATAATGTGCTCTGTGTATTAGTTGAATAAGCAGGGTGACAAAATGCAGCCTTGTCTTACTCCTTTTCCTATTCCAAACCACTCTATCATTCTGTATTCCGTCCTAACTGTTGCTTCTTGACTCATGTACAGATTTCTCAAGAGGCATATAAGGTGTTCTGGTATTCCCATCTCTTTAATTACTTGCCACATTTTGTTGTGGTCCACACAGTCAAAGGCCTTGGTGTAGTCAATGAAACAGAAGTAGACTTGTTTCTGATATTCCTTTGTTTTCTCCATGATCCAACGTATGTTGGCAATGTGGTCTCTAGTTCCCCTGCCTTTTTGGAACCCAGCCTGCACTTCTGGTAGTAGTTTCAGCTAATGTGGAAATATTTCCAGCTATTCAAAGTTGAAGGGACTGTATTTATGTTATGTCTATCTGTACCTGATGTCCACTGCCCAGAGTGACAATCTGGTCAGTCAGGCCATATATAGACAATTGATCAATTGATCAAGCAACCAAGCGAATGAGTGAGTGAGTGAGTGAGTGAGCAACTGAGTGAGTGATTATGTATAAGGGATGTGAAGAAGGGCTTCAGAGTTCATGAACAAGGTCAGCTATATTTATAGCTATACACTATGTTTGAGTAAACTTGATGAACTCTCTGATTATATGAAACTAGCAGGGGAGCCTGGCTTCACCCAGGTGGGGTTTGGGGGGATGCTGTCCTACCTCATGGAGTTGGGTTGCTCAGGTGCTCCTTCTCCTGGGCTGACCTTTGTCCACTGGACTCCTGCCCTGCCCTGCCAGTTGGCCTGCCTGGCCAAGGGGTGGGGCCCTGTGATGTCACATTGGCTGACCACTCCCAAGGGCTGACCAGGTCTGGGCAAGACATCACAAAGGGCAGACCTGGTCAGCCCTTGTGATTGGTTGAGGAGTAAAGGATCAATTTGGGGGGCATAACTTCACCATGGGCTTTGGGACCCCAACAGTGCCCTGCTCATGTGCACAAGGTATGTGTGTGTTGAATTTCATGGGGTTTGGTCAAGTGGTGTGGCAGCCCATTATGACATGCCACCAACACCTTTTGCTTTAGTATATGATAGATAGATGTTAGACAATGGAGCAAATTATACTCTATTTTATTAGAGGTTTTCAAGCAGGGGACAGATGCTCAGATGCCCATCTTTCATAAAGGCCACTCTACTTTGGTAGGAAGTTTGACCAAGCTTAGAACACACTCTTGATTCTGTGAATCTATGCATTTCTGATTCGGAGTCTGCTAACATCATGCCTCCCCATTCCCCGATTCACACTTCTGCCTCCTGAGTATCCTCTAAATATCTAAAAGAAACATCAACCAAACTAAACCAAGTCAATTCAAATCAAATGATCCCTTCAAACTAGATTTAAGCAATGCCTGCATAGTTGGCCAACAAACATATAACAAAAGGCAATCATCTTGAAGAAAGCCTCTAATAATAATTTCATGTCAGAAATTATTCTCGGTTGAAAGGATTTTGCAGGAGAATCTCTGCTCAGGGAACGCCCAAATGAGGCTCCTTTCATGTCCCCAAGAGCAGGGTCAGAGACGGACACTCAATCCATCATGCAGTACCCATGTCTCAAACTGCTGACTTGCCAGCCTTCCAGCTAACAAGGTGAGCTTCTTAACCACTAAGCCACCGCAGGACCTTAAGAAAGCCTCTGAGGAAACACAACCACTCCCAGTCTGTGCCTCCATATGGCCCCTGACATTAGCAGTGTCATTCATATATTCTCCTTACCTGTGACACAGAGACGCAGACTGCAGAATCCAATGTGGCGGTCACAGGATCCTTGACTTGCCAGCTCTTCCTCTTCACCGAGTTCCTCTTTATGTCTCTTCTTCCTTCGAGAAGTCTTTTTAACGATCTGGAAAACCTTGATAAACTTCTTCATTTGCCCTCACAGCCAAAGAGGAAGAGTGAGAAGGGGCAAGAACTACAAATCCTCCGTACAACTACATATTTAGCAATCCCAGCTTTGCCTTTTGAAAGAAGAAGGACCCCATCAATTTGTTAAATAGCGAGGACAATCAGCCAATCTCACAAGCAGCAAGAAGGTTGTTTTCTTATAAAATGGTCACAGTTAAAGGAGAAGAAAAGAATCAAAGCCGGAAGCTACAACCTATTTGAGGTGCTCTTTCCAACGGGAACAGCCACAGCTACTCACTGGCAACTTGCAAGAACAAATAACTCAGTAGAGCAGCAGCTTGTTTTACAAGGTTTCTGATTTCTGTTTTCAATGTCGGAAACATTCTGGCAGAATTCAAATGCTCCCCGGGCAAAGAATGTCATTGCTGATCTGGAAAGAGCAGTGATTCTTCAGATCATATCATCGTTTTGAAAGATTAGAAATAGCCAGTGCCATCTCAAACACAAATGCAAACCTAAGGAACAGGCTCACTGTCCATAGCAACAGATTCTCTTCCATGTTCTCTAGAATGGGATTACCTATTAAGAAAAATGCCACTCAAATCTTGGCAATCAAATTATATAACTCTACCAATCCAAGCCCAGATGAGAAAGGAGGAGGGTTGGGTGTCGGGTTAGCACCCCTGCCCTGTGAAACCTTATTGCTGAAGAAACAACGAGGTGCCTTGTTGCCCAACATGTTGCAGTGAGGGAGAGGGTGCCACAGCATGAGAAGGAACTTCTATTACTATGACTACTACAACTACATTGGAAGTACTTTCCCAGAGCAATAAGCAGCACACCCAAAGTATTGGAAAAGTAACACATAACCTCATTAGAATTAGAGGGCTCATAATAGAATTACCCTGCTTGTGGTACAATCAAAATCCACCATCAAACTCAGGCTACAAGTTCATGTGGGTGTTTTATAATGCCTCCCAGCTTTCAACCCAATCCTATGAGTATCTGACCAAAGTTACAGCATGAAATTGCCTGAGCAGAGCTCCAAATGCTAATATGAATATACATCTTTCCCTTCTACATTCATGCAAACATCAAGTATCAGTGCTGGGACAGCAGCTGCCTTTCACTTCAGTGCCATGATGCTTCTTTCAGCCCCTACACAGACCAAGAGGTGCTGTGGGACATTTTCAGGATGTCTTCTCTTGACCCAAGGTATCTTCTATGGATTCACAGGAGCCAGCAACATGAGGGATGACAATTGTTCTGTATGAGAAGATCTGCTGGATCTGGATCTGAAGAGATACAGCCAAGGCTTCTCCTCAATGCTAATTGTCTGTAAAGTTTACATACTGCTCTGGAAAACCTTCATCCAAGTCTCTAGGCCAGTGTTTCCCAACCTTTGGTTTTTGGACTTCAATTTCCAGAAGTCAATTCCCCAAAACACTGATCAGCCAATGTACTGACTTAGGCTTCTGGGAATTGAAGCCCCCTGTGTGTTGTGGGCCTCACTTTGGGAAACACTGATCAAGGCTGTGTCTGCAACCATACCCACCTAGACAAATATTTTTAAAAAGTGCATCAAAACAAAATGTCCTTGTCTGGTGCCAAAAATATATCAAGGTGGTACTAAGTGAGTCTCCCTGACAAAGTGAATCCATGATATGGATGGATGGAAGGAGATTTCTTTTTCTAGTTGCCATCTACCTTACCTCTGTAGGTGGGAGGACTTATTGAAAAACTGCTCTGAGGGAGACTCATATGGGAACAAGAATCTGTGTGTGTTTGGTAAATGGTTCCTGAGCAATATTTGGCCTTAAGATGCACACCACTCCTGAACTGTGCTTGGAGACAGACCAGAAGGCAAAGCTGCACAGAGTTGACTCCCCTCTCTTTACACCTTCCTTCAAAGTTTCCTTCCATCTGCAGTAAAGTACCGATTACTCTTTTGCCAGGTGGCTGCAATCCTCCATAAACCCTCTATCAATATGATTTATGAATGCAATTCCATTGTATTTTGATGGTTAATTCTAACATGGATCTTGTCATTGTGTCTACATAATTAGTAATGAGGCTAATAATGCTGAGCCAATGTAATAGCCCCTTTATCAGTTTCCAGTTTCATTAGTCAAAGCTGACATAATCAATTCATGTTGCCACTAGCTAGGCCTAATCTGCAAGAGAACTTTACTTTTGTAATAAATACTGGCCTAGAACACTAAACAGCAACAGGTATTTGCTTGCCAATAAGTAACAGGGGCAAATATCTGCAAGAGCATTTGAGTCCACTGTAGCATTACTGTAATGTTTGGATAGACTCATTTTCATTCAAGAGAAACTCCATGTAGTCCTGAAAGGTTACAGCTGCTCATGAATAAGGCAAATCACTAGCTTTAGCATGCCATTTTGATGAGACTCCATATTCTCCTCCTGTCCCCAGGTTTGTATGACTAGCACCAGTTTTCTATGGCCTCTAGACCAAGGATTCTCAACCTGCGACCCACTGCACCATTTCATGTGGCCCACCACCACGTCCACCACACCAGGAAGGAGGCTGCTAAAGAGTAAGTAAATAATAATAATAAGCTTTGCAGGCGCACCCCCCAAAGAAAGACTCAGACACCGGTATATGGATAAAGGCATTGGGCCACTTTTATTGCATAATGCCCTAGTCCGAATTATAACTTTCAATTGGTACTCATCCAATTATAATTCTTAAGGCAAGCAGGCTGCCGTAACACTGGTAAGGTTCCTCCCAAAATTGCCAATGGCAATTGGCTACAATGTATCCATTTGTATCAATTTGTTTGTTAACACAAACAAATTGTTGACCGTAGTCAATAAACTATCTACTGACCCAACCCTCTGACGTGTATCCGTCAAATCACGGGGTGATGCATGCTGAAAAGCTCCTGCCATCACCCCTTGCCTGGTTTGTCATTGACCGGTCAATGTTATTACACCTGTACCTGTCTAAGTGTTGGCCAGTCAATTGCGAACCTGCCGGATACCTATGGGTCATAAATATTTACCTTACCAGTGCTACCCGCCACACGGGGAGGCTTCAATGAAGGCTCACCGCCACCCCTCCAGACCGTCAGCTCGGTCAACAGGCCTGCTTGCAAATCTTCCAAAAAGAGGTTCATACCTCTATCCGACAGGTGGACCCCATCCCCTGCATACAGATCATAATTTTGTAAACTAATGGTGGCGTGTCGGATGACCATCCCCAAACCCTTGTCTGCCACGAACCAGGCAACTGCCCTGTTCACCGAGCGACGAGCGCGGTCAAGGGCACGGAGGTCAATACCTCCCCTGTAAGCGTGACGTGGTATGATGTCCGACCATAGCAGCCTTGTGAACAGCCACACATAATGCAAATAAGCTAGGTCTCTGCAAATCGCGAATTTTAAAGAAAGGCCAGTGACCTGGCCTAGGTCATTGCCCCCGAGGTGCAGTACAAGGACATCAGGCGGTTCAGCATCCCTAATGGAGAAAAGGAATGGCAACAGTTCCCGCCATCTCATTCCACGCTTACCATACCAACGTATGCATGCGGCCGCACGCAGTCCAAGCTGGGGTCCCCACTCTGTCGCCGCAGCATACTGCGCTGCCCAGTGCACGTAACTGTGGCCCACCAGCCATACTGCCACCGGTGTGCGGGGACACACAGGGTCTGTAAGAGAAAAAGAGAACAGTGACTTAAATGGTACTCATGTCTGAAGAGGACGAACATATAATGCAAAACGCATAGATCCCCATCTTCCCATACGGCGTATATCAGCCTCAGAGTACCCAAATGCAGCTGCAGTTGAAGCAGCACCTATTCTAAATGAATGGGTGCCATAACGAGCCCCTGGGAGGCCAACACTGGAAAGTGCCATACCGGTCACCTTCCAAAATTGAAATTTAGTAAGGGGAGACCCATCCTGGTGGCAGAAAAATGGGCCAGGGTGCGTGCCACGCACTGCCAAGAACTCCTGTAGGGCACCAACCGGACAGATGTCTCAAATGGAACATCGTAGCAGTCTAACTCCACTGCCTACGCCGTGCTGATCAACTTTTGAGGACCGTATCCTCAACTGAGCCCACTCATTAGAAACATAGACATCGTCGAGTTGCAGTGCCCTACGAGTCGCATCCGCCTTAGACCGTAGTACCAACTCACTGATGCGGAGCGCTCCAAAGAAGGCCACCGTGGTAGCCGCATAAAAAGAGCTGCCTCATACCTGTCAAAACATAGGTTAGGCCAGCCTCGTGCAAGGTGTGTGAGCACCCCTGGGGAAATTGGGTGACGAGTCTCCGGGCGGCGGCCACGTTCCCGTGTCCACCCCTCCAAAACATGCCGTATGCGAAAATCGTTTATGCTATCAGCAAAACCCCTCACCTTTGCAATAAATGCCAATGCTGACAGCCTGGATGCTATAGTGCGGGGAGCGAGGCCCTGACTGTGTAAATGAACCATGAATTGTAAAACCTGTTCCACTGGAATGGGCCACACCTCGGGCAACTGAAGCTGCACACAAAAGCTTTAAAATTGAACAAAAGCATGATGATACGCCTTACGCGTGCGGGGCGCCAAGGACATGCCAATCGCCCGGTTCACCTCTCCTTGCCAAATGTCCAAATCTCGGCCGGGAGTGGCGAGGGGAACTCCTCTGCGTCCGGAGCCAAGGCGCGGAACCGGGGGATCTGCAGGTGGGATAAAGCATCAGCAATATCATTATCAATGCCTGGTACATGTCTGGCCCTAAAAAGCACGCTGAGGCGTAGGCTACGTAGCACGAATTGGTGAACTAAAGCCATCACCCTGGGTGATTTAGAGGTCTGAGCATTGACAATGTGCACTACTGCAGCATTGTCACACCAAAAGTGAACCACAGAGTCGGCCCACTCCTTGCCCCATAGCATCAAAGCTCCCAGGATTGGAAAAAACTCAAGGAATGTAAGATCGCGGAGGCGATCCGTGTCCCGCCATGCTGGAGGCCATTGGCCATAAGCCCACCTCCCCTGAAAGTAAATCCCATATCCCAGGGAGCCGGAGGCATCCGACTGTACTTGAAACCTAGGGGAAATTAAAAGGTCAGACCTCCAAAAGGATACCCCGTTAAAGTCCCGCAGGAATGAGAGCCAAACCAAAAGGTCAGCCCGCATGCCCCTGGTTAGTCGGACCCTATAATGGTGCCTTGTCAGGCCAGACATGGCGTCGCATAGGCCCTGAGCAAATGCCCTGCCAGGCGTAACCACCCTGCAGGCAAAGTTAAGATGGCCATGCAGTACCTGAAGCTCACGAAGTGACACATTACGTTTGGCCAGCAATGCCAAAATCATCGCGGAGATCCGGGTGACCTTGTCAATGGGTAACCGGGATGCCTGTGCGACCGTGTCAATTTCAATACCCAGAAATTTGAGGGTAGTGGATGGGCCCTCGGTCTTTTCGGGCGCTAAAGGGACACCCAGTTCCTGCATTAGCGTCTGAAATGTGGTGAGGAGACGCGTGCACGTGTCCAAGCCCCATTCACCCCCGAACAAAAAGTCATCGGGGTAATGGGCTACAGACCGAGACCCGGACCTGCGAACAAAGGCCCACTGAAGGAAGGTGCTAAAACGTTCAAATGCTGAACAGGATATAGAGCAGCCAAAAGGCATGGCCTTATCTACATAGAACTTCCCTTGGAATCTAAAACCCAATAGCTCAAAGTCCTCGGGGTGCACTGGCAACAATCGGAATGCCGATTTAATGTCGCATTTCGCCAGGAGAGCACCAGGACCACAAGAGCGCACCATTCGCAGGGCTTGGGCAAAGGATGTATACCTGACCGAACAAAGGTCGTCAGGGATAGCATCATTGACAGAATAACCCGCCGGGTACGATAAATGGTGGATTAAACGAAATTCCCCCAGGGACTTTTTGGGTACGAACCCCAGAGGGGAGACCTTCAGGTTGGGAAAGGGTGGTACAGAAAAGGGGCCTGCCACCCTCTTGGCCTCAACCTCCTTAGCGATACTTAGGGCAGCCACCTCTTTCCTACCCTTCAGGGACAGTAAATTGGGTGCATCTTGGGGTCCCCGCACTCCTTTGAATGGGATTCAGAAGCCCCACTGGAAACCCTCAAGGAGGTACTTCGCGTCCTCTCTCCTTGGATAAGTTGAGAGCCATCGCTCCAACATATACACATTAACTGGGGAGGGGGCCTTTTGTCTGGCTAGCTCCCTCAGCAGCAGCTCTGCCCGCTCCCTGTCCACCTCTACCACTGCCCCGTGACCTGCCAGCCCGCGGACACACGGCAGTGGCGTGGGGGCCAGCGCAAGAGGGACACTCATGTTTGTATCGGCACTGCCGCTTATTGCACACACCGCTCGCCGAGAAGCTCCAACACAGCAAGCGGGCTGGAACCCCCTGCTCCGCCAGCTGGCGGGAAGCCTGCGTTGGAGCAGCTCGCTAAACGGCATGGCCACAATGGTACCTCTCCCCAGGCGCCGGACGTGTGGGGGTCATGTACAATAGCCACAATTTCTGACAGGACTCATCCCATCTCATCTCCGGGTGCAAGGGCACCCTCATTCTAAATTCCTCATCATAAGCCAACCACGATGGGCCAGGAAAATCCACCATTGCCCTGTAAATATTGTCCAAATATTGGACCATAGGAATGGCCAGGTCAGGCCGGGCCCTGAGGTACACCGCCATATAAATAAGATATGCAGGCAACCAGTTGGCCCAGGTGCGTGGTGGCTTACGACGGCGGGACAGCTCTTTGTCTTTGTCATCCTGTCCCTCTCTCTCCTCCTTAGTGGGCTCACGGTTCAATAGGGAGAATATATCCACGTACTCCCCCCGCCAAATCTTTTCCCTCGTGGCCTGGGACAAATGATCACCAAGGGGCAACGAATAACCAGCCGTCGGCAAGGCCATCACCGGCACATTAGGTACCCGGGCATATGCAGTGGAACCTGGACAGTCCCTGAGATGCCTGGCACTGCCCTGGGGGCGGAAACCCCCACCCCCAACGCTGCACCAGTATGGAACCAAGGGGCACTATGATAGGCTGCCAACTGATGCCCACTCGCCTCGACATGACGAGGCCATGGCCACTGAAACCCCCCCCCCCCATTGGAAGTGGGCTGTGATGTGGGTGCATTAACTTGAACCTGATACTCACTAGGTGCACCCCCGTGAGCCGCCCCTACTGGGGGTTCCGGCCCACGGTGGGCATCGGAGCTCGCAACCGGGATTGAGCTCTGGGGACGCATCTGACCACTCTCCTGCTGTAGCTCCGTACGAACAGGGAGCTGCGAGACACCGGCCGGGGCAGGCCGGAGCGTCTCCAGCAGCTCAACCCGGCTGGCCGCTTGTTGCAATGTGGCGGCCATCGAGGTAGCCAGTGGACCCAAAGGGCCCCCCGCAGTGAGTGAAGGGCCACCTGAAATGGGGTTGCGTGCCATCCCTAAGGATGCCTCAAGCACAGCTAAACGCGTTAGCAATGCGTCAACTGCCACAGATCCCCAGTATAAAGTGGGCCGGGTGGGCCGGACAGCCCACCAGGCATTTGAGCAGGAACCCCAACATGGGAGCCTGGGCCCGAATAGGGCCATGCCCAAAACTCCGGCCCATGAGGGGCTGGAGGTGAACGTGCTGTGCACCAGCACCGGGCCCACCCCCGCTGACCGGGCCCATGGCCGGCAACTGTGGGCCAAGGGCCGAAGCCCCAGAAGGGCCGGTGGAAGGCTGACTAGCCGAGGGCCAAGCAGCCTGAATCGCCCCACCGGTATCAGTGGAGGTAGTGCCCTGCCACGTGGGCACAGCCCTGGTCCTCCGACCTGAGGGCTGCCCCCCGCGTTGCGCAGGGCCAAAAGTCCTCCCCGTTGGCCGCGGCTTCGTCGCCGAGGCCCTCCGTTTGGGAGGCATATCTGGATAAAGAGCAGGATCCCTTTCCAGGGATCAACCCAATCGCCAAAAACACAGAGCAGCCAGCAAACCAAAGGCTCTGTGGAAGATTCCTCCTTCCTAGCCGGGAAAGAGCAGGGCTAAAGAGCCGAAGAAGCAGGAGAACAGCGACGGAGAAAACTTCTCCTCTCCGTCACTATTTTAAAATGGCAGCTCGGCTGCCTCGTGGCCACCCCTAACTAACCCGGATATCTGAGTCCGGGTGGGGTGGGGGCCGCAAAGAGCGCGGCGGCCATTTTGGCACCGCACTTTCATTAGGTGATTGTTTTTCATTGTTATGAATATCCTTTGCTGTATTTTGGCTACATCTGAGTTCTACTAATAGTGGACCAGAAGAGAACCACTGGTGTAGTGGCAAACTTTAGACTGTCAGAATCTCATCTGGTTGCCTCACAAAGCTGGGAAAAGTTACTCTTTCAAATTGCAACTTTCAGGATCCCCTTCAACAAGCATCACCATTTGGGAATATGCAGTTTTATTTATGTATTTATTTATTGCCAAACTATGGCCCAACATCCAGTTGGCATTGAGCAAATGTTCTGCTATTATTTCACACTTCATTAAGAATATAGGTTTCAGAAAGTATAAGTGCATGCATTTCTTTCACTGGAAGAAGGGAAAGTAACCCAGTGGAAATGTAACTGATTAGCAGGGTCTGTTTGAAACTAGATGGGCCAGTGGCATAACTCAGTACAAAGAAAGCTCTGGATGTACATTGCACAGGTCACGAGTGCTTTATATCTGTGAGACAAATTCTACTTTCCTTTCATCAAAACCATTTAGTTCCAGAAGAGCTTTGTTTTCCTAAACTGATTGTTTGCAGCCCATTTACCTACAACTTGGATTAATGTTTCTGGGATTTCACTGGGACTGTCTCTCTCCTAAGAATACATCTTCTGCAATGGAGCTGGGCACTGCAGTTTCCCTTGTTGAGATGCATGATTCATGCTCAGCTTGTGGCTGCTAATTCCGCTGACATTATGTTACCAGGCTACAGTTTCAGGCTATATAAGGGAATGACTCAAAGTAATAGCATGTTATACCAGCTATAATAAAGAATGAACATGAACACATATACATGTACACTCACATGTATTCAGAAACACACTTTTATATGCATATGATATATAACAGCAGCAGCAGCAATGACTATGATGATGATGCACATGAGCTTAGCCAAAATGAGATATCGAGATATGAGAAATGAAGTACTGTACAACGTATTTGGAAGAAAAGTGCAACTGTGACATCAGTAGTGATAGAAGTGCTGAGAGCAATCCCAGAAGGACTGAAGAAACATATAAATGTGATTGGCATTGATAAGATTGTGATAGAGCAGTTCCAGAGAGTAGCAGTACTAGGAAGCAGTACTGCTTCATCAGGCAATACTGCACTAACTCTTAGGCTAAGGGATTGGACTTGAGCAGTGAGTTTCCAAAACTCCAGTCTGAAGATCAGGTGGACCATGCACATCATGTACACAGTGGTGGGCATCAGCAGGTTCACACCAGTTTGCCAGAACCGGTAGCAGAAATTCTGGCTGGCCCTGCCCATCCAAGTTTTGAAATAAAGTAGTCCTAATTTGGGTGCAACACAGGGCTTTCCCCCGGCTACACCCACCATACCACACCCACAGTGTGGTAGTAATTTTTTTTGAAGCCCACTACTGCATGTACATCATCATAATCACCACCACCATCTCCCATCAAGTCAATCCTGATGTATGGTGACCCTTTCCAGAGATTCCTAGGTAAAGAATGCTCAGCATTAGCTTACCATTCCATTCTTCTGGCGGCACCCTGGGACTCCAAATATATATGGAGAACCCAGGGTCACCTCCAAAGCATCAAGTGACAGCAGAGTAGGACTTTTTCAAGGATATTTCCACTTAATGCTTAATCTATCACAAGATAAATTCAAGCATTCTCCATTTCCTGCTATCACATACAAAGCTGCCCTCAGAAATACTGGTGATGGAATATACTGGTTCCCTTTTAACTCAGACTTTGTAGCTATCTTTTAGCTTAGTTGTTAAAAGAGCTTGCCTTTGTCAGCCTTCTATAGCCTAATGCAGGAGTTCTCAACTTTTTAAAGCCGGGGGCCAGGTCACACTCCCTCAAACAGCTTCAGTGGCTGGATGGCCATTTTGCCCTTCCTCCACCACATGGCACTTCCTGGTATGGTGGAGGTGGTGGTGGGCCCACATGAAATGGTGCCACAGGCCACATCCAGTCAGTGGGCCACAGGTTGAGAATTCCTGGCCTAATGCATTCCTGACAAGTTCCTAAATTCCTAGCAGTGACAACTGTCCCTGCTGGCTAGAGACAATGGTTTGTTCAACATTTTGAGATCACTACACTGAGGTAATTTCAATGTCCTCTTTGAAGATTTACACATTGGAAGTTAACTCCCTTTTCATAAGATTAAGTTTTGTAATTGTTTCCCTTGTAAATTCTGTTGGAGGAACTTGTGCTGTCATGTATCATCATCAAACCATTTGTGACTTTTGGTATCTCCAGTAGGCGTTTCAAGGTACATGAGATGTTCAAGGAGTGTTTGACCATTTCCACCTTTCCCCTAAGCCAATGGGATTTGAACCCATGTTTGTTCACTCCAAGACTGACACTCTATCTACTATAGACTATGCCATCCTAGTTCACTGGGTAAAATAAAATGTTTGGCTATACAGAGAAGAGCAAAGATAATCCAGATAGCTAGGAATTTCAGCTATAGTGAAAATATCCATTGTCTTATCAAATTTGCAGACCACATTGCTATGCCTCCTCTGCATTGCTTTTTAAAAAGCAAACTACCCACACATCAAGATTTTTCTCAATGTATCCTGATTATTTTTGGATTAAATTACAAGAGAACAGAACTGATTTTTTTTTAAAAAAATACTGCTGCTTAGCATAGTAGTCACACTATATAGTAGGTCCACTGAATCAGTTAGGATTTGGTGAGTCACCTCCTTTGTAAGTTCCAGGGGTTTGAAATGTGGCCATGTGAGCCAGCAGGTGGGCAAATTTCAGAAGCTGTTATCCCAAAAAGGAACCCTGTTAAACTGTGCTCATTCATTAGAACACATCTCACCAGTTCTGAGAGATTTAGATGGGTTACCATTTCATTCTGTTGTTCATTTCAAGGCTCTGCTTTATTTCAAACTGAATTTATACCCCCAAATGAATAGTTATAATCTTTAACATACTTGTGAGAGTATAATCCCCTATTTCTAACAACGTTGACAATTTAAAGAAGCTGAACTATGACAAACTATTAACAGAAATTAAAGAAAAAATCAAACAATCCAAAGTTGTCTTGGTTTGGCAGAATTGCCTTAATTAAGATGGAAATACTACCAAAAATATTTTTTGTTGGCTATGTTAGCATTTCACCTAAACGAGAATGAAATTAGGAATTTTCAAAATCTGATTAATGACTACTGTAATGGGGGAGGCAGGGAGGGGGGAGGCAAGGAGCTCAAAAAAACTTTGGTATCTACCACAAAAGGAAGGGGAATTGGGAATACCATATATTAAAAATTACTACATAGCATATCATTTAAGAAATATCATCAAATTATTAGCTGAAAAGAATCCTATATGGGAAAAGGTTGAAAATCAAGAACTAGCTGAAATAGGAAATGCGATTTTTCTGGATATGATCAAATTGAAGTTTACCCCAAAAAATAAAATGCTGAGAGCAATGGTCTAAAGTGAAAAATGTAATGGCCCCAGATGTATTCCCAATTATTGAGCTGAAAGATTTTTTTTAAAATTCCGTTGAACATAAACAAGGTGATGGAGGAAAGATACAAAAAAATTGATGTATTTCTGCTGAGAAATTGGTTGGAAGCTTGCAAAGACAATAAAAAGAAATTAGAAATATATAAACTGCTAAACTTAAATTGGTTGCAAATTGTGGCTGTCAATTACTGGAACAAAAAATGCATGGGAAAAGCAAGTTTAGTTAGAACCAATACAGACTTCGAATAGTTGGTGTATAAAATAAGATCCGGAAAAATGGAACTGACTGGCATAATAAGTATATTGTATAAAATGATGATTAAAGAAGGAAGCCATCTAGAATCTTTAAGGAATGAGTGGGCACAAGACCTAAATATCAGAATAAGTGAAACAGAGTGGAAAAGTAAGTAGAAGAAAAGAATTATGAAGAGTTTATTGGTCAGAATTAAAGAACATAATTTTAAAAAATTCTGTGGAGGTGGTGTTTACCACCGGTAAGACTACAACAGATGGACAAACAGAACTCAAATAAGTGTTGGAGATGTGAATACGTTATAGGGACTTACACTCATATGTGGTGGGAATGCAGGGTGCTAAAGGATTTTTGGAGAGAGGTTGAGAAGGAAATAAAGGAAATAATTAAACAGGATTTTAAGTTCGACGCAGGTACAGCATTGATAATGGAAGTAGATGCACTGAATGTTGATAAATATAATAAAGATTTAATAATTATTATGGATACATCAGCAAGATTATGTATCGCACGGAAGTGGAAATGCAAAATCCTCCTGAAGATTAGACTGTTATAAAGATATTTGGATGATAGCATTAAATGATAAGCTTACCTGGGAAATTAACCATAGGAAGGGAACTATAAAAGAAAACAAATTTTATGAAATATGGAACCCATTTTTAACTCACACATTGAAAAACAAGAAAGGTAGTGCACCAACAAATGATCAAATGACTTTTTGGAGTTAAATAAATAAATAATAAAATAAGTAGCTACAATTGTAATCTTGAAGGCATAGAGCAGACCACCCGGTGATGTAATATGTAATACGTTGTTGTTTTCTTCTTCTTTTATTGTTCTGTGTATTCAGTCTGATTTGTATTATGCCAATCTGTTTTGTATGTTATATATTTAAAATTAATAAAATGGGGGGGGGAATAGTGTAATTCCCATTTATTTTGGTGGGCCATGCATTTGAGTAGGCAAGTTAAGGACTGCATTTCATCAGATTTTCAAAGAGCTTTGTATATAAACTTGGGACAAACGAAACAGTTAAATATGACAGCTGCCCACTTTGTTTTGAAGATATAGTCTACCTCTGGCTTGAGTTTAATATGTCTGCCTATGGAACTGAAGGGTAACATGGATTTAATGTCAAAACATCACAATGAGTAATGATGAGGCATGACATGCCTTTTCCTGCCTTACTTCAACTGCTCACCATGGATGGAAGCTCCAGATTACACTTAAGAAAGAAAAAAGGATACACATTTTAAAAAAAATATTCAGCCTACTATCACTTTATTCTCTTCCAATGGCTGGCAGGTTGACCTTCAGTCAGACCAAATACATTTTCTTCCTCCAATGAAATCAATTTCAACATCGCCCTACTAAGTTCTATATATCCCCCAGATATTTTCAGGATGCATGTTAGTGCCCACACAACACGGATAAGGTAGAATTAGCCTGTTATGTACCGTATTTGACGGCATATATGACCCACTCCCCCCCCTCAAAATACAGTGTTAAAATGGAGGGTGTCTTATATACTGGTAATCAAAATTATCATGTTGAAAATTCAATCAGCCTACCTCTCTTAGGTTTAAAAGCCCCCCCCCCCCCCCCCAGCTAGATCCGGGCAAAGGGCAGCTTCAAAAGGAGCCCTCTTACCCCAGCAATACTGCGCTCCCCTGTCTCCTGGCCATCAGCGGCAGCTGGAGCCGGGCGAAGGGCGGCTTCAAAAACACATACACGGAGAGAGGAAGAAATTCATGGAAAAAGTAGAAAATTATTACCAGTATTTTTCCTTTAAAATGTGTCTAAAAAGGGGTGAGTCTTATTCTCTGATGTGTCTTATACACTGACAAATACGGGACTTTTGTGTGAGCTGACATAAATTACACTTCCCAGATTAACATAAAAATGAGGTTGCTCCTTTTCTTTGAATTTTGCACTCAAAAACTGCCTCACAAGGTACATGTTAGAGACCATTTCATACAAAAGAAGGAAGAGTTACATACATGTACAGAATACATACTGTTTTGACAGCCGCATCAGGGAGTGCCCTTGAGATGTGCCATTTCAGGCAGACTTTGATGATTGACTTGAACCTTGTTAGCTTTCTTTAGCTCTTTAAAACAGTGAATGGAAACTGCATGCAAAACAGTAGGCAAAGCAATACTCCTGGAAATTCACCAGCTTGGCTGAAGCTAATAGCTAATCTCTCATCAATCTTAGTGGGCCTATAATGTCCATTATGCACCCCAAATGGTCCATGGCAGCTAACGCACTTTTTTTTGAGACTTGCTTATATTTAGTTCCAGCTTCCAGACTTTATGGCTCTCCAAATGTCTCCAGGTAGCAATAAAGGGAAGGAGACGGACAAGGATTTCCATTCAACTGGAGTCACAACTGCTTTTTGGACAAGTGATTTACAGTGAGATAGAGATTGTTCCAGCTCCTCCTGAATACAAACCCAAGATTTGCTGATGGATGGGAAGACGGGCACATTCCACCAAATAAACTGAAGCACTGGAAACTGGAACAGAAGTTTCCCGCAAATTGCATTTGATTGCAGCTTTCATGGGGTACAGGAATCTGTATGCAGTAGTTTGACTGAGATCTACAACAACTTGAATACAGCAAGGAAGTGATCTTATCCATTTTGACTCTTCTTTTGCAACTTGTTTTCCCTCGTTTTACAAGGATTCAGTCTAACCATGTTTGTAATCATCCTCTATTTCTAACATACCCAACAGCTCTTTTCCAACCTAGAACTCACCCATTTGCATTCAGCTATGCCACTCCTAGTCCATTTTTGTCTGTTCGGGCCATGGGTGTGCCATATCAACTCTCAATGTAGGAGTTCAGCTATCTGAATCCCTCACATTCTTCTCAAACCCTGAGGGCCTCATCTTCTCTTGAGCCAAGTGAGTCAGGATGGGTGCTCCAGAATAAAAATTTTCCTGGCATCGCTGCCTGGCCTGCCTCAGCATCTGCTCCAGCCTTGTCCAAATACCAGAGTACTATTGTTTTCTGGAATCAAAAGTTGGCAATCCTTTGAAAGGGGCTTCAGGCCTAACATTATTCTCAGGCCACCTTTTGGCATGTAAACCTTATAGCAATGGAAATGTCAGCTATGCTAAAGATGATCTGCGACTGACATGATGCCACGAGTCATCCAAAAACTAATAAACATTCTGCTCATCTGATTTCTCAGCTGTAAGGGATTGTTGCCTGGCAGCCGTGGTCCTCTGGTGTGAACTTACACTCAGCCAACAAAATGCTTCATTCATCATTACCTAGGCTTTGCTCCCAGCGTTATAAAACCTTTTCCCATTCCTTCTCCTAATCTGCAGATAACAGATGCAATCTGAGGAGGGTGGTTCCTCATTAAGGTTGAGATTTATCTTTATACTTTATGAAAAATATTTGGGTAATAATGATGAACACAAAGGTACGCAATACAGGGAATGGAGTAAATGAACTGCTGTAACCTATCCCATCATCTTGTTTTTCCCTTTTTTCTTCTACACCAGAGCTTTCTGGATTTCTATCCAAAATTCTTATTGGATTCTGGCGGAGGATCATTCTCAACTTGCATGCTTCATGCCAGCAGCCATAGTCCTGCAACATCTACAGACCAAAACTTGGGAAGCACCTGTCTATATCAAAATGGGCAATGTTGACATTGCATAAGGAGAACAATAAAGCCCTTTGAACTTTCATGGCATTTGGAAAGCTCCCTTTTGGTACATATACAGTATATACGTGAGTACAATCTGTGTTTTTTAGCCCCAAAAATTAGCCCCCAAAAGGGGACAGAGCTTATACTCGGGTCAATGACCACAAGGGTCCAATGACCATGTCAGATTGAGATGTGCCAACAATTTAATAAATTTTACCATATTTTCATGAATTTTGTCTATTGAGACTTACTAACAGCTGCTGTATTTCCCACCCTCATCTTATAGTCTGGTCAATCTATTTTCCTGGGTTTTCAGGTCAAAATTAGGTACCTTGGTTTATATTCGGGTTGGTTTATACTCGAGTATATACAATAATCATTAATACAGATCTGTTGAAATTGGATCTATTTGCCAAAGGAAAATACAGTACAGTACTAGAAAGAGTTAGATAAGTATTGGCACCTGGTTTGTTCTTGAACTTTGGATAGCATTCTATTAACTCAGACTACATCAAGTCAACCATATCATTCGTCATAACTTGCTTCCTGAGACAATTAGGAGCAAAGTGATTTTGTGAGGAAATGCATGGGTCTTTCCCTTTCATGGTTCCACTTGGCTTCACTTTCCATGTAGCATGGTGGGTTGAAAAGGCTAAAATAATTTTAAGTTATATCCCTTAAATGGAGATGTTCAGCTAAATTTGGGGGAAATCACCAGGGGAAAATAGAGAAAGTAAATGCAAATGCTACAGCTGATGTTATTACTATAAAGCTTGGATAGTTCAAAGATTTGTTCTGTTTTTCAACATCCCTTCAGTGTTTTAGTATACTTTTCATACTCTTGAGTTCCTGATAACAAGACCAGTTATGTTTGAGAATTTTTGTATTTTTCTTCTTTTTATGTTCCTGTAGTTTGATTTTTATTCTGATTTAAGCATATGTGCTTGCAGTTTTTAACAGCAATAATAATAATAATAATAATAATAATAATTTCATGTCAGAAATTATTCTGGGTTGAAAGGATTTTTGCAGAAGAAACTCTGCTCAGGGAATGCCCAAATGAGGTTCCTTTCATGTGCCTAAGAGCTGGGACAGAGACAGGTGCTCTATGCGTCACACAGTACCCGGGTCTCGAACTGCTGAATTGCTAGCCTTCCAGCTAGCAAGGCGAGCTTCTTAACCACTAAGCCACTGCTGCCCCTCTTTAATAGCTATAAGACCTTATGACATCTCCTGTGGACAATGCTTTGGATATGGAACATAGAAGCAATGTAGATGAATAAAGTTTATAGTTTAATTGACATGTCAATGTCAACATTGCAACATTGGAATGCAGAGGAAAGAAGGAATGCAAAAGTCAAAGGAGAAAGGAGAAATACAATCTTTTGAACACAGAATTTCAAAGAAAAGCAAGGAGAGATAAGGAAAACTACCTAAAAGAACAATGCAAAGAAATGGAGGAAAACAACAAAAGAGGCAGAACCAGAGACCTTTTCAAAAAAATCCAGGAAATCAAGGGAACATTTAAAGCAAAAATGAACATGATAAGGGACAAAGACGGAAAGGAGCTAGCTGATGCAGAAGAAATTAAGAAAAGATGGAAAGAGTACACAGAGGAACTCTACAAAAAGGAACTCAACACTCCTGATAGTCACAATGATGAAGAATTTGAACCTGAGCCAGACATCCTGGAGAGTGAAGTCAGAAAGGCCCTAAAGAGCACTGCGAACAACAAAGCTAGTGGAGATGATGGTATCCCAGTTGAATTTTTCAAAGCTCTAAAAGATGATGGCATCAAATTACTGCATTCAATATGCCAGCAGATTTGGAAAACAAAACAGTGGCCACAGGACTGGAAAAGATCAGTATATGTCCCAATCCCAAAAAAGGGCAATGCCAAAGAATGCTCAAATTATCGAACAATTGCGCTCATCCCACACGCCAGCAAGGTGATGCTCAAGATAATACAGGATAGACTTCAGCAGCATGTGGAAAGAGAACTACCAGAGGTGCAGGCTGGTTTCAGAAGAGGCAGGGGGACTAGAGACCACATTGCCAACATACGTTGGATCATGGAGAAAACAAAGGAATACCAGAAACAAGTTTACTTTTGCTTTATTGACTACACTAAGGCATTTGATTGTGTGGATCACAACAAGATGTGGCAAGTGATTAAAGAGATGGGAATACCAGAGCACCTCATATGCCTCCTGAGAAATCTGTACAGGAACCAAGAAGCAACAGTTAGGACAGAACACGGAATGACGGAGTGGTTTGGAATAGGAAAAGGAGTAAGACAAGGCTGCATTTTGTCACCCTGCTTATTCAACTTATACACAGAGCACATAATGCGCAACGCAGGGATGGAGGAATCACAATATGGGATCAAAATTGCTGGGAGAAACATCAACAATCTGAGATATGCAGATGACACCACCTTAATGGCAGAAAGTGAGGAAGACCTAAAGAATCTCCTGATCGGGTTGAAGGAAGAGAGTGCAAAAGCTGGCTTGAGACTCAATATCAAGAAAACCAAGATAATGGCAACAGGCCCGATCAGTTCCTGGAGAATAGATGGGGAAGAAGTAGAAGCAGTGACAGATTTTACATTCTTAGGATCTAAGATCACTGCAGATGGGGATTGTAGCCATGAAATAAAAAGGCGACTGATTCTTGGGAGACAAGCCATGAGAAACCTGGGGAACATAGTGAAAAGCAGAGACATCACCTTGAAAACAAAAATTAGAATAGTCAAAGCAATGGTATTCCCAGTGGTAATGTACGGATGTGAGAGCTGGACAATTAGGAAAGCTGAACGCAGAAGAATAGATGCCTTTGAAATGTGGTGTTGGAGGAGAGTTTTGAGGGTACCCTGGACAGCGAGGAGAACAAATAGGTCAATCTTAGAAGAAATCAACACTGACTGCTCATTGGAAGGTCAAATAGTAAAGATGAGGCTAAAGTACTTTGGGCATCAAATGAGAAGGGAGGATTCACTAGAGAAGGCCGTGATGTTGGGAAAGGTGGAGGGCAAAAGAAGAAGGGGGAGGCCAAGGATGAGATGGATAGATGGTATTGTAGACACAATGGGCACAGAACTGGGAGGACTGAGGGGGATGGTGGAGGACAGAGGCGCCTGGAGAACGATGGTCTATAGGGTCGCAAAGGGTCGGAATCGACTGTGCGACTGAACAACAACAACAAATACCTGGCTAACCAGATCAATTACCCTGATACTGTACTGAATTAAAAGGTGCAAAATCCCTTGGGGAAACATTGCATTGTTAAAATAACTTTGTCACCAATAAGAAACCTAGACTTTTACTCTCTAGTCTGCAGCCCTTGCTGGCCTTTAAGAGAAAATTATTCAGAGCACCCCTTTTAGGGGCCTGACAGATACAATGAAAGTCTTTATACTTTCCTTAGCCATCAGACTGGCACATAGGACACTATGCAACTAAGCCACTAATAGAGTGGTGCATCTTGTTAAGATTCCCCACCAGTAGACTTAACATCAGACAACCAAAATGGTAGCTGTAATCAAAGATATGACTAGGACAGACATTCCTCATGTAAGAATTAGCATTTTACAGGCAACAGTAGCATCAAATGAATATTTAATATTTTTATATCTCCATGTGAGAAATATTTTAGTAATCAGGTCTGTCATGGAGAATGGAAGTCATAGGCTAATTGGATCTCTGGGGTGTTCTAAAGCACAAAGTTCAGACAAGTGCCTCTGATTCTTCAAGCGTGTGATTATTCCCTGATTATAACTTCCTAAGGAATTGGGTTGTTGCCAACAAGAAGGTTCCTGCCACTGTGGCCAGTTTTATGGCTTGTATCATTTGACAGCGATGCAATACATTAGTCCAGTGGTGGCAAAACTAAAGCACGCATGCCAGAGGTGGTACTCGAAACCCTTTCCATGGGCACCCATGCAGTCACCCCAGCACAGAATTTGCTCTGCCTCTCTGCCCAGTAGCCCAATGGGAGTGCTTCCTCCCTCCCCCAGCACAGAGTTCATCCCACCCCTTTGCCCAGCAGCCCAATGGGAGCACTTCATCCCTCTGCCCAGCAACCCAATGGGAGCATTTCCTTCCTCCCCTGTTGCTGTGTTGGCACTTTGCGATAAATAAGTGAGGTTTGGGTTGCAGTTTGGGCATTCAGTCTCTAAAAGGTTCCCCATCACTGCATTAGTCTTTCGTCAGTCTAGTAATAACTGCAGTCTTAACATGGAATTCTCCACACAGCTGTCAAGAGAAAGGGGATTTCCATCACTACAGCACTCTCTTTACAACAATTCAAAGAAAATAAATCAAAAGAGATACAAATATAAATGTAAAACAAGTAGTGGCCTTGAAAAAGTTTCTATAGTTTCTCTTTGCCTCTCTTTGCTAAGGGTGCTTCAGTAAAGAGAGGGGACCATTGAACTAATAGTGTATGTAAGTAACTGATACTTGAGTATTAAAAAAAACTGGAGAAGGAGCTCAATCTTACATGAGGAGGAAATCAGATAGCTCTGTAGCCTCCCTTCTCACAGCAGTCTGTGTTTCACTATTCTAAAGAGCTGCTTCCTATGAAATGATTCAGCCTATACTGCCTTATATCAATTTCATTTCCAGATAAGCTACAACTAAGTTAAGACACAATAAGAAATACACATGTTCACTAAAATGACAATAACACACCAGAATGACACATTCATTTAAACTTTATTAAAAGCTTGAGTGACCCTAGGGTCTAGACAAGATAATTTAAGGCACCCTCAGGGCATCATTAAAATTAAACTAGTGGGGTGCCACCACTGAACACTGTGTATTCCCAGTAGATAGATAGAATTTTATTTCTATACCGCTTTTCTCATCCCAATGGGAGACTCAAGGCGGTTTACAACATCTAAAGTAACAAGCAAAGATACAATGTAAATACAAAAAAATTACAATTACAACAGAAATCTCCACATCATGGCAAATTCTCTATTAAAGGGTACATTAAATACAAAACATAATATAACAATAAAGAGCCAACGAGCTTACACCCTCTCCCCAGACAAGTCCACTGATGGAAAGTAATGGCCACAAAAGTCCTAACCGTGTTGGGACTTTTCCTAACCATGTTAGGACATTCCCAGTAGTAATGTATGGCTGTAAAAGCTGGACCATAAGGAAGGCTAGTGCATCCTAATTTGGATGGCGGGAAACCGTCATTTTCTCCTTGCAAGGCACTTCCCTCAGAACTTGCAAATGTGCTTTAATACACAACAAGACTTGAGTATCACACTCCAATTATAAAGATTTTCCAATCCAACTGCATTGGACTAAACCCGTGATGGCGAACCTTGGTACTCCAGGTGTTCTTGGATTTCAATTGCCAGAAGCCCAAGTCAGCACTCCTACTGATTAAGGCTTCTGGGAATTGAAGTTCAAGAACAGCTAGAGTACCAAGGTTCGCCATCGCTGGACTAAACAGTTCATAAGAGTAGCATTTTTTCATAAAAATAATGCTGTATTATGAAGAAGCATCAGGCTGGAGCATAATGTCTCATTTCTCTTCCATACATATCACTTACTTTACCTGAGTGCACAGTGTTAATGCTTAATGTTACCAATTTAAGTTCATTTTATGTCATTTTTACATGGTTTTTATGCAAAAAATAAAAAAATCAGTTTTAGAAAGCAAGATTACTTTGACATAAGATACAGTGAGAAGGAAGGAAATTGTCTAATTATGTCACTGGTTTAACAATGTTTCTCTTGTCCTGATTGCTTTTTCATAAATCACAGTGAAATTCTAATGCTATTTATTCCTCTAAAATGTGTTGTAGGTTTTTTTTAAAGTCACAACATTTTTTATGTTTAATTACTCCACTTCTTTGTGCACATGTCTGCACAGGTTTGTTCCACGATACCTATGAGCATGTCCTTTGTGATATCTACAGTGTCTAAAATCCTACTGTGTAATTACACCTATGGAATACATAACGTGTAACTTGCAGCAGGCTTCTAGCTGGCAATTAACGTGTCTCTGCTTGGATTTTTAGCAGCACACCAACTACTGGACTCCTGCATGCCTGAAAACCCAAGCAGGAAATCTTTAATGAGCAGTGAGAACCCATTGTGAGCTTTCCTATTTGCCTTACACAGGCATAAACACACTATTGGATTTTGCCCAGCAATAGGCACTTGTGAGAATGACCTCTCTTTGACATACACCACCCTTTGGTCTGGTTCTTTTTCCTTTTTCATTTCTGGTTGCCTGTGCTCTTCTACGTTCATATGATGAGTTTTCCTCTGCTTTCAAACAATGGTCTCTACTGCTTCCTACCTCTCTCAGCACTCATTCGGGAGAATTTTGAGACCAAAAAGTAATTTATCCCCACCTTGAAAGAAGGTGATAAGTGTTCCTTACTTTCCTCAACCCTTTCCTCTCATGTTTGAAATGTTGCAACATTAGTGCTATGACTGTAGTGGTACTAGTTTCTTTGGAACTGAATGGATGGTTTTCCTTGTACAATGTGCATGGTATGTTTGCAGTTTGCTGACATTTTTCACGGTCTTGTCAACACCCCTTCCACATCCTGTTCCTGGGTTTTGTGTTTCTGTTCCTTCTGCTACTTTGGTGCATTTTCTGGCTAGCTTAGTACAGTAGACCCTCGCACAATGACAAAGCTTGGTTCCAAGCTTAGCGTTGTTATGTGCGGTTCATCGTTAATAACCAGATCCTGCACAACGATGCTAAAAAAAGTGACTCCCTATGGGAAAACCTCGATTAACAATGTTTTCGCATAGCGACACTAAAAAAGTGGCTCCCTATGGGAAAACCTTGATTAATGACGTTCCACACAATGATGTCACGTCGTTGTGCGGATGGTGAATGTGACGCAAAAACAGCGTTGTTAATTGGATTTGTCATTAATTGAACGCGTTGTTAATCGGGGGTCTACTGTACTGTGGCTGCCTTGAGCTCAATGAAGGAAGAGCAGGGTATAATGGTAACTAATAAATATCAGATACTTCCTGACCAAGCAAGGAATCCCTTCTGTGTGAAGGAAAAACATCTGGCAGCTATAGTTGCCTTTTCCTCTGTTATGATTTTTGGCAGTGTTACTTAATAGGGTGAAATATATACAAATCCTGCCTTGATGCAGTGTCATTCAGGACACAATGCTGTGCTTGATTTAAGGAAAGAGGAGATGGAATTAGAAGGCTGGAGGAAGCAGATGCAAGAGTGGACACCAGGGAACAAATGGTAGCGACAGAATGTCATGTTTGCACATTAACATAACACAATTGCCATCTAACAGCATCTGGGGAAGACAAAGGAGCAGAGCAGCATGAAACAGTACGCAGTAAAAAGCCATGAAATGAAACAAGATACAACTTACTGCAAGGTGGGATAGCTCCCAAGGCAAAGTCTTTGCAGACTGAAGCACAAAACAAACCCAGCTGGGGAAGTATAGAATTAGAGTAAGGTAAAGGTAAAAGTCACCCTTGCTTGAAAGCCAGTTGTATCCAACTCTATGGTTCGGTGCTCATCTCTGTTTATAGCCAAAGAGTCAGCACTATCTGTGTCTGCAGATGTTTCTGTGGACATATGGCAAGCATAACTAAACACCGGAGTGCACGGAACGTTGTTTACCTTCCCACCGAAGTGGTCCTTATTTATCGACTTGCAATTTGGCAGCAGCTGGGGCAGAGATACGAGCTCACTCCATCATGCTGCACTTTGGTCTCAAACTGCTGACCTGCTAACCTTTCAGTCATCAAATTCAGCATCTTAACCACTAAGCCACTGCAGTCCCTAGAATTAGGATAATGGAAGCGCGGCGCCAAAATGGCCGCCGCGCTCTTTGCGGCCCCCCCCCCACCGGACGAAACCATCCGGGTAGTTAGAGGCGTGGCCAGCACCCTAATAAAAGGGCTGGCCACGAGGCAGCCGTGCTGCCATTTTGGCGAACCGACGGAGCGGAGAAGTTTTTCCTCCTTACCTCCGTCGCTCGTATCTTCTTGAGGGAAGCCTTCTCGGGCAGTTTTCTTTTCTCTTTAGACTTCCTACCTACATTGGCCATGCCCTCGAAGAAGAAGGCAGCCGCGAACGTGGCTCGATCGGCGCGGAGGCGTCAGCCAGGTCGGAGGACCGCGACTGCGCCCGTTCCGCAGCCGCCTCTAGCCGAACCCACCGGTGGGATGGGATCGGTAGCTCCTTGGTCTGATGCGCGGAGCGTACCCGCAGCCTTGGACGGGGCATCGGCCCTTGGCCCGCAAATGGCGACCACGGCCCCTGCCATGGTCCGTGCGGTGGGGCATTCTTGCCCGGGTGCGCAGTTCCCTATGGGGGTTCCCTGCCCCTGCAGGGCGTTCCTACGACTCCCCAGGGCCTGAGCATGGGCTCTTGGCCTTATCTGGCCCCCGGGGCTCAGGGACCTGGACAGGTACCCGTGAATTTTGGGCCGGTTGCCGAATTGCTCCGACGCCCCCAGCGGGCCGGAACCCCCAGTGGGGGCGGCCCGCGGGGGTGCAGCGGGTGAGTATGCAGTTCAATCTAGTGCACCCACACAACTGACTTCATTGGGGGGGGGGGCTGTTCAATGGCCTTGGCCTCGCTCGGGTGGCACGGCGGCTCAATGGCCCCCGGCCCACCCAGTGACTTTGCCCACGACACAGGGCTTGGGGCGGGGTGGTGCCCCCAATGTGCTGGGAAATGAGTTGGGGATCCCCGGGCTGGCTCAGGCTCTTTTACCTTACCCGTAGTTCCCTCGGTCCCGGTGTCGGCTTTGCCAACAGCAGGGTATTCCTTGCCCTTGGGGGACCATTTGACCCAGTCTACCAAGGAAAAGATTTGGAGGGGTGAGTACGTAGATATCTTCTCACTTCTAAATAGGGAGCTGACCAAGGAGGAGAGGGAAGGATTGGACGAGAAGGATAAGGAGCAGGCACGTCGTCGTAAGCCGCCACGCACGTGGGCAAATTGGCTGCCAGCGTACCTGATTTACATGGCCGTTTACCTCAGGGCTAGGCCGGATTTGGCTATTCCCATGGTCCAATATTTGGACAATATTTACCGGGCTATGGTTGACTTCCCGGGTCCGTCATGGCTGGCTTACGACGAAGAGTTCCGCATGAGAATTCCGTTGCACCCAGAGATGAGGTGGGATGAGCCCTGCCAGAAGCTGTGGCTTCTGTATATGACCCCCACGCGCCCGGCGCCTGGGGAGAGATACCATTGTGGACATGCGGTCCAACGAGCGGCCCCAGTACAGGTACCCCGCCAAGCGGCGGGGCAGGGGGTTCCAGCCCGCCTGCTGTGCTGGACCTTCTCGTCCAATGGTTCTTGCAACAGGAAAAATTGCAAGTACAAGCATGAGTGCCCCTCTTGTTCTGGCCCCCATGCCGCATCCGCCTGTCCCAGGTCTGGAGGATACAGGGGCAGGGGTAGGGGCGGACAAGGGACAGGCAAGACTGCCATGGAGGGAGCGGGTTCACCAAAAGGCCCCCTCCCCAATTAATGTCGATATGCTGGAGCGTTGGCTCGCATCGTACCCGAGGAGAGCAGACGCTGTGTACCTCCTTCAGGGTTTCCAACTGGGTTTCCGTATTCCTTTCACAGGGGATAGGTCGCAGCAGGATGCACCTAACCTTTTGTCACTTAGGGGAAGGGAGGAGGTGGCTGCAGACAGCATTAATAAGGAGATTGCTGCGGGCAGGGTCGCCGGCCCTTTCCCTGCACCCCCATTTCCCAACCTTAAAGCATCTCCGCTAGGACTAGTGCCCAAGAAGTTACCGGGCGAGTTCCGCCTGATTCACCATTTGTCCTACCCAGCCGGCCACTCGGTCAATGATGCTATCCCTGATGACCTTTGTTCTGTCAGGTATACATTATTTGACCAGGCATTGCGCATGGTGCGCTCATGTGGCCCGGGTGCGCTGTTGGCTAAGTGTGACATTAAGTCGGCGTTTCGCCTCCTGCTGGTGCACCCGGGTGACTTCGAGTTGCTGGGTTTCAAATTCCGGGGGAATATTATTTTGACAAAGCCATGCCATTCGGCTGTTCCATATCCTGCTCGGCTTTCGAGCGTTTCAGTACATTTCTGCAGTGGGCATTTGTATGTAGGTCAGGGTCTCGGTCTGTAGCCCATTACCTGGATGACTTTTTATTCGGGGGTGAACGGGGCTGGGACACGTGCACACGTCTCCTCAATACATTTCAGACGCTAATGGAGGAACTCGGTGTCCCTTTAGTGCCCGAAAAGACCGAAGGCCCGTCGGATAAATTAATATTCCTGGGGGTGGAAATTGACACGATAGCGCAGGCTTCTAGGTTGCCCGCAGACAAGGTGGCGAGGATAGTTGCCATTATATCGGACTTGCTGGCTAAGCGCAAGGCATCACTTCGTGAATTGCAGGTGCTACATGGCCACCTCAATTTTGCTTGCAGGGTGGTCGCACATGGCAGGGCCTTTGCCCGGCGCTTATGCGACGCCATGGCAGGCTTATCCAGGCCCCATCAGAGGGTGAGACTGACACGGGGCATCAGGGCAGATCTGCACGTATGGCTCCAGTTCTTGAGGGAGTTCAATGGGGTCTCATTTTGGAGGTCTGACCTCCTGGCTTCGCCCCAATTTCAAATTCAGTCTGATGCCTCGGGATCCCTGGGTTATGGGATGTACTTCAATGGGAAGTGGGCATATGGTGGATGGCCACCAGCCTGGTCAGGCACGGGTCGCCTGAGGGATCTCACATATTTGGAATTTTTTACCATACTGGGGGCCTTGATGCTATGGGGTGAGGAGTGGGCCAACTCTGTGGTGCATTTCTGGTGTGACAATGCGGCTGTTGTCCACATTGTCAACTCACAGACCTCTAAATCTCCCAGGGTCATGGATCTTGTGCGCCAGTTTGTATTGCACAGCCTGCGCCTCAATGTATTGTTCAGAGCCAGGCATGTCCCGGGGGTGAATAATGATATTGCTGACGCTTTGTCCCGCCTGCAGATCTCCCGGTTCCGTGCCTTGGCTCCGGATGCGGAGGAATTTCCCTCGCCACTACCGCAGGAGATATGGACCATTGGCAAGGAGAGGTGAACCGGGCGATAGGCATGTCACTGGCGCCACGCACGCGTAAGGCGTATCACCACGCGTTGGTTTCATTTCGGACCTTTTGTTCCCAATATTGCTTGCCAGATACCTGGCCAATCCCAGTGGCCCACATCCTCCGGTTTATGGTTTACCTGCACGCCCAGGGCCTGGCACCATGCACCATAGCATCTAGGCTGTCAGCGCTGGCTTTTATGGCCAAGGTGGGAGGTCATGCGGACAGTACCGCTGATTTCCGTGTGAGACATGTTTTGGAGGGGTGGGTGCGGGAACGTGGGCGTTGCCTGGATGACCGCCACCCAATTTCCCCTGGGGTACTTACCCAACTGGCACGAGGCTGGCATGACCTATGTTTCGATAGGTATGAGGCAGCCCTGATTCGTGCGGCTACAACAGTGGCCTTTTTTGGAGCGCTCCGCATCAGCGAGCTTGTGATGCTGTCTAAGGCGGATGCAAGTTGTAGGGCACTGGAACTCGAAGATGTCTATGTTTGCAATGATTGGGCTCAGTTGAGGATACGCTCCTCTAAAACAGATCAGCACGCGTAGGCAGTTGAGTAATACTGCTACGATGTTCCTTGGAAGACATCTGTCCGGTTGGTGCCCTACAGGAGTTTCTTGCACTGTGTGGCACGCACCATGCCCCGTTTTTCTGTCACCAGGGTGGGTCTCCCCTCACTCAACCATTCCTGCAGGATGGGGGCGGTTCCTACTGTGGCTACTTTTGGGTACTCCGGGGCTGAAATACGCCGCATGGGAAGGTGGGGATCACATTGTTTTCAGTTTTTGTGTTCACCCTCTTCAACCGTGAGTGCCAGTTTAGTCACTGCAATGTTTCTCACCCCCCCCTTTTTTCCTTCACAGACCCTGGGTGTCGTTTTACACCGGTGACAGTAGGGCTGGTGGGCCGTTGCCACGTGCACAGGGCAGCGCGTTACGCTGCACAGGGCAGCGCGTTACGCTGCACAGGGCAGCGCGTTACGCTGCGGCGACAGAGTGGGACCCCGACTGGGACTAGGTGCACCCGCACATCTCAGGTGGTGTGGTAAGCACGGCATGTTATGGCGGGAACTGTTGCCATTCCTTTTCTACATCAGGGATGCTGACTCGCCTGGTGTCCTGGTTATTCACCTTGGGGGCAATGGTTTCGGACGGGTCACTGGCCTATCGCGGAAGCTTGCGATTTGCAGTCACCTGGCCTACTCACATTATGTGTGGCTTGCCACACCCCTCATTTGGTCGGACATGATACCGCAGTACGCTTACAGGGGAGCGTTTGGCCTCCAGGCGCTTGACCGGGCTCGTCGCTCCAGGGCTATTGCCCGGTTCCTTTTGTCAAGGGTTGGGGACGCGTCATTCGCCTCCCCGCCATCAGTCTGCAAAATTATGAGCTTTATTCAGGGGAGGGGGCCCATCTGTCGCGAGGAGGTATGGACCTCCTGCTGAGTGATTGGCGAGCAGGCCTGTCGACCGAGCTGACGGTCTTGGGGGGGGGGCGTCGAGCCTTTATTGAAGCCTCTCCGGGTGGCGGGTAGCAATGGTAAGGTAAACATTGATGACCCACAGGTATCCGGCAGATTCGCAATTGACTGGACAACACTAGATAGGCATAAGTTGTTTAAACGTTGTCCGGTCAACGACGAACCAGGCGAGGGGGTGATGGTTACCACTAGACAGCTGGAATCACCCCCTGATTTTACGGGTACACGTCAGAGGGTGGGGTCATTAGTTAGATATTGACTACAGTCAACAATTTGTTTGTTGCCAACAAACAAATTGATACAAATAGATACATTGTAACAATTGCCGTTGGCAATTTTGGGTGGTACCTTACCAGTGTTACTTCGGCCTGCTTGCCTTAAGAATTATGATTGGTCGTTTTACCAATAGAAATTTATAATTCGGACTAGGGCTTGAATCAATAAATGTGGCCCATGCCGTTATCCACTTTCATTTGTGTCTGAGTCCATCATTGGGGGGGTGCGCCTGCAATTGAAGCGCGGCGCCAAAATGGCCGCCGCGCTCTTTGCGCCCCCCCCCCCACCGGACGAAACCATCCGGGTAGTTAGGGGCGTGGCCAGCACCCTAATAAAAGGGCTGGCCACGAGGCAGCCGTGCTGCCATTTTGGCGAAGCGACGGAGCGGAGAAGTTTTTCCCCTCCACCCCCTCCCTAGTTAACAGTGTGATTTCTTGGTCGCTTCGGGGCCGGGTGGGAATTTTTGGCTGGGACTCGCATTGGCCCTTGAGTCCTGGCTTTTTCGCCCATCCCACACTGTTGCTATGGTTTGATATAGGGGTTGTTCTGTGCTACTGTTGACTTTGGTCACATTGGCGGGTAGCACTGGTAAGGTAAACATTGATGACCCACAGGTATCCGGCAGATTCGCAATTGACTGGACAACACTAGATAGGCATAAGTTGTTTAAACGTTGTCCGGTCAACGACGAACCAGGTGAGGGGGTGATGGTTACCACTAGACAGCTGGAATCACCCCCTGATTTTACGGATACACGTCAGAGGGTGGGGTCATTAGTTAGATATTGACTACGGTCAACAATTTGTTTGTTGTCAACAAACAAATTGATACAAATAGATACATTGTAACAATTGCCGTTGGCAATTTTGGGTGGTACCTTACCAGTGTTACTTCGGCCTGCTTGCCTTAAGAATTATGATTGGTCGTTTTACCAATAGAAATTTATAATTCGGACTAGGGCTTGAATCAATAAATGTGGCCCATGCCGTTATCCACTTTCATTTGTGTCTGAGTCCATCATTGGGGGGGTGCGCCTGCAAATGCATCTGTTAAAACCAACAGCAAGCTTTGCTGGCTAAGGCTGGTGGGAGTTGCCTCATCGGGAGAATAACAATTTCCCTGCCCCTGTCCTCTGCTAACTGGGAAGTGGGTCGCCAGAATTTCAGGCTAGCCTTAGGTAGAGATATTGGGGATCCGACTTCAGATGTTTTGGGTCCACAGTGTGTGCTCTATCATTGAGCTCTATTGCTGCCTTAAATCTCTGGCCCTTTGGAAATGAAATGAAATGGAGGGAAAACCTGTCCAGTCAAATAAATTGGGAAGCGCCACTGGGTGTAAAAAGAGACAAACATAAAAATGCCTCATAAACAGACGGGCAGACACACCATTCTATACAACCTGCTTTCTGAATCCAACAGTGCCTTCTCACAGTGGCTAAACAGGTTTCCACAAATGCTTGATATATTTTATATTGGTTCTTGGGATAAGAGGAACAGAACTGCTCCACTTGTGCCAAAAGAAGCAGAAAGAGCAATAAACCATCTTATAGCTTCTAGTGCAGCAAAAACTGATTAAATGAACTTGTTGATGTGAGTGGTTAGCAGAGTGGCATGCAGCGGCCAGAAAGGGGTGCACACCTGGCAAGGTGGTCCTCTCTCTTGTGAGAAAACAGACAGACAGGTCTTGGTGCAGGTGTCAAACTCAAAAGCAAGTTTACTCAGGGAGCAAATTGGTGCAAATACAGTGAAAATAACTATAACACATAGCAGATACAGTCTCTTCAGTTTCTCAGTTGACCTCACTGAGTCAGTTCAGTTGTGTTATATATACAAGCCTATACAGATCAATAGTAGTAGTCCATTCCAGCAGGGTAAATACAAGCTGTAACCACAGACAAAGCCAAGCAGCTTTACAGCTTCTGTCCTCCTTGATGGAGAACTTACCCCGAGTAGTCCTTTTCTTGTTCAGTAAGCATAGATGGCATAAAAGGTAAATACTGTACCATCTTCAGGAGCAGAGTAGAGGTTCAGTCCTCATAGTAGGTCCTGGAACTCACAGGATTCCTCGCTCAGACTGACAGCAGAGAAAGTCAAGCATTGGAGCTTGGTTAGAGCAAGTTGAACATTGAAGTTAAAGGTTTGTAACTCTGCTTTGGCCTATATACACTGTCCCATGGAACACACCAGGGAAAAATCCCAACCCCAGTGTGTCTCTGCAGTAGAGTCTTAAAGGCATCACACACAATATGCCTTGCAACCAGTTAGAGGAGAAGACTTACCCTAACAGAACTGTGTTGAATTTTGACCAAGATGTTGTTTGTAATCAAAATATCAACTTCCAAACTAGCCAGTTTAAAACAAGTCACTCAAGAAAGAGGGACTCCATTCTTTAATGATCTGATAGTGAAATAAATATAGATACAGTACTGAAGATTAGCAAAGTCCTGCTGTGAAAACATAATCATATTAACCTGCATTTTTTATTCTTGTCTTGTACATGGCGTATGTGGGTGCTTCCTATCTTATATGATATACCCGCCCACTAGCACACATTTAATGAGTTCTCAGATAAGAATAATAAACATTATTGCAGAAGAATGTTACACCTCTCAATACTATTTCATAATATACAACTGTTTATTAAAGGCCCTAAGGAATAAGTTAACAATGCTTTCTTCTTCTGGCCCTCTAAAATTAGGGGTTGCTACAATTTTATATCAAGAATCTTGGAAATGTCCAGTAAATCTTGCAGTATTTTTAGAACTCAGTGAAATGCAAAGAGAACAAAATATACACCATTTTTTTGCTGCTGACAACATCTGGGCATTCTGCCACTAGTGCCAGTTTCCTTGCCACCTTTGTCTATGTAATTCTAACACAATGTAGAGACTATAAGACTATAATCTTATTTCCACATGCTTGGGAGTAAATACAGCAGAACATTCCTCACTGCAACAAACATTATATGACATCCATCTCACCTGGGACATACTATTAAAGAGATATGGCTTTAAAATTCACATAACAAACAGATTTGCACTTCTAAACTCAATTGAACATGAGCCAGACGAACTGTGGATTGAAACCAGAGATACTTTAAAGGAAGAATGCAAAAAGATAATTCCTGTAATTGGAATAAAAGCCAAAATCAATGTCAGAAGAAACACAATTGTGAAGGGCAGGCAAGAAGAAAAAGTAAAAGGTGACAGAAATATGGTCAGAATCCTGAACCCAGTTTCTCAGTGACAGGCACACAAGAAGAGTGTATATGTCGATGTGTGCATGCAAGCATGTGAGGGCTTCTCAGTAAATAAAAGGAAGATGCGATGCCAAAGAGATTTAGGAACAAGTTGTTGGCATAGCCTTTGTGCTGTTTATAGACAGCATGAACATGCCTGACAGATTCAAATTTCCCTAAGTAAAATAAACAAATAAAACTTACGTCCTATCCTCATCTATAGGCCTGCCTTTTCACTAAGTGGAGGCAGGAGCTACCAGCAGCAGAGCTGTAAGTCATATAATTATTGGACTAGTCCGTAGTATGTAACAGTTTTCTATACCCTGGTACCATCTCAATGAATTAGATAATAACATCAATTGCCACCAGCCCCTAGATTAGAGAAGACCAGTCAGTAGATGTGTTGTGGCCAAACCTGTCTGTAGATGAAATCACACTCTTTTTCTCCTCTTGACATTCAAGGTATTTTCTACTTTTGTATGTGGAATAAGATAGAAAGTGAATCTTCTCTACTCCATCCTTCCCCACCATCCCAGGAGGTTGCACAATATAGTAGGCAGGGTACATAAAATTTCTAATTGCCTTTTTAAACTATTCTGCCGTTTACTGATTATGATGATGACAAGGCTCTGACAAGGAACTGGACCTTCTTAGTGGTGGCCCCAACAATCTGAAATGCCCTTCCAAATCGCATTCACTGCTAACTCACTTGTGCAAACCATCCTTTGCTGCAAGACATCCAGTGGGGTAAAATGTTATGTCTTTGTGACCAATAGGGAACTGCATAATAACGGTGATGATTCCAGTAGTTTTTATTATCCTAATGGTTTGTTGTCCAACTTATTTTGTTTTCTGTTATATTTCTTAGTTGCTTTGAGTATTACTCCTCCATCAAAAAGCAGAATAATAATCAGCTAAATAAGAGATTTGAAGAGCAATTAAAATTTTGTTCACCTATATGCTGTTCTGTCCAATTTCTCTTACAAGACAAAAAGTCATTCAGGGGCAGTTACAAGGCTTCTATCGCATTACAATTCCTTTTTCAATATATAGTAAAATCCCAACTTACATATGCCTCGAGTTACATAAAATTTGACTTACATAATGATTTTGTGCTAAAACCATGTCCCGATTTACATTATTTCCTATGGGTTTGCTTCGAGTTACATAAAAATTCTTTTTTCCTATGGGTTTGCTTTGACTTATGTAAAAATTCATTTCCCTATAGGTTTGCTTTGATTTACATAACAATTTCATTTTTCCTATGGATTTGCTTTGAGTTACATAAAAAATGATTTAAGCAAAAGCCTACAGAACAGACTTTTTTTCGTAAGTAGGGGTTTTACTGTACTTTAAGTACCCTCATTTTAACTTCTGTTCATTTTGCTGTACTATGCTGGTTTTGGATTGTAATAAAGTTTGATTGATTGATCATTCACAAATGGAGACAGACAAAGGAGCAAAGAGGCCCTGCTCAAAAATGTGAAAGAGGGAGAGAAATAGCCATTTAATTTCCTAACCAAGTTCATAGCTGCCTGTGCTCTCAACTGAATGATACATTCTAGAGATGCATTCTAGAGATGCATTTATGAAAAGGTCACTTTGGGGTTTGCCAAGGATGATGCACACAGGTAAAAGTGTAAAGGGGCCCATGTGGATAAACCAGGTTAGTGGATTGGAAAGGGCATTTTATTAGTGGGGAAATGTGGACAGTGTGTAGGACATTTTTGAAAACTCCAATGAGAGGGAGAAAAATCTCTCCACCATTTTATATTTTTCAAACTTGAACTGGCTATAAAGGTGGCTGAGAGTATGATTTGCCACAACTCTTATTAATTCTGATTTGCTTAGGGGAGAGTACAAATGTACGAATGTGCACAGAACAGAGGAGCTGGGAGCCTGCCAAAAATACATACACAAAAGATGAGGGAGGTAGAAATGTTGGTTTTACCTTCTACCCCTGGCTCAATTGCACTCATGAAATATAGGCCAGTTGGTCCCCCTGGGTCTCTTTCTCAAGAGACTCTAATAACTAAATTAGCCATTTAATTAATGCATTCTTTACATATCAAAGCAAAACAGTCTGGGCTTATTTCTAGAAAGATGGCAGACAAGTTCTAAATATTAAAAAGCCCGGCAGGAGGATAGATCAGAGTGGAAATGTCATTTCTAGGTGTGGGCTCTTGATGACCACTTTAGATCATGGCGACAGGGAAGGTGGGCTTCTCCACAGGCCACCTCTCTTGATGCTAAAGTTAAACAAAACCAAGCAGCTTCTGTGCAGAAAATGCCAATATTGTTTGCTCTCTTTGGTCCATGATGACTTTAATTCAAAGTGAAGTGTAATATGTCTACACAGAGCCAGTTTTCTATATGGCCTTGCTCCAGTGAGTGACTCCAGCACTACAGAAGAGAAGAATTCTTTACCAGTTTAGATGGAAATACCATCTTACATTGAAAGATAATCTCCAGCTGAACAGAAGGGCAAATGTCCATCTCATGCCAGAGGAATAGTCTTCTACCAAGGCTGATTATTGACCTCGAGCCAGACGTCCTGGATTGTGAAATCAAGTGGGCCTTAGAAAGAATTACTAACAACAAAGCTATTGGAGTTGATGGTATTCCCATTGAGCTGTTTAAAGCCACAGGATTGGAAAATATCAGTCTATGTTCCAATTCCAAAAAAGGGCATTGCAGGCGCACCCCCCCAATAACGGACACAGACAACATTGAAAGTGGATAACAGCAAAGGGCCACATTTATTGATTCAATGCCCTAGTCCGAATTATAAATTTGTATTGGTAAAACGACCAATCATAATTCCTAAGGCAAGCAGGCCGAAGTAACACTGGTAAGGTACCACCCCAAAATTGCCAACGGCAATTGGTTACAATGTATCCATTTGTATCAATTTGTTTGTTGACAACAAACAAATTGTTGACCGTAGTCAATAACTAACTATGACCCCACCCTCTGACGTGTATCCGTGAAATCACAGGGGTGATGCATGCTGGTTAGCAATCGTCATCACCCCATCGCCTGGTTTGCCGTTGACCGGACAACGTTTAACTAATTTATTCCTATCTAGTGTTGTCCAGTCAATGCGAACCTGCCGGATACTTGTGGGTCATACTGTTTACCTTACCAGTGGTACCCGCCAATGTGACCAAAGTCAACATCAGAACGAAAAGACCCCTATATCAAACCATAGCAACAGTGTGGGGTGGGCAAAAAAGCTAGGACCCGGAGCCAATATGGGTCCCAACCAAAAATTCCCACCCGGCCCCGAAGCGACCATAATCACACTGTTAACTAGGGAGGGGGTGGAGGGGAAAACTTTCTCCGCTCCGTCGCTGAGTAAAATGGCAGCTCGGCTGCCTCGTGGCCACCTCTTTTATAAGAGAGGTGACCACGCCCCTAACTACCCGGATTCTCTGTCCTGTGGGGGGGGGGCGCAAAGGGCGCGGCGGCCATTTTGGCGCCGCGCTTGCATTGCAGGCGCACCCCCCCAATAACGGACACAGACAACATTGAAAGTGGATAACAGCAAAGGGCCACATTTATTGATTCAATGCCCTAGTCCGAATTATAAATTTGTATTGGTAAAACGACCAATCATAATTCCTAAGGCAAGCAGGCCGAAGTAACACTGGTAAGGTACCACCCCAAAATTGCCAACGGCAATTGGTTACAATGTATCCATTTGTATCAATTTGTTTGTTGACAACAAACAAATTGTTGACCGTAGTCAATAACTAACTATGACCCCACCCTCTGACGTGTATCCGTGAAATCACAGGGGTGATGCATGCTGGTTAGCAATCGTCATCACCCCATCGCCTGGTTTGCCGTTGACCGGACAACGTTTAACTAATTTATTCCTATCTAGTGTTGTCCAGTCAATGCGAACCTGCCGGATACTTGTGGGTCATACTGTTTACCTTACCAGTGGTACCCGCCACACGGAGGGGCTTCAAAGAAGACCTGACGCCCCCCCCCCAGACCGTCAGCTCGGTCAACAGGCCTGCTCGCCAATCACCCAACAGGAGGTCCATACCTCCTCGCGACAGGTGGACCCCATCCCCTGCATACAAGTCATAATTTTGTAGACTAATATCGGGGTGATGACTAACCCGTCCCCAAGCCCTGGCGGCAAGAAACCGCGCCACTGCCTTATTGACCGCGCGCCTAGCGCGGTCAAGGGCCAGGAGGTTAACGCCCCCTCTGTAAGAATGGCGCGGGACAATATCCGACCAAACCAGGGTTGTGGCAGGCCAGACATAGTGCAAGTAGGCGAGTTCCTCGCAAATCGCATGCTTGAGCGATAAGCCGGTGACCTGGCCCAAATCATTGCCCCCCAAGTGGATAATTAGAATGTCAGGCGGGTCAGCACCCAGGCCAGAAAAAAGGAAAGGCCGCAGCTCCTGCCATAACATCCCAGGCTTACCATGCCATGCGAGACTGGCGTGGTCACCCAGTCCCAGTCGGGGTCCCCACTCTGTCGCCGCAGCGTAACGCGCTGCCCTGTGCACATAGCTGTGGCCCACCAGCCATACTGTCACCGGTGTGATACGACACCCAGGGTCTGTAAGAAAATGAGAAAAAGGCGGTAAGGTGACTGGATTGGTACTCATGGCGGGAGTGGGCGCACATAAAACTGAAAACATTGTGAGCCCCACCTCCCCATGCTGCGGATGTCAGCCCCAGAGTACCCAAAATCTGCCGTAGAGGCCGCGCCAATACGGAATGAATGTGTGCCATAACAGGCACCTGGTAGTCCCACCCTGGCGAGGGCTATGGCTGTCACCTTCCAAAACTGAAATTTAGTAAGGGGAGACCCATCTTGGTGACAGAAAAACGGGCCGTGGTGCATGCCACGCAGTGCCAGGAATTCCTGTAGGGCACCAACCGGACAGATGTCTGCCAAAGAACAACGTAGCAGTCTTACACCGCTGCCTACGCCATGCTGATCTGTTTTAGAGGAGCGTATCCTCAACTGGGCCCAGTCTTTGGCTACATAGACATCTTCGAGTTCCAGTGCCCTACCACTTGCATCCGCCTTAGTCAGCATCACGAGTTCGCTGATGCGGAGCGCTCCAAAAAATGCCACCGTTGTGGCTGCATGAAAAAGGGCTGCCTCATAGTGATCAAAACAGAGGCCTGGCCAGCCCCGGGCCAACTGGGTAAGAACCCCTGGGGAAATAGGGTGCCGGTCGTCCAGGCAACGCCCGCGCTCGCGCACCCACCCCTCCAAAACATGTCTCACACGGAAGTCTGATGTGGTATCCACATGACCTCCAACTTTGGCCATAAATGCCAACGCCGAGAGCTTGGATGCTATGGTGCGAGGTGCGAGGCCCTGTGCATGCAGGTGAACCATGAACCGCAGAACATGGTCCACCGGGATAGGCCAGGTCTCTGGCAGGTGATATTGAGCAGAAAATGCCCTGTAAGAATCAAATGCTTGTTGGTACGCCTTACGCGTGCGTGGCGCTAGTGACAGGCCAATCGCCCGGTTCACCTCTCCTTGCCAATAGTCCACATCTCGTCCGGGAGTGGCGAGGGAAATTCCTCCGCATCCGGGGCCAAGGCGCGGAACCGGGAGATCTGCAGGCGGGACAAAGCGTCAGCAATATCATTATTAACCCCTGGGACGTGCCTGGCCCTGAACAAGACGTTGAGGCGCAGGCAGCGCAGCACAAATTGGCGCACTAGATCCATGACCCTGGGCGATTTGGAAGTTTGTGCATGTGAACTACAGCCGCATTGTCGCACCAAAAATGCACCACCGAATTAGCCCACTGTTCGCCCCATAGCATCAAAGCCCCCAGAATGGGAAAAAATTCCAGGTATGTGAGATCCCGCAGGCGACCCGTGCCTGCCCATGCCGGTGGCCACCCACCATAGGCCCACTTCCCATTGAAGTACATCCCATAACCCAGGGATCCTGAGGCATCAGACTGGATCTGGAAATTGGGGGACGCCAGGAGGTCAGACCTCCAAAATGAGACCCCATTAAACTCCCTCAGGAATTGCAACCAGACGAACATGTCTGTCCTGAGCCCCTGGGTGAGCCTGACTCTGTGGTGGGGCCTGGATAAGCCTGCCATGGCGTCGCATAAGCGCCGGGCAAAAGCCCTGCCCGGTGCGACCACCCTGCAAGCGAAATTAAGGTGCCCATGTAGCACCTGAAGTTCCCTCAGGGATGCCTTACGCTTGGCCAGCAATTCCGAGATAAGGGCCACTATCCTGGATACCTTATCACCTGGTAGCCTAGAAGCCTGCGCTACTGTGTCGATCTCAACCCCCAGGAATACCAACTTGGTCGCTGGGCCCTCGGTCTTTTCGGGCGCTAAAGGGACACCAAGTTCCTTCATTAGCGTCTGAAATGTATTAAGGAGACGTGCACACGTGTCCCAGCCCCGTTCACCCCCGAATAAAAAGTCATCCAGGTAATGGGCTACAGACCGGGACCCAGACCTACGGACGAATGCCCACTCTAGGAAGGTACTAAAACGCTCGAAAGCCGAGCATGATATGGAGCAGCCGAAGGGCATGGCCTTATCAAAATAATATTCCCCCTTAAATTTAAAACCCAGCAACTCAAAGTCGCCCGGGTGCACTGGCAAGAGTCGAAAAGCTGACTTAATGTCACATTTAGCCAGTAAGGCACCCGGGCCGCACGAGCGCACCATGCGCAGCGCAAAGTCAAACGATGTATACCTGACTGAACAAAGGTCATCGGGGATAGCATCGTTGACAGATCGGCCGGCTGGGTAGGACAAATGGTGAATAAGGCGAAAATCTCCTAGGGACTTCTTGGGGACCAAACCCAGTGGGGAGACCTTAAAATTGGGAAACGGGGGTGCGGGGAAAGGTCCAGCGACCCTGCCCGCGTCTAACTCCTTTTTGATGCTGGCCGCAGCCACCTCCTCCCTACCCCTGAGGGATAAAAGGTTGGGCGCATCCTGAGGGAACCTATCACCCATAAAAGGGATACGAAATCCCTGCTTAAAACCCTGAAGGAGATACTCGCCGTCCTCCCCCTTCGGGTACGATGCGAGCCAGCGCTCCAGCATGTCCACCTTAATTGGGGAGGGGGCCTTTTGGAGAATTAGCTCCATCCGTGGCAGCCTTGCCAGCCCACTGTCCACCCCTCCCCCTGCCTCGCGCCCCCCCAGGCCTGGGACAAGCAGAGGCTGCGTGGGGGCCAGAACATGTGGGACACTCGTGCTTATACCTGCAGTTCTTCCGATTGCAGGAACCATTTGACGAGAAAGTCCAGCACAGCAGGCAGGCTGGAACCCCCTGCCCCGCCGGCTGGCGGGTAACCTGAGCTGGAGCCGCTCGCTGGACCGCATGTCCGCAATGGTATCTATCCCCCGGGGCAGGGCGTGTGGGTGTCATATACAAAAGCCAAAGCCTCTGGCACGGCTCGTCCCATCTCATCTCCGGGTGGAGAGGAATCCTCATACGGAATTCCTCATCATATGCTAGCCATGAGGGGCCCGGGAAATCGACCATCGCCCGATATATGTTGTCCAAATATTGGACCATGGGAATAGCTAAATCTGGCCGCGCCCTCAAATATACCGCCATGTATATTAAGTAAGCGGGGAGCCAATTGGCCCAGGTACGCGGCGGCTTACGGCGGCGTGCCTGCTCCTTGTCCTTCACATCCTGGCCCTCCCTTTCCTCTTTAGTGGGCTCTCTGTTCAGGAGTGAGAAAATATCAACGTACTCCCCTCGCCAAATCTTTTCTCTGGTAGCCTGCGCCAGGTGATCACCCAATGGCAAGGAATACCCTGCCGTCGGCAAAGCCGAAAAGGGAACGGCCGGCCTGGTGAAAGGGGCCTGAGTTAACCCAGCCGCCCCCAGAACATTCCCTGCGGTGTAAGTACCCATGCCCACCCCAGTGCTCAAGGTGGCAGTCGTCGTCGCCGGGTGGGCAGCCGACAGCGCGGCCCCCGCCCCACCCGCGCGAGGCCAAGGCCATTGAAAGCCCCCCCCTAGATTGGGAATGTGTGTGGATGTACTTGCTTGCACCGTATACTCACATGCTGCACCCCCGCGAGCCGCCCCCACCGGGGGTTCCGGCCCGCTGGGGGCGTCGGAGCTCACGACCGAAGTAGAGCTCAACACCGGGGCTTGACCCGAACCCGGTTGCTGGCTGGGGAGCTGCGAGGCAGTGGCAGAAGCCGCACCACGCGCCTGCAGCAGCTCGACCCTCTCCGCCAGTTGCTGTCCTCCTGCCGACATTGCCTCAAAAGGAACCCCGAAGGGGGCACCCGCCTGGCTGGCCCGAGCCAACGACGCCTCAAGTGCCGCAATACGGGCCAGCAAGGTGTCCACGCTGACCGTGGGCGAAGGGCCGGCCGGCCCGCCCGGTCCGGGCATGGGTATATGTCCCTGTACCCCGGGACCCGCATACGGCCATTGGGCAGCGCCAAAACCCGGCAGGGCTGGTGGGGAAACCTGCCAAGGCAGGGGGCCGCACCACCCCCCAAGGCTAGAGGGCCCAGGGAGAGGCTGCGGCCCTAGAGGAGTAGGCCCGACCGATTGGGCAATCGCGGGAGCGGTGTCCACCGCCTGCGGGCCGCGGGCCGGAACCCCTTCCGCGCCCGCGCTTCGATCGCCCATTCTGGGCCAAGGGGCAATAGACCCCATTCCGCCAGCCCCGGCCGGGGCTGGCAAGGAAGGCTGCTGAGGAGGCGGCACCGCGGTCCTCCGACCTGGGTTGCGCCTCCTAACAGCTCGAGCCGAAGTCGAAGCTGCCTTCTTTTTCGAAGGCATTTCTAGCGCAAAAAAGGGAAGCCGGCAAGGCAGAATCGCCAACAAAAGGCTTCCCGGTAAGCTAACCAGCGACGGAGACACAGGGGAAAACTTTCTCCGCTCCGTCGCTGAGTAAAATGGCAGCTCGGCTGCCTCGTGGCCACCTCTTTTATAAGAGAGGTGACCACGCCCCTAACTACCCGGATTCTCTGTCCTGTGGGGGGGGGGCCCGCAAAGGGCGCGGCGGCCATTTTGGCGCCGCGCTTGCAATGCCAAAGAATGTTCAAGTTATCGCACAATTGCTCTCATCTCACACACTAGCAAGGTCATGCTCAAGATCTTACAAGCTAGGCTTTGGCAGTAAGTAGATCTATAACTTTCAGAAGTACAGGCTGGGTTCTGAAGAGGCAGGGGAACCAGAGACCAAATTGCAAACATTCACTGGATCATGGAGAAAACAAGGGAGTGCTAGAAACACATCTATTTGTGTTTCATTAACTACACCGAAGCCTTTGATTTTGTGGATCACAAAAAGCTTGGCAAGTCCTTAAAGAGATGGAAGTACCAGATCATCTCACTGGTCTTCTGAGAAATCTGTATGTGGGTCAAGAAACAACAGATAGGACAGGATATGAAACAACCAATTGGTTTAGAATAGGAAAAGGAGTACAACAAGGCTGTATATTGTCACCCTGCTTATTTAACTTATATGCAGGGTACATCATACATAATGCAGGTCTGGATGAAGCACAAGCTTCAACAACCTGAGATAAGCAGATGATACTACCCTAATGGCAGAGAGTGAAGAAGACCTAAAGAGCCTCTTGATGAGGGTGAAAGAGGAGAGTAAAAAAGCTGGCCTGAAACTCAACATTTAAAAAACCAAGATTATGGCATCCGGCCCCATCACTCCCTGGCCAATAGAAGGGGAAGAAATGGAGGCAGTGACAGACTTTACCTTCTTGGCATCTAAGATCACTACAGATGGTGATTGCAGCCATGAAATAGAGATGCTAACTTCTTGGGAGGTAAGCTATGGCAAACCTTTTTGTTGTTCAGTTGTACAGTTGACTCTGAACCTTTGCAACCCTATGGACCATTGCCCACCAGGCACCTCTGTCCTCCACCATCCTCCTCAATCAGTGGTGGGCTCCAGCAGGTTCAGACAGTTCAGGAGAACCGGTAGTAAAACTGGCTTGCCCTGCCCAATGCCCTGCCCACTGCCCTGCCCATCTCCTCTTCCTCCTCTCATCCCACTCCAGACACAGCTCCAACATCCTTGCTGAGTCCAGGTGTCTGGAGTGGGGTGAGGCTGAGCCAGCAGTTACTCTGCTGCAGTTACTCTTTAAAGGAAAATTAGAGCATCAAAGTGTAATTGCTAACTAATGGTCTGATGAAGTGGACTCAATCCACAAAAGTGCACATTAAATACAGCAGTTTAACCACGCCCACCCAGTCACCTGGCCATGCCCACAGAGTCGACCACACCCACAGAGTTGGCCACCCCCACAGTGTGGTAGTAAATTTTTTTGAAGCCCACCCCTGTCCTCAACCCACCCAGCTCTGTGCCCATTGCGTCTACAATACCATCTAGCCATCTCATTTTTGGCTGCCCCCTTCTTCTTTTGCCCTCCACCTTTCCCAGCATCAAGACTTTCTCAAGTGAATCCTCTCTTCTAATCTGATGTCCAAAGTACATTAGCTTCATCTTTACTATTTGATCTTCTAAGGAGCAGTCAGGGTTGATTTCTTCTAAGATCAACCTATTTGTTCTCCTCGTTGTCCAGGGGACTCTCAAAACTCTCCTCCAACACCACATTTCAAAGGCATCTATTCTGCACTCAGCTTTCCTAATGGTCCAGCTCTCACAACCATACATTACCACCGGGAATACCATTGCTTTGACTATGCAAATTTTTGTTTGCTAGGTGATGTCTCTACTTTTAACTATGTTCCCCAAGTTTCTCATAGACAGCATAATAAAAAGTAGAGACATCACCTAGCCAACAAAAATATGCATAGTTAAAGCAATGGTCTTCCCATTAATTTCCAGTAGTAATGTATGGCTGTGAGAGCTGGACCATAAAGATGGCTGAGCACAGAATAGATGCCTTTGAACTGTGGTGCTGGAGGATACACTTGAGAGTCCCCTGGACTTGCAAGTAGATCAAATCAGTCATTCCTAAAAGAAATCAACCCTGACTGCTTCTTGAAAGGACAAATACTGAAGCTGAAGCTCAAGTACTTTAGCCACCAAATGAGAAGCAAGGACTCACTTGAGAAGACCTTGATGCTGGGAAAGATAGGAGGCAAAAGGAGAAGGGGTGGCAGTGGATGAGATGGCGAGATGGCATCATCGACACAGTGGGCATAGATCTGGGCAGGCTATGGAGGATGGCAGATGACAGAGGAATCTGGAATGCAGTGGTCCACGGGGTCTCAAATGGTCGGACTTGACTGTGCAACTGAACAACAAGGCTCAGCTCTAATCCTTCAGTGATGAGAAAGGATGGGAGCTGTGGTCTAACAGATTCTCCACCCTCTCTTTTGCCTAAAGAGTCTCCTATAGGGAAGGTGGGCTTTGTGTCCAAATATTTTTAGAAAGAAAAGCTCATCAGATAAGCACCTATCAGAGCAGCAAAGAAACTGGTCAGTCTCTCTCCCCTTGTTTACCTCTCTTTAGGAGATTGCATAGAAAAGCTTCCAGTGCAGATACTCAGCCAAGGTGTCAAAGTTTAACTGTATAGGTTAGAAGAGTCCTTCATAGGCAATAGGCTTTGGACACACATGTCCTATTTCACTTGCCACAGAGAACATCTGGAGATGTTAGATCAAGTATACTTCTTCACCCTAAATACTGTTTCTCCTCTTTTGGGGTGGGGGATAGAAATCTTCTTGTTGTATAAAGATTTGTATTTTCTTCATCATGTTGTGTCCACTAGAATAAAGTCAGGGCCAAAATAATTCCCCTCTCATACTTAGATTGTGAAACCTTGTGGAGGATATAAATCTTCACTCATTTCATTCTCAGAAGCAAGGATGAAAAATTGAAAAAGCTTCCTCTTCAGCAAGGGAGATTAGAAGACCTTTTTGCATTTCTAGGCATTTTTGCTGCTACCACCTGCTCCCCTTTTTTTTGAAATTAAGGCCATCTTTTTTTTTGTCTAGGGCAGAACTAATTTCTTACTGAACTTTATTTTCAGAAAACATCCATATTTTTGAGTTTTATTTATATGCTAGGCTGTTTTACAAGGACTTTCCCATGACTAAACAGGCTGGCTCATATCCCAAGAGGCACAGTGGGAAACTGAACTTCCAACCTCTGGCTCTGCAACCAGATACAAAGCTCACTGAACTATGAGAAGTTTTGAATTGAACCCAGAAGACCATTGGCAGCAACTATAGCTAGTCCAGAATAGCTGGGCTCTCGTTTGCTTCCTAGGCACCACCCAAAGTTGCTATATTACCTTGTCTAGACAATCCAAAGATACTCACACCTGCCTCCCTTTTGTTACTGGGATAACTCTACCAGCCAAACAGCAGCTTGTCATATTAGGTAAAGGTCACCCTTGCTCAAAAGCCAGTTGTATCCGACTCTAGCATTCAGTGCTCATCTCAGTTTTTACAGCCAAACAGCCAGCACTGTCTTTGTGGGCAGACATTTCTGCAGACGTGTGGCAGGCATGACTAGACACAGGAGTGCATGGAACACTGTGTACCTTCCCACTGAAGTAGTACCTATTTGTCTACTTGCAATTTCTTGCTTTTGAACTCCTAGGTTGGCAGGAGCTGGGACAGAGACGGGAGCTCACTCTGTCTTGCAGCACTCGGGTCTCAAACTGCTGACCTGCCGACCTTCCAGTCATCAAGTACAGTGTCTTAACCACTAAGTCACCACAGTCCTAGCTTGTCACATTACTACACCACAAACTAGGGATTCTGTATCCTTTCTTGTTACTAATTAATGTTCCAACTAAATATTGTGGAGAGCTTTGTTTGTTTTTGTTTTGCTTTGCAAATTATTCTAGCTAATGGTTTGTGGTACTATCAGTGGAAAGATAATCATCTCTTTTGGTTTCGTGTCTCTGTGCAAAAACTCCAAGTCATAGTTTCAAGTAATATTGTTTTTATGTGCCATCCACCTGCATCCTGTGTATGATGACATAATAGTGCTTTCAAGGTATTTTAAAGGTATTTCTCCCCACCCCACAATGAGCTTCAATGTTCTGAGGAATATTTTACCTCAGATCTCCTCAGTCCTACTCTGTCACTCTAGCCAAGGATTTCTCAACCTTTTTAAGCATGCTCTGGCAGACAGCTTCAGGGGCCAGACAGTCATTTTGCCCTTCCACCACCACATGGCACTTCCTGGTGTGGTGGAGGCAGCGGGGGGCACACATGAAATGGTACCGTGTGCTGCATCTGACCTGCCGTCCGCAGGTTGAAAATCCCTGCTCTAGCCATTAAAGCATACTGGCTCTCAACAGATGATCACAACTAAAAAAAATGTGTAATCTTTGAAAAACAGATATAGATATTATTTAGCCAATGATGGAAAATGTGTAAGAAAAATGTAAACATTGAGAAATATAGTGGAGGGAAAATAAGTAGAACCAAAAAATAAGTAGAAATTTCTATTTAAAAACCCCAAGAAGGTTTGTAACATAATGCAGAACAAGGTTGAGGAAAAGAGATTATGAAGAAACAAAACAAAATCAAGACTGCAAGATTTTCACATTTCTAATACAGACGAAATGTAAGATCCTAAATTGTGATGTTTGCAGACTAACAAAATATCCATGAAAACTAGAGTAAAATATACCTTAAAGAAAGCATACATTTTAAAAGCCCCTGGCTGGGAAATATGAATTGCTGTTTGGAAAAGAAAGGACATTTCACGCTGTCAAGGAAGCACTTTGGGAACAACAACACATTTTTGAGAAGCAATTACACATCTCCCTTCAAATCTGACATTTGGCATCTGTTTCACCTCCAATGATTACTGTTAATATATGCATGGTGGAGGATGATTCTGCCTTCAAATGGGATGTTTTGAACAAGGCCATGATGATGGTGTGTGTGTGTGTGTGTGTGTGTGTGTGAGAGAGAGAGAGAGAGAGAGAGAGAGAGAGAGAGAGAGAGAGAGAAAGAGTCACGACACAATTCTGTGCATATTTATTCAGAAATCAAGTCAAGTTAGCTGAGTGAGGCACACTCTCAAATACAGTACACCTTCAACATTTCATCCATTTCTTACAAGATAGCATTTTGAAAAGTTGGTCCACATACCAGCCTTTCCTGTTGAAATGTGATCACCTATACGGTTTTGGGATAATAACAATTGCAAAAAGATATAAGGTCATCCTCTTTCCCCCAGAATAAAAATAAGCAATGGCCTTCTTCTAACTTGGTGAAGATGTTGTTAAGCCTTTCATTTTCCTTTTTGACACACCCTTGCCCAAGGTTTCTAGAAACAGGCTGGCGTTTTTCATACAGGATGGTGGGAAAGCCAGAGAGAAAATCCAAAAGAGTTTTGAAGCAAGATTGGAAACAATTAGTAGAAGGTGACCGAGGATTGTGGGAAAACCCATTTCAAACATTTATGTTGCCATTCACAGTTTCAACCATTGGATGGCACAAGCATATAATGCGAGAGTGTGTGTATTCATTTCTTGCATTTGTGCCACACCTTTACGTGGCACCTCCCTCCTGTCTTATGAGATTCTAGGGCTCCATTTTGCCCTGATGAAGCCTTTGGGAGCTTTAGGAATTCGGGGAAGGGGATACTTTAATGGTTAAAAATCTCTGTCAAATTGCTCCTGTCACGTCTTCTCCCCCATCCATCCCAAAATTCCCACAGTTTCCCAGGGAGGCCTAGGGAACCTCTGAAGCTGAAAAGACAAGGGGGTGAGGACAGGAAACTTTCAATGCTTTGAAACTAAATATTGCCAGATCCAGTTTACGTATACTAGCATAATTTTATACAACAGGATTTTGCCCTAGTCTGTTTGCCTGCAGCAAATAAAGTGTGTGTTTCTTCCTGCAACCAAACATTATACATTTGGACTAAATCTAAGCACTCTGATTTAAATATATCGTTGTTGTGGGAGTGCGGTGGCTCAGTGGTTAAGAAACTTGCCTTATTAGCTGCAAGGTTGGCCAGTCAGCAGTTCAAGACCAGAGTACTGCATGACAGAATGAGCGCCCGTCCTCTATCCCAGCTCCTGTCAACCTAGCAGTTTGAAAGCAAGAAATTACAAGTAGATAAACAGGGACCACGTCAGTGGAAAAAGATAGTGGGGACATGAAAGGAACCTCATTCAGGCGTCCCCTGAGTGGAGTTGTTCCAGCAAAAAATCCTTTCAACCCAGAAAGCACCTTTGTGTGCTCCTGATACGATTACAAATATCATAGTTGTTGAATATGAAGGCTCTTTAGATATATGATTTTTTAAACATTCTCTGTGTGAACTAGACTCCCCATCATCATCACCATTTCTCTCTCTCTCTCTTTTGGCTGTACAGTACTTATAAAAGTACCATAGAAAGAACAAGGGACACCACAAAGGTTTATCAAGAAGCAATCACAATGCCTTTGTTATTGCACAAAAGAATTAACCACAAGTAATTGGTTGCTTCCAAGCTCTGTGGTTGTTCTCAGTTCTGCCTTTCAGTAGTTTGGAAGCAAGGGAGTTTGGTATGGGAATATATACTTTGAATATACCAATGAGGTGTAATTTCATAGTAACCACAGTAGGAAAACACTTGTGGATCTGAACAGTTAGCTCTGCAATGAATACTGAATTTGCCACAAGCCCACCTGGCAGCTCAGTGTTTTTCAGGAGCAAGTCCCATTTAGTTTAGTGGGACTATTTCCCTAGTAAGTTGTCTAAGACTGGAGCCTGAGAATTGTTTTGTGTTTTTAAAACAAACTTTAAAAACCGCTCTGTTCTAATTAAATATATGATTCAATTTACATACATCCTACTAATTCAGTTAAAAATAAATTCCAATCTGGACCTCAAGGGATAGCTGGAAAATCCTTTTATCTTCAGTCAAAAATGTACATTGCTTGGGCAAAATGTGTTTAAGGCTCATCAATGCATGCAGAATAAGAAATGCTGTCTTGGCTGAAGGCTGATACTGAACTAGAAAACAGTGGTATTAGATTCCCAGAAAACTGATTACTATATATTACTAGAAAGGTAGGCAGAAAGTAGATTTTGCAATACCTCTCAGAGTGATTTCCCATATATTTCCAAGGATTTTTGGCTCTCAGTATTTTAAGAAGAGCAGGTAAAAAGGCTCTAGTCAACAACCAAGCATAGGTAGCATAAGTCACTGAGTGAGTATGACTAGGAAGAAGTAACTACATGTTGTTGTGCTTATTCTCAGTGCTATCAGGCTGATTATGTTTAGTGACAGCCGAAAGGTCCTACCATTGATTGCTTTAATCAAGTCTTGCAAGGCCATCCATCTCTTGATAGATCTTCCTTTTTCCAATTATCTGCAACCTTTCTTAATGCCTTGGTTTTCCCTGGAAGTCTTATCTTCTCATGAAGTACCCAAAGTATGACAGTCCCTGTATATTAATTTTTGTCTGTAAAGAAAGATTAGGCTTGCTGTAGCATTGAGATGTTAAAAAGGTTGTATTTTACCTTTTGTATCTACAGACAAATTAGCTCCGTGGCCCTAATACCCCAAATTTCCACTAACTGGGCAACTTCAGATGAGGCAAGGGATAAAACTATTTATTTATTTATTTATTTATTTATTTATTTATTTATTTCCTGCCCATCTGGGATATTTTCCCACTCTGCGCAGTTTACAACATATTAAAAAAATATTTACAATAAAAATTAAATAAATTGAATAAATTATAAATATCAACAAGAACAAAAATGGTCTCCAGAAACAGCAGGGAGGTTGGTTAGGATTAGGCTTTCCTGCATGGAAGCCATTTAACCCAAGCCATAGGGAGCTTCCCATGGAATGCAGAAAAAACTAGTTTTGTTAGTCTAGGGCAGGAGTCAGCAAACTTGGTTCTCCAGGTGTTAAATTCCCAGAAGACTAAGTCAGTACACCTGCAGATCAGAGTTTCTGGAAATCGAAGCCCAAGAACATCTGGAGAGCCAAGTTTACTGACTCCTGGTCTAGGGAAAAAATATGTGTGCTAGCCTGGCTAGACCGCCACAAGGCAGTTCCAGGTTCCACTCTTTTGCTCATTCTGAGGTGGGCAGATGTTTATGTAGCCTGAAAGGTTTGTGGCAGCTTTTCTTTGGTTTACAATTTGGCAGCTTTACTTCCCACACCTGAGTCCATGTGGAATATGGGGGGAGTATGTGTCACCCAGCCATACCTGTCAACCCGCGGCTCCGGAAAAATGGGACCTGCGCACATCGCAGTGTGCATTCCACGCATGTGTGGATAGGTTTTCCCCCTTCCACGCATGCGCGGAAGTGCTACGCCGCTTGTGCAGCCCTTACGCAAGCGATGTAGCACCTCCACACATGCGCGGAAGGGGTAAAACCCTTCTGTGCATGCGCAGAAAGCATTTTCCCCACTGCCAAATTACGGGGTTTTGGCAGCGGGTGCCGGGTTACGGGGTAATCCCGGCCAAATCAGGAAGGTTGACAGGTATGCACCTAGCCAAGCCTTGTTTTTCAGTCCTGCTTTGCTTTAGTTTTTTAATAATACAGTTTTTCAGTTCAAGCCAGTTCTGGTGTCAAGATGTTCACTGGGGTGTTCTTGGGTGCTAAATTCCAATATCTGCTTCTTAGACATCTGGCTGCAGACAGAGAGTGGTAACCACTCAGGTCAGGTACGAATGGAAAGTGCAGGTGCATTAAAACCTAGTCTGTCTGCCTTCCTTTTTTGGAAAATGCACTCTGGGTGTGGAGCAGAAAAGAGCAGGAGTGGTGGAGAACTTTCCCCCTGGGGAGTGGAGGCAACCCAGTGCAATTTTGGGTGCCTGAAAGTGGCATTTCCAAGAGCCAGCGAGGATCCTCCTAACTACCCCTGGGGTCCATCTCTTCACACCAACATTATGGTAAAGATGAAAACAGAACACAAAGCAACTGTAGTGAAAAATATATCATTGATTAATCATTGATTAATCATTGATTAATTTAAAGTCCTTATAAGGAAAAGATTGACATTACTTAATTCAATTGAACTTGAATCAGAAGAGGTGTGGATTGAAACTAGAGATACTTTTCAGAAGAATGTGAAAATACAATTCCAGCAGTAAAAAAGAAAGAAATCCTAGATAGATGATGGGAGAAATACTTAAAATTGTAAAGGACAGGCGAGAAGGAAGTGTGAAAGGTGATAGAAATAGATTCAGAATGCTTGATGCAGTTATTCAGTACACAGAAATAACCTCCTCGAAGATTGTGGTATTTTTGAACCACAATCGGGTGTACCCTGGTAATGGCAACCTTGTGTTGCCAGCTAATCTTTCTTACACTAGGTCTGGCAAAAGGAACTGCAGATTGAACTTACCCAAAAGGTGCCTTCATTTTGGCAGTTTCATGTCTAGTCTAGACATGGAAGAAGAAGAATTTATTATAAAGAGAAGCTGGAAATATTATACTGAAGACTGATAAGGGAGAGGTAAAAGAATGATCAATGCCTTAATACTTGATGCCTGTTCTATACTGTGGACAAAAATGTACTGTTACAAGAGAATATGAGACAGAAAATGGTTTCCCATAGGCAAAGATATTAGCAAGGGTGCGTTTTATATTCTCATCTGTTCAATCTGTATGCAGAACATTTCATGCAGAATGTGGGACTAGATGCAGATAAAGGAAGAGCAAAAATTAGTGGAAGCAGCAGCAATATTTTAAGATATGAAGATGACACATTTTTTCTTGAAATGACTTTTAATTAAAGTGAAAGAAGAAAGTGCCAAAACAGGACTGCAGCTGGACATTAAGAAGACAAAAATCATGACAACTGAAAAACTACACAACTTTTATATTAACAGTGAAGAAACAGAGATAGTGAAAGATTTTGTATACCTATCCAAAATCAAGATTGCAGCCAAAGAATCAAAATAAGACTGACACTCAGAAGGGTAGCAATGAAGGAATTAGAAAACATCAAGTACAAGGATGGGTCAATGAGATAAAGACAAAATTATCCACATTCTTGTATTCCAAGTCACCATTTATGCATGCAAAAGATGAACAGTAAAGAAGGCTGCAAGGACATCATGCCAATTAGTCCAATTAGTAGATGTCTGTACATCTCTTAAGGAGGAACATAGAGCCAAGGAGGATGGGGCAACCCCTCAGCTGAGAGTATAAAAGAAGGGGTACTGTACTTAACCCTCGGACTTTGGAGTTCTGTACAGACCAGCTACCAAGTACTGTACACCCAGAGAAAGGGCCAGGGGTCTCCCTGCTACCTACCCTAGGCTTCCAGGTTGCTGGAGAGGAAAAGATTCTTGCTTGGGTATGCATTTGCCTTGTTATTAGCTTGGCTTCTTGTTTTATCTTGCTTCTAATGCAACTTCAGCTATACTTTACTCTAAAGATGTGCTCAATAAACTTTCTTTTCTCAAACACAGAGTATTTCTTATCTTTGGTATCCTAAAGTACTTGAGTGCAGCAGCCTTGTCCAGCCTCATGGCACGAGAAGAAGCACGCCATCCATGTAGCAGATCAAACCATGGATTTACTTCCCACACCATGTAGTCAGCTTCTTAGATATATAAAGATATTGCCTTTCTGGATATATATCTGTTTCAAAGTTCAGCTAAAGCTTTCTTTTTAAGATTCAGCAAAAAATAATTGTTTTTCAGAATATATCTAAGGAAGAGGTATGTAGCTGTTTTAAATTAAGGGGTATGCCTTATTCGAGTTGATATATAGCAACCGAGAAATTTCATTCTTCCCACAAGGGGACAATGACAATAAAGATTTATCTATCTATCTATCTAGTTATGTTTGTATGTAATATTTCTATAGTACTCTGGAATTACAGGAGCCTCAGATTTACATTATGATCTGCCAAGTAAAAGATTGCACATGCTCAAAAGTCAGCCGTATCCGACTCTAGGGTTCCGTGCTCATCTCTGTTTGTAGCCAAAGAATCAGTGCTGTCTGCATCTGCAGATGTTTCCATGTACACGTGGCAGGCATACCTCAGCACTGGAGTGCGCAGAACACTGTTCACCTAACAAGGTTCAAGTCAATCATCAAAGCCTGCCTGAAATGGCACATCTCAAGGGCACTCCCTGATGCGGCTGTCAAAACTTTCCCCACACTCAGCAATAAAAGCCACTCTTCAGTGATATAAAGTGGAATGTTTTCACTTTTAAACCACCGAATACACTGAACAAGGTCTGTAAGCTTGGCCAAGAGAAAGGCAGGATGGGAGCAAAAGGGAGAAGCAGAGGAAAAGAACCTCAGAGTGAAATAAATATGTTGCAAGTGAAACTGGCTGGGTTATGCCTTCTCCAAATACGACATGTGTTACAACTCTGCATGGCTCAAGCGGCTAAGACACTGAACTTGCTGACTGGAAGGTTGGAGTTCACTTCCCAGGTACTGCATGACGGAGTGAGCGCCTGTCTCTGTCCCAGCTCCTGCCAACCTAGCAGTTGGACCACTTGCAATTTCTTGCTTTCAAACTGCTAGGTTGGCAGGAGCTGGGACAGAGATGGGAGCTCACTCCATCATGCAGTACCTGACCTTCCACTCAGCAAGTTCAGTGTCTTAACCACTTGAGCCACCACAGTCCCAGGTACAGACCAGCAAATATAGAGAAAATAATACTTTTTAGGGATGGAAAATTATTATTCTTGTTTTCACACAAATTATTGTAATGATTATTTATGAAAAGACAAGGCATCTAAAGTACTTGATAGCTGCAGGAAAGCATTGGCTGTTAGTGTTTGGGAGCCATCTGAAATTCAATCATATTTCAATGGGAGCACATTAAAATGCAAAAAAAGAGAGAGAGAGAGAGAGCATGGGAACAACAGAGTATAAAAGCTGCTAATTAATTGCCCAGCAGGAATATTACAACAGAAATATCAGACTTGCAAACCATCTATGCAAGTGGTGAAAACCTAATTAGGTAGAAGGGCAGTATGAAGTAGCAAGATATGCATACTTAGCTTAAGGATATCCTTTTAACCACACATGGTTCCTTTAGAAACTGTGTCTCCCTCCCTCCTGATTTATACTCTAAGCTTGAGATTTCAATGCAACTGTATTTCTGAAGGAGTCCCAACTGCTTGTTTGCAACACAAGGCCACAACTGCTTTTAGTGGGCTTAGTGGCTTCTGTTCATCAAAGGTGATTTAAGTTGCAGAAAAAGTAAAACCCTTGAAACCTATTTTAGTGTTGTATCCTGAAAATACATGACTATATTCATTCGAAATAGAACTTTCAGATTGCCAGAGAGCTCACAGTGTATGATCTGAGTGTGACCCTCAACCTGAGTCTGTGAGAAGGACAGCATATACAAAACCTACCAGATTATGAAATAGCTTTTAAAATGTAACTATTTACTTTCCTTTTTCTCCAAAGTACCAATGACTTTCAGACAAACTTTGGCTGTAACAGATTAGATTGAATAGGTTTGTGTTAAAATAGTTATATTAGTGTTAAATTAAAAGAATGCTGCTTTCTTTTAAAAGTAACTTTGAAAGCAAGTTCAGGTAATTGGGGGAAAAATGAAGGTAATTGAAAAAATATTTTTAAAATGATAATTGTTAGATGCATCAGGTTGGCTTATCCTCCTGTCAGTATAAAAGTAGCAATTTTGACATTAATAGGGTTGTTTTGGATAAAGCTTTTAAAACTACGCCTACTGGCCAGTGACATAAAATCACAGCCAACAGTTGTCAACAGCCGTATCCTTCATAAGTTGGCATAGGAATCTTTTAAAGCCACACCAGTTGGTGACCATCATTTAGTAGCAAATTCCACTGTCTGGCTATGCACTGTGCAAATAACAGTTCCTTTTAGCTCTCCTGGATCTCCCACTATTCAACTCCACTAGACAATCCTGGATTTCAGGAGAATGAGAGAGGGTAAATCAAACAAGCAAGCAAGCAAGCAATTCCTCATAGCCACCTTCTTCACATAATGCATAACATTATACACATCTACTGTTTCCTTTATTAATCATGTTTTTCTAAACTAAACCACTCAAAAATGTTCTAACACTTCCCAGTAGCAGCCCAGCCAACTAAGAGTTCACTTTGACATTTTGCCTTTTGGAACTGTAAAGCTCCTTCCGTCTTATGCCATTTTACCTGCAAAACTCTCCTTGAAACTCCAAGATCCATCTCAAGCAAATAAAAAGTAGATACTGTATCATAATAATTTAAAATGTAAATAATTTAATTAATTAATGATAGGTCGACCTCTTGATATTATATCAAGTTTCTGTATATGATTTGGTACATTGCTTTCCTTTTGCTCCTGTCTCCTTTTGTTTTCACCTTGTTCCAGCTAAACTGCTTATATATTGGCATTTCTGTGCACTGTTCGGAAAGCTATAGGATGTCGAAATCTTGCTCAGTTCTTGCAAACTGAAACTATGGCTAACTTTGTTGAATCAATGTATCTTAAGTTGTATTCTCTTCCTCCTGTATTCATTAACTTCTCTTCCACAAATTTATCTTATTCTGTAGATAATGTGGCTTCGGGTACTTAATGCCCCAGTGTATTGGGGCCAGAAGGCAAATCCATTTTATTTGTATAATATTCTGTACCCCTAAACACGTGGTGTATGAAGAGCTATAGCAAGAGTATCCCCTGGCTAAACTCAAGGGACAAATTATTTACACGCTTCTTTAACTGAGGCAAGACCATTACAATTTACAGCAATTTACCCTCACCACTGGGGTAATTGTACAGTTATGGAGACAGTTATATCTCATCCACTGGGATAAAGTTACATCACTTCTATTCCCATCAACAGCATGGCTCTCTAATGATTATACTCCACTTTATGTTATGGCTATTATTTGTATGTTTTTTCTACCCTCTGGGTCTCACAACTCTTGCTGCTATTATCTATTGAGTTACTTATTCCCCCACAGGGATAGTTACACTGCCAACACTGTTTAAACTGTCCTCTGCTGCTATAGTTCTATTTGTGGTATTACATGAAAAAGAGGATGTATTTCAGAATCAGCACAATGCACTTGCAAAGCTGTTTAGCATATCATACGTTCAATTTTCCCACTGACACAAACATGTTGGAATGGAAAAGTCAGTTAAGTGTCTGCGCACACATGCACGCACAGGGAGGAGAAATAAAACTTTGCCTTTTCTGCAGTCATTAAAAGGATTGCCTCCAAATTAGACCTTTTTGGACTACTAATCCAGATTTTCTCCAACCTTCCTGCAGAGTGAATCTACCACATTGTTTCTCTTGCTCCATAACTGTCAGGCTGTTTTTTTTTTTAAATAAAGCAGAGAGTTTGATTCAATGACATTCCACATACCACTGTTTTTTCACATGTATAAGCAGATGACCTCTGAGTTTGGAAGGACAAGGTATAAATTATTAGTGTCCCACCCTCCCTAAATGTTGCTTGAAAGCAATGGTGTTCAAACAGCAACACAAATAAAGGGGGGAAACTCCAGTGAGAAATATTTTTAAGTTTGGAGGGAAACAATTGCTTTCAGCCTTGCTTTCATGTATAATTAATATAACAGTCTGGTGCAATTTAAGATTAATCTTATAGTCTAATGCAATGATTTGGATCTAAAAGTTTGTACTGTACATGGGAAGAGAAATAGCATTACTCTGTCAATAACCAGCCATATTTTTAATGGTGAAAAAAAGTGATCAGAGGTGCACATCATATCCTTTCAGTTCTTCTTGCAATATCTTGGCATGGAAGTGATCTGTTCAAGCTACAATATATGGGTGAAAGGCCATGGGAGATGTAGAGGCTGTGAGGTTTGGATAATCTTTGTGAGCCCACCACTACTGTCACTACTATCACCATCCCCCACACCATAAAACCCCTAACTAGATTATTGTGAGGATAAAGTGGGAAAGAGGAAAGCCATACATGCTGCTTTGAGATCACTGGATGATGGATGGGATACACATATTTTGGCTTGAAAGAGTTTTTTCCAAGTGCTCTAGAAAAGTCTCATTCCTAATATATTATTAATTGTGGTTTTTTCCAATTTGAAATTTTCCATATCTCTATTTGTAAGAAAGAAACAGATTTTTAAAAGGTAAGCCTCCAGTTTTTTGCGGGTCTTTGTCTAATTTTCACTGGCTATTTTAAGTGTTCATTCACTGCTAATCAAGAAACAGTTCTTTCTTCCCCATTAAAGAGAGAAATATAAATCAGCTTTGAGCTACAATGAATACTATACAAATATATACAATCCTATCTTGTTTTTGCTATCATGTTATGTTTAGTCAGGTTAAAATGTCCCACTAAATTTTCATCTGCAAACAATTTCATCTGCAAACAATTAACAGAAAGATGTTTTAAAATTAGGCCAAAATTTTAAGATAGTATTTAGTGGAAGAAGGAATCCTGCAATTTGCTAGAGAATGCATATTTTTTCCAGAGGGATTTAGTAGTTTTATAACCCAAGTACTGAATTTATGCAAACTAAATTGATGACTGTAGCCAACTAGATTATATTACACAGAAAAGAAAAGCAAGAGTTCCCATTTACACAATAATTTAGCACAATCTACACCAATGATAACTGTCTCTATTACACTTGATTCCCCTTCTAGCTTTGTGCTTACTTTGTGGACCATAGACAACTGGAGCAGATGTCAGGACCATGGACAGAGTAGAAGAGGCTAGATCCAAAACTAGGATGGCTGTCTGCTTGAAAACAGATGCTCCTAAACAGAAGGCTCTTCTTGCTCCCAGCTGAAGACATTGTGCGAATATTCCATATTTTTTTCCTTCAGAAATTTTGTCTGACAAGAAAAAAGAGATAAGAAACCAAGAAAAGCTAAAGGAGGACTGCAAAGTGGAGATACACTGTATTACATCTCCAGGATCAAAATCATCTGCAAATTTCATTGAACACGCATGGCACTTCAAGGCCACAACAGAAGTGCACTCTAGAGCAAGGGTCAACAAACTTGGCTCTCCAGATGTTCTTGGACTTCAAATCCCAGAAGCCCTGATCAGCAGGCGTACTGACTTGGGATTCTAGTAATTGAAGTCCAAGAACCCTTGGAGAGCTAAGTTTGCTGACTCCTACTCTAGATGACAATGATGAGAATGCCTTTCTTCCAACCTTCCCAATGTCTGGCTGAAGATCCCACTATGGTAATGGAGTAGACCATATTAAATTAAATTAAATTAAACACTAAGTGTTGGGTGGTGATAAAAAACCTGACTCCCTAAGGGGGCCAACAGCTATGGGTGGAGGAAATGCCACCATATTGGGCCCAACAGCGAAATGAGCAGAGGAGGAATTCTGATTCCCAACAGTCATGGAGTGGAAGAGGATATGTCAGGTGGACTGGATGTGAAGATGCAGCTTGCTAATATACTCAAGGCTGCTGCAGTCCTAGTATTAAATCCTGCCTGTCTCATTTCATACATGCCACAGGAGATGGCTCCGTGATCATAATGTGTGGGTCACTTCATGGCAAGCTGAGATATGCCTTAAACAAATTCAAGCCAGTGGCATTTTTCCTGCTACAAGTTGCAGCTGATGATGATGATGATGACTCTAGTGGCACCCAAATTAGATATGGAAAAGTTGAGTTGCTCTTTAAACCAGAATCACAGTACTCCAAATTCTGCTTTCTGGGAACACTAGTAAGTGTAATGGAAAAATTGAAATACTGAAGATTGTGTTTTGGTGAATTGAGATTTTGGAGAGCCATAAAGATTCCAGAGAGGATTTGCCTCTATTTGATGATGTCTTTTTCTCTACATAATGCATGTATTAAGCAAATGTGAAACAAGGCATTGTTTCTAGACCAAGATTTCCCAGCCTTGGCCCCCCAGATGTTCTTGGACTTCAGTCCACCCTGATCAGCAGGTGTGCTGACTTGGCCTTCTGGTAATTGAAGTCCAAGAACACCTGGGGGCCCAAGGTTGGGAAACCCGGTTCTAGACCCTTTTAACACAGACTGTTATTTCCCAATAATATGACATGAGAAAGAGGCCATTGTTTTCTTGTTCAAGTATAGAGACAGACATTCCTCAATAAATGTCAGCTCAGTCAATATTCCATCCAATTTACACAAGCACAATAATATGTCTTCATATTATAGAGATGAAATGCCTTATTTTTATCTTCTAGAATAACTATTGATTTAATTATGGTCTTTCATATTTATAAATTATATTTCAACATTAGCCTTGCCATTTAATGAACACTGATAATCTTTTAAGCCAAGATAGATTTGGCAGCAATATGACTTAAACTGCTGAAACTTCACCAAGGAAACCTAGCTTTAACTTATTAATGATGAAGCCTTTTAAAATACTGCCTCAAAATTCTATTTAAATAAATCATTCACATTCTTACTCAGTGATATCTGGCTTATCTTTCCAGACATAGATCATCTCAATTTTTAAAACCTCCATCTGATGCTTTATCCATACTTATACTCAGTGTATCAGTTTATCTTTGTTAATATTTACACATATTGACAGAACCAGATTCTGTTATAATCATGCCAAATTCTTTTTCAGTTTTTAGTATAAAAATGTCATCTATCTGTAGGGCAACCAAGTGTATCCATGTATTTTAAATATATATTTTGTTTTAAAGATTAATGACCTTGCTTTCTGATCAAAGTAGTTTAGTATATATTAATACACATAACACTAATTATTCTACCATTTTTATCATTCCAAACTCCCAATTAAGACTCTTTTCTTTTCTCCTGGATTTACCAGGCTGGGAAAGGCCCACACCATCCTTCCCCAAACTGGTGTTATGCAGATTTTGCCATCATCTAAAGTCCAAAACATTAGGCAGTCACTAGGTTGGGGAAGGTTGGCCTACATCAGCACAGATATTGGGCACAATGTAGTGTGAAAAACCTCTGCCTGGCAAACTCATGCCAGTCAAAGCATATGGACTAGATCAGGGTTCCTCAAACATGGCTCTCCATATGTTCTTGGACTTCATTTCCCAGAAGCCCTGATCAGCAGGTGTGCTGACATGGGCTTCTGGTAATTGAAATCCTAGAACACCTGGAGAGCCAAGTTTTAGGAACCCTGGACTAGATGGACAAATAATTTGACATGGTGTGAGGTACCTTCTCATGTGCCTATGAAAAGAGCTCACCTGCAGTACTTCTATAATTTCTATATTCCAGAAGGGTTAAGATATTCCCAGCACCAACTTGAGATCCATGTTAAAAGACAGGAGGTTTGTCAAGTAGTAATCCACCAGCTGGAAATCTAGTGGATTCAAGATCAAATCAAGCCTGAACCCTTACTAGAACCTAAATTACTATATTGATGCTATTGTACTTTGTACATGAGGACAAGATTCAGTGGAAAAGACAATAATGCTACAAAAGTGGAAGGCAGATATGAAAAGAGGAAGCCCTAATGTGAGACAAATTTCTCAATAAAGTACAGCCTTTCTTTTACAAGAGCTGAGCAGGACAGTTAATGTATGGTCTTTTGGATCTCATGAATTCATAGGATTTCCTGAAATTGGAAGTGCCCTGATCTCACAAAATATACACAATGCCAATCAGTCTCTGATTACACTTTTGAAGACAAATCAGAAAACCCAGAAACATCACTGGCGTCCTGCCCCGGTGGGGGCGAAGAGAGGGCCATTCCATCGGCCTCTCCCCCTGGCCGGCGTCCTCGGGCCCCGCCTTCCCCCTCGCCCTTGGACTTAAAAGGCGAGGGGCGCCCGGGTGAGCCTGCCGCCGCTGCGCGTCCTGCCCCGGTGGGGGCGAAGAGAGGGCCATTCCATCGGCCTCTCACCTGGCCGGCGTCCTCGGGCCCCGCCTTCCCCCTCGCCCTTGGACTTAAAAGGCGAGGGGCGCCCGGGTGAGCCTGCCGCCGCTGCGCGTCCTGCCCCGGTGGGGGCGAAGAGAGGGCCATTCCATCGGCCTCTCCACCTGGCCGGCGTCCTCGGGCCCCGCCTTCCCCCTCGCCCTTGGACTTAAAAGGCGAGGGGCGCCCGGGTGAGCCTGCCGCCGCTGCGCGTCCTGCCCCGGTGGGGGCGAAGAGAGGGCCATTCCATCGGCCTCTCACCTGGCCGGCGTCCTCGGGCCCCGCCTTCCCCCTCGCCCTTGGACTTAAAAGGCGAGGGGCGCCCGGGTGAGCCTGCCGCCGCTGCGCGTCCTGCCCCGGTGGGGGCGAAGAGAGGGCCATTCCATCGGCCTCTCCACCTGGCCGGCGTCCTCGGGCCCCGCCTTCCCCCTCGCCCTTGGACTTAAAAGGCGAGGGGCACCCGGGTGAGCCTGCCGCCGCTGCGCGTCCTGCCCCGGTGGGGGCGAAGAGAGGGCCATTCCATCGGCCTCTCCACCTGGCCGGCGTCCTCGGGCCCCGCCTTCCCCCTTGCCCTTGGACTTAAAAGGCGAGGGGCGCCCGGGTGAACCTGCCGCCGCTGCGCGTCCTGCCCCGGTGGGGGCGAAGAGAGGGCCATTCCATCGGCCTCTCCACCTGGCCCCGCCCTCCTCTCCCGTCCCTTGCGCGGGGAGATAAAGGGCCGTGGGCCGCCGGGCCAGGCCCAGGACTGCCGCCGCACCAGGACCATCGCCGTCTTTGGCTCCTTGCTGTGGCTGCCTTGGCTCATGTTGAGACTGAGACGTGGACCTCCTTCCCCAAGCTGTTGGGGGAGTGGTAGCTCCTACGACTGTTCTCCAGTGGACATGGGGGTCTTGCTATGTTGGGTTTGCTGTAGTATAATTATATTTATTGCATTTTTATGACCTAATTATGTAGTGTAGTTTTTGTATTATGATATCATGCTTATCTGGATTGTTTTCCATTTTGAACTTGTTGTTTCTCTGTATTATCTTTTTGTTGTTACTTTGTTGGATTATGTTGTTAGCCGCCTCGAGTTGGTCTCGGCTGAGGAAGGCGGGATATAAATTAAACTGATTGATTGATTGATTGATTGATTGAAGAAGAGGAGCAGGACTCTCCTTTAGGCTAAATATACCACCAATGACCCTGTAGAGTCCTGCCATCAAGATATATCAAACTCAGGGTTGGAGGTCTTTTTACCCCCTAAACCAGTTGCTTGGGTTCATGGTTGGCTTGCAGACCCCAATCCCTGGTGCCACAAGAGCAGGGAAACAGTGAATCATTCAGAGGAAATGGTTGTCTGTCTAGCTCAGAAGCAAGCCTAAATTCATGCAACAATCAGAGGCAGGATGAAGCCTTGAGCTCTCATATATATTGTTAATCTGATCTGAATCACCACTGAAGCAACAGCTAACACCTTTAATCTCCTACACAAACCCTTTCTGAGGCTGAAAACAGCAGACCATTCTGTAAGGATTCTAAACCAATGCAAGAGCAGAGTTTCTTTAATAAGTGAACAACTTTCTTTATTCTTTTCATCTGCTTCTTTTCCATCTTTTAAATCAATCTCAGCCTTTCAAGGGACTAGGAAGCTTCTGGGAAGTTAAGGTACATATTTCTTGTAATACAGTAAGACCAGCAATAAATGAATGGCTCCTTCTGTTATGACTGGAACAGAATGTCACTCCATCCAATTGATAGACTATAGTCAGTGTATGGGTTCTACAGCAATGTACAGCAAAACCAACAAAGGGTTTTGTGGCAACTTAAATATAAATTTTACTTGGCATAAACCTTTGTGGACTGCAGTCTTTTGGCAACCGATTAAGAGGTCTTTAACAGAAGTGATATACTTTTAGAAATTAAATTGCTTTTCATTCATTTGATTTTGTAAAATGTGATAGCTGGTATAATTGTGCTTTACCTATCAGCAAAAGTTCTACTATGGCTATACACTGAATTAGGCAGTGGTGTGAATGAGATTGCCTGCATTGCAGGCCATCTGTCACACTCCTTGCCTTCTCCAGGTCAGAGAATCAGTCAGAGAACCAGCCAGGTTTCAAATTTCTGTGTTTGGCTACATGGTAAATGATGAGGAAAAACAACATTGCCAATCTTCTTCCACACGTACTGTAGTTGCATGGAGTGTAGAAAAATTAGCCCTGAAAATCTAAGTGCTTTAAAATTGAGGCTTGAATAATAGTTTACTCTCTAGCTGAGCACCATCATTGCTGGATAGCTCAGTGGTTTAGAGGGTGGGATTTGAGTCCCCACTCTTGTTTCTTGATCAAGGCTGGACTTGATTATCTACAGCAGACATTCGCAACCTACAGCCTCTGGGCCAAACCTGACCCCCAATGTCAATCCATCTGGCCAGCCTATTTCCCGGAGGGGGGGGGGATTGCCCACCATTACCAGAGATAGCCACTAGGGGCGCAAAGCGCAATTTCCCATAGTAATACACTGAGAACCTATTTTAAGCTGAGGCATGCAGGTAGGAATGCTCCTTTTACTTACCTCTCTCTCTCTTTTTTTTCCTATCTCTCTCTCTCTCTGTGTGGAGAGTATTTTTTAAATAAGGGTTTTCCGTCAGCCCCCTCTGTCTTATTCTCCATACTAGCATACTACAGGCCTTTTAAGGGAAGCCATTACAAAATCTAGAGTGTGTGCTTCTTCAAATGATGAAGGGCCTCCTGGAAAGTATTGGCTTCTGCATAGTCCAGAGGAATTTCAGCAGATCTGGAATTTTGCAAAAGTACTTTCTTAAAAGTCTCCCTTTTTCTTCTTTCACAAGGGATGTATTTGTTTAGGTGTTCTGTTTTTTATTTGTTTTTGGTTTTTTTGTATTCTGATATTGTGTGTACACCTCCCAGAATGGGAAATTTATAAATACATATTATATTATATTATATTATATTATATTATATTATATTATATTATATTATATTATATTATATTATATTACTGGGGTACCCACTTCGTGGAGGCAGAGGCTGAGGGGCGGCAGGGGCGGCAGGGCAGAGGCAGCACCTACAGTGGCGCCTTACCCAGCCACATCCTCAGGTGGCATGGCTGAGGGCAAAAAGGGGGGGCAGGGCAGAGGCAGTGCCTATGGTGGTGCCTTGCCCTGTCGCATCCTCAGGCGGCGTGGCTGAGGGTGGAAGGGGCAGCAGGGCAGAGGGCCTGGCGAGGTCTCCCGGCTGGGCCCCTCCATGGCCAGTCTTGAAGCGCCAGCCAGCATTATGTGTGCACATGCCCAGAGGCCAGAAGAGAAAAAACACCTGAAATGAAACCAAAACCCCTAGCAGCCCCACCTGCAGTGCACAATAATAAAAACAACTCAAACACACTCAACAGAGTAAAAACAAGTCAAAAACATTACACAAAATCACAATTTTACACAGATCACAAATATATCTCAAAAAAATAACATAAAAAGATTTCTAAAATCCTGTGTTTAATTTTAACTCAAATAAAAACCCAAAAGATCTAAACACAGTTTAAAAACATTTAATGTAAAAAACATGTACTTTCACATTTTCTTTGTTTTGGTTTTGTGTTGGTGGGCTGGGAGGTGTTTCTGTTTGGTCTTTTGTGTGTTGGTTTATTTTTAGTTTGGTTTAATTGGTTTGATTATTTCTGGTTGTGTTTAATTTAATTTGTTTTATTTCGTTGTTGTTTGTTTGTTTTTCATGTTGTAGTTAGGTGTTTTGTTTGTGGTGTTGTGGAAGTTTTTGTTTGTGTATTTTGTGTTTATTTATTTTTCTTTATTAATATTTTTTAAATTATTGATTTATTTTTGTTTTATTATTTTGTAATAGTTTGGGTGTTTGTTTTTGTTGTTTTCCTTTTGGTGATGTTGTTGTTTTGGGGTTGTTTTGGTATGCGCGCACACACACACTGGACAGGTTTGAAATGTCCAGCCCAGTAGGTGTGTGCTGCGTCCAGGTGAGGAGCTCTGGGAGGCGAAGGCAATGACCAGAGGCCCGTTCATTGCCTTTGCTTCCCAGGGAATTGGTTTGCTTTCAACGGGGGTGGGGGGAAGGTACTGGTGCATTCCCCCCCCTTGAAAGCGAAACACTTCCTTGGGAAGTAAAGGCAATGACCGGAGCCTCGTTCGCTGCCTTTGCTTCACGGGGAATTGGTTTGCTTTCAATGGGGGTGGGTGGGGGAAAGGTACTGGTGCATCCCCCCCCCCCGAAAGCAAAACACTTCCTCAGGAAGTAAAGGCAACGACTGAAGCCTTGTTCGGTGCCTTTGCTTCACGGGGAATTGGTTTGCTTTCGGGGGGCAATGCATCAGTACCTTCCCCCCTCCTTGATCCCCCCCTCCAGTTTTTCTGGGATTTTTTCCCACCCCAGCTCAAATTTCCTTGAGTCCGGTGGTGGTCTTGCCTTGTCTTCGGCAGGGTAGCGTGGAGGAGAGGGAGTCCCTCCCCCCGTTGCTCTGGGAAAGAAGGCCGGCGGGTGTTTGCATGGCTGTGAGGCACTGCGTCCGCCTGTGGCAGACTTGCGTTCCTGTTGTGTTTTTTATTTTTATTTTTTGTGCGCTGGCTTTCTCAGCATTCTGTGTGCTCACGGCATGCAGGACGCTGGGACTTGTAGTTTTGAGTTTTTTCCCTGTGGCTTGTTTTTGATTGGCTGCGATGCGTTTCCCAACGTTCTTTTTGCTTGTGCCTCTCAGCCTGATTGGCTGTGGCGTGGCATGGCGCAAGGAATGTTGGGTAGTGAAGTTCTTTTTCTTTGTTTGCGTTCATGGGTCTCCTGCCCCACTGGCAAATTTCTCAACCCGACAGTTACCTGCGAACCCGGTTCGGGCGAGTGAATGAACGCTCGGTACGGGCCAGTAGGGCCGGGTACAGGATCCTTTGTCACATTCCAATGGTTAACGCACAGATTTATAGGTATAGATTTTAATAAGCTGATGAATTTTTATATGCTGGATAAACTTGTCTGGTTTCATTCTGGATAAAAGCCAGCTGTGAGGAACCAGGGTTCTGATTTTTCCCCCTATAGGTATATAATGTTCTGCAGGGTTCTTGAGGCAAGGAACATGTGTCAGACACTCTGACCTGTCAATATGTTGTGTTCTTTCACTCAAAACACATGCAGGAAGAGGATACAACCATTGAACGCACCAGCAATGCTTCTGACTTCATTTTCCATTTCTTGAAACACATTACTCCCTTCTGCTCTTAATGAATTACCAATACTGTGCAGAAAGTTAAATTTCCAGTCCTCCATTTTGAATCATTGAGGTTATAAAATACTTTGGCTATAAATTTGCTGAGAAGGGCAGAGTGGAGCAAAATATAATCCCAATTCACTTAAGAGAAAAGAGATAATCCTGCCTGAAAGTCAATGTTTCTTCTATATCTGCCAGTCTGCATTACACAGGCTACGATAATATGTTAGGAATCAAAGCTTCTGCCTTTCAGGCTTACATGAACTGGGGAATAACATATCTGGAAGATCAGAAGCAAACAATCCAAAGCACTGGTCTATTTTGCTGTGGTCTGATGTTAATTGGCAGTCATTATGTTTCACATGCGGCAGCCTGTGCTGTATTGTTACAAGGGACAATACTAAGCGAAGTGGCCTTGACAGAACTGAAAGAATACAAGGATATGAGGATATTGCCTGCCTATTAATGAAGGGCCTACACAAATGGAGGCTGTTAAGGGTAGAGGAATTTAGCTGTTTCACTTTCTGTAGCATTCATTTTTTCTAACGCACATTCATAGCATCCTATGTCTTGGCTGCACTTTTAAAAAAGACTACACATTGGCCCCATAAAACCTTATTGCTGAAGACACAACAGGGAGCCTCATTGCCCTATATGCTGTTTTAGTGGAAACATTAGAGAACCACCATCACCACCACCACCACCACCACCACCATGAGGACAACAAGGACAACAAGGATGAGGAGGACAAGGACGAGGAGGATTACTACGACTATGACTACATCATCTTTAGACACATTTCCATGCAGGATTTTTTTTAAACCAGCAAATGTTATAAATGCAAAATGCATTTCCTTTTGTGATGACAGAACATGAGGTTCTTCTACTTATCTCAGTTATCAAGCAGATCCCATTCTGTCACTGATTCTACAATCACTTATATGGTAGTGTGCATCTTCCCATTAAAACTGAGGGAGAAACATTGAGAAGTAGCACATCCCAAAGAACCTTCTCAGATGACAGCAGTCAGGGATGCTGTGCAGTGTACAATGGCCACTGACCCTACCTTAACACTTGAATGGAGCTCTTTTGTTGTTGTGTGACATCAATAATTTTTAAAGCAGGCAGCCCAATCACCATATTTGTTGGCACACCCATCCCACTCCTGCTATTACAAGGTTATCACCCTGTGGAGGCGTGCCATTGGTGGGATGATATTAACATTTTCATAAAATGTACATTTAGTTCTTTTTACTAAAATATTTGAACAATCTTTTGTATTTAATTCTCTTGAATCATTTTATGGAGAAAGGTGAGATCAAAAGTAAACAAATAAATATCTGAAATTTCTGAAATAGTAGCTGTGTTAGTCTATGCAAGCAATATTAGAGAGAAAACAAAACAAAAAGACAAAAAATAATGTGGCTCCCTAAAGACTAACTGCTGCATTTTAATGTTAGCATTCGTCAGACTGAAGCATGAGGCTTCATGGCATCAACTTATACACATCGGGTACATCAGGTACAGGGGTACAGAATGATTAGTATAACAGATAAGTACTGCATACAAAACAATGTGTTTTTTTTACAACTGGTATGTCTCTTCCATCTGTTATTTCCCTCCTCCTGTAGTAATGATCTCCTTCCCCAAGGCATTCATTATCAAGGACTATAAATAAGCCATAAGTATGTGAATGAGAAAAACACAAGGAGTCTAAAGTATTAGTAACTATTACAGCAAAATAATAGTATAAGAGTATAAATGAGAGTTAACTAGGTATGGCTACAAATAATGGTAGAATGTGACCTGTGGCAGTCTTGGAAAAACATGCACCCTTTGGTAATACAGTAAAACCTCGCATAAAGAGTGCCTTGCTTAGAGACTAACTCACTTAAAGAGCAGAATTTTCTCTAAATGGTTGCCTCGCTTAACAACTAAAACCAACCAAAAACTCGCTTAACAACTAAATTGGGGTTCACATCCCACACACACCAGAAGTCACAATTGGTCACTTACAATGATGTTTTGCTTAAAGAGCAAACTTGCTTAAAGAGCAATCCCATGGAATGCATTATGCTCTTTAAGTGAGGTACCACTGTATATTAAATATCTACTCATGTATTGATTCTTTTCAGCTCTTTAATTATTCATACCACAATAAATGGTCACAGGTATATTTGCAGGCGTATGAGTGAGAACCAGTAAATTAGTAAAGAAGAAAGATGTGCTCAGAAGACAGAAAGTGGGTCAATGGCATGGGATGGAATATTTCAATTGGGTTCAGGCTGTCTGAAAGGTGGAATTCTCCCACACAATCCTACCTGGGCTTTCAGATCTGCAGGGAAGGCATTTTCAGTCCTCCCAATTTCTGATGCACATTTGGTGAGTGTACAAGAGAGAGAGAGCTTTGAACCACTTGCCTGGAGGAGACTTTATTGTCCTAGCAGGCAAAGGTTCAGGCAGGCCTTCAGCAACCAAACACCAACTGAGGGCATGCTTTCCATTGGGATGCCTTTTTTATTTCATGTACTTTTAAACAAAATACTAGTAACCTTTCTAATCAAGGTGCTTAAAGTGTTTTAAGTTTATAGCATACTAGTATTATAATTGGTTTGATTACATTTTAATATTTGTTAAGTCATTAAGTGGAATTGATTTTCAGGAACAAAGGATTTCCCCAACACCATCCAGTGGCTCTTGACATCTTTACCACAAGGAAGGTAATTCCCTGGGAGCCACAGGGCCTCTGAGGGGGCGGGCAGGATTAGTCATTTCTTATTTCCAAAAAACCACCATGAGTGCAGCTGCACAGGAAGGCAATTATCTTCCTCCTGAGGGGAATCAGTCTTGTATGGTGGAGCTGCACAATTTCAGCCTATATGTTTTTGTGTTATTGTTTTTATCTCTATTGCAAACTTCATTGGATTCACCCCTTGGGGACAAAGGCAGCACAAAATAAAGTGAAATGAAATGAAACCAAACAAAATGTCCAAGATCCAGGAAAGCTTACACTATGCAAGCTTTCCTTTACCAGGCGCTCTCGACTTATTCTCATAATCTGTAGCCAAAATGGTCACAAGCAAAGGAAATACTGAGCCAGAGAAATAAGCAAGCAGACCTGTTTTAAGATATCTTCCTAAACTCTCTGTCATCTTTTCTTCTGCCTAAATTAAGAATGCTTTTAATGCAATCTGTGATCTAAAATTGCAAGAGGCTATTAATTTAAACCTTAGGCATGTTTTCCTTCCTTTTCTTCTTCCTTCCTTTACAGCCAAGCATTTTAAATTCCACAGCAATTTTAAAAAATTGTTTTCCCTCCAACAAATATCAATATAACTGCTGTAATAATACTAGATGAAAGCAATATTCACACAACACTTAGGATATTCCTAATGTTCACTGTGAAGAATTGGCCTTATAGATGTTTAGGCCACTGAAGTCCTACACTATAACCCGGGGGTGGCCAACCGACCCGGCCCATGTCACCTTTTCATGTGGCCTGCCACCACCCTCGCTACTAAAGGAAGCAGAAGCAGATGTATTTATGACAGCCATAAAATGTGCCTGCACATGCGTAAATATGCTCACACCTGCCATAAACGCTGCCATAAATGTACCCACAGCTGCCATAAATACATGTACGACAACCACAGATGTGTTTTATGGCAGCTTTTAGGGTGGGAGGAACCATGTGACCGGTCCGGCCCATGACACAAAAAGGTTGGGGACCCCTGACATAACCTATTAGTCAGTTGGAATGGCAACAACTAGTGTGAGTCAAAAATACTCCACCAACCTCTGCCATAAAATTTCTCAAGTTCTACAGCACCATTTTTGTTCTCTATAAAGGAAACCCAATAGAAATCCCTTTATAAAAAGCTGTGGAAGATTAAGAGAAAGTTTGTTTCAGCTAAGGCTGCTGGTTTTCTGAAACATCATGCAACACTGTGTAAGAAACCAGGCAGAACGTTCAGACTTCAGATCCCTTCCTTTTGATTAAGAGTGCATGGCTACAATAACTATATGGCCACTCCAGACCTGAAGAAAATTCCCAAAATATCATTTCATCTGACTTTACAGGGCTTTTTAACTCAGGCCATTTATTCAGATTTCTTTATATTTCTCTCATAGTGTTATATTTTTTGGTTCACATTGCTCTGATTTGTATCAGCACACAATCTGTTCACATGAACAATCTGTTCACATGTACCCTATTAATCTGTGGATATGTTTCATAAGGCGTGTTTTCCCTTAGTCACTCACTCATCCCCACCTTTTTATAGGTCCACATCACTTCTAACTGTTTCCTTCTCCCATCTCACCTCTTACAATTCAACATATTTTCAACATATTAGTATGGAATTGTCAGGGGGGGAATCATTTCCCTTTTGTAACAGCATCAGATATAAACTATTACTTCATTTCACCTTTTATCAAGCAGAATGCAAGCGCGGCACCAAAATGGCCGCCGCGCTCTTTGCGCCCCCCCCACTGGACGAAGAGCATCCGGGTAGTTAGGGGGGCGTGGCCAGCACCCTTATAAAAGGGGCGGCCACGAGGCAGCCGAGCTGCCATTTTGCGAAGCGATGGAGAGGAGAAGTTTTTCCCCATTGCTCCGTCGCTCTTACCTTAGCCGGGAAGCTACTTCGGGCAGCGGTCCTTTTCGTTCCTTTTCTTCGGCTTCCCAGCACTTTCAAGAATGCCTTCCAAAAAGAAAGCGTTGGCGAATGCGGTTCGCACTTCGAGGAGGCGCCAGCCGGGTCGGAGGACCGCGACTGCACCCCCCCCAACAGCCCCCTTTGCCGGTGCCCACCGGGACCGGTGGGATGGGGTTGTTTGCCCCATGGCCCGGGACTGGGCGTCCTCAGACCGGCCCGGTGGGAGCCGCGGCCTCCGGCTCTCAATCGGTGGCTCCCGGCTCTGGCCCGGTTTACACCTTGGGGCCTTCTGCCCTTGCCCCGCAGCTACCTGCGGTGGGCTTTAACCATGGGGGGTGGTTGGGTTCCCTTCCCTGGCAGGGCATACCTCCGGCCCCTCAAGAGGCCATATTCGGGACCCGGGGTCCAGAGACCTGACCCGGCGCCTCTTATCAGTGGGCCGGCCGGCCCTATGCCCCCCATCAGTGTTGGGGGCTATGTTAATGTTGACGCCCTTCTGGCCCGTGTAGTGGCCCTTGAGGCTTCTTTGGGGGTGGTTAACCCACCCGGGGCGCCTTTGGGACCACAGGTCGACGCATCGGCTGCCGGTCATCGGCAGGCGGCCGGACGGGTAGAGCTGCTTGAGGCCCATGGGTCGGCGTCAGCCGCGGCCTCGCAGCTCCCCGTGCAACAGTTGCTGCCGTCAGGTACTGACCAGGCCTCGTCCACAAGCTCGGTTGCGGTCGCGAGCTCCGACGCCCACAGTGGGCCGGAACCCCTGGTAGGGGCGGCCCATGGGGGTGCAGCGTGTGAGTATGCGGTTCAAACTAGTGCACCCACACCACTACCTATACTGGGGGGGGGGGGCGTCCAGTGGCCGTGGCCCCGTTGGCTGGCGCGGTGGTTCAGCCGCCGCCGGGCCATACGGGTGCGGCACCATCAATCCAGGGCCCCACTGGGGGTGGCGCCCTCTGTTCCGTTGGGAACTTACTCGGGGTGGCGGGCTTGGTCCAGGCTCCTTTCACCGTGCCCAATGCGGCCTCTGTGCCGTTGTCGGCATTGCCTATGGCGGGGTATTCTCTGCCCCTTGGGGATCATCTTGCCCAGGCCACCAAAGAGAAAATCTGGCGGAGGGAGTATGTGGACATTTTCTCCCTTCTGAATAGAGAACCCACCAAGGAGGAGAGGGAGGGGCAGGATGAGAAAGATAAGGAACAGGCACGTCGTCGTAAGCCGCCACGCACGTGGGCCAACTGGCTGCCAGTGTACCTCAGGGCCCGGCCGGATCTGGCCATTCCGATGGTCCAGTACTTGGACAACATATACCGGGCGATGGTTGACTTCCCGGGCCCGTCGTGGTTGGCTTACGACGAAGAATTTCGCATGAGAGTGCCCCTACACCCGGAGATGAGGTGGGATGAGCCCTGCCAGAAGCTGTGGCTTCTGTATATGACCCCCACGTGCCCGGCGCCTGGGGAGAGGTACCATTGTGGACATGCGGTCCAGCGAGCTGCTCCGGCACAGACACCCTGCCAGGTGGCGGGGCAGGGGGTTCCAGCCCGCCTGCTGTGTTGGACCTTCTCGGCCAATGGTACCTGCAACAGGAGAAATTGCCGATATAGGCATGAGTGTCCCGCTTGTGCTGGCCCCCACGCTGCCTCCGCCTGTCCTAGGCCGGGAGGAGCGCGGGGCAGGGGTAGAGGTGGACAGGGGGCGGGCAAGACTGCGGCAGAGGGAGCTGGTCAGGCAAAAGGCCCCCTCACCAATTGATGTGGACATGTTAGAGCGTTGGCTCACGATGTACCCGAGGAGGGCAGACGCAGCTTACCTGCTTGAGGGTTTCCAGCAGGGGTTTCGCATTCCTTTCACGGGGGTCAGGGCTCCCCAAGATGCACCCAACCATTTGTCACTTAGGGGAAGGGGGGAGGTGGCTGCCTGGAGCATTATTAAGGAGGTGGATGCTGGCAGGGTTGCCGGCCCTTTCCCTGCCCCCCTGTTTCCTAATTTAAAAGTTTCCCCCTTGGGGCTAGTGCCCAAAAAGTCACCGGGCGAGTTCCGCTTAATACATCACTTGTCCTACCCAGCCGGCCGATCGGTCAATGATGCTATCCCGGATGACCTTTGTTCGGTCCAGTATACATCTTTTGACCAGGCTCTGCGCATGGTGCGCTCATGTGGCCCGGGTGCACTGTTGGCTAAGTGCGACATCAAGTCGGCCTTCCGTCTTCTGCCGGTGCACCTGGGCGACTTTGAGTTGCTGGGTTTCAAGTTCCGGGGTGAATATTACTTCGATAAGGCCATGCCTTTTATTTGTTCCATCTCCTGCTCGGCTTTCGAGTGTTTCAGCACCTTCCTGCAGTGGGCGTTCGTCCGCAGGTCGGGGTCTTGGTCTGTAGCCCATTACCTGGATGATTTCTTATTCGGGGGTGAACGGGGCTGGGACACGTGTGCGCGTCTCCTCAATACATTTCAGACGCTAATGAAGGAACTTGGTGTCCCTTTGGCGCCCGAAAAGACCGAGGGCCCATCTACCAAGCTCACATTCCTGGGGGTGGAGATTGACACGGTGGTGCAAGCATCCAGGTTACCAGCTGATAAGGTGACACGGATCGTTGCACTCATATCCGGCTTGGTGGCTAAACGCAAGGCGTCCCTTCGGGAGCTACAGGTGCTGCATGGTCACCTCAATTTTGCTTGCAGGGTGATCGCACCTGGCAGAGCCTTTGCTCGACGCTTGTGCGACGCCATGATAGGCTTAACCAAGCCCCACCACAGGGTACGTCTTAGCAGGGGCCTTAAGGCGGATATGCTCATCTGGCTCCAGTTCCTGAGGGAGTTCAACGGGGTGTCCTTCTGGAGGTCCGACCTTCTGGCTTCCCCTCGTTTCCAGGTCCAGTCCGATGCATCGGGGTCCCTGGGTTATGGGATGTACTTCAATGGGAAAGTGGGCCTACGGCAGATGGCCGCCAGCCTGGTCGGGCACAGGTCGCTTGTGCGACCTCACGTATCTGGAATTTTTTCCCATTCTGGGAGCCTTGATGCTATGGGGTGAGGAGTGGGCCAATTCGGTAGTACATTTCTGGTGTGACAATGCGGCAGTTGTCCACATTGTCAACTCACAGACATCTAAATCTCCCAGGGTCATGGACCTCGTGCGCCAGTTTGTGTTGCGTAGCCTGCGCCTCAATGTGCTGTTCAGGGCTAGGCATGTGCCTGGTGTTAATAACGATATAGCTGACGCTTTGTCCCGCCTGCAGATCTCCCGGTTCCGTGCCTTGGCCCCGGACGCAGAGGAATTTCCCTCGCCGCTCCCGGACGAGATATGGACACTTGGCAAGGAGAGGTGAACCGGGCGATCGGCATGTCGCTGGCGCCCCGCACGCGTAAGGCGTATCACCACGCGTTCATCACTTTTCAGGCCTTTTGTGCCCAGTTTCGACTACCTGAGGCTTGGCCTATCCCAGTCGCCCACATTCTACAATTCATGGTTTACCTACATGCCCAGGGCCTAGCACCCCGCACCATAGCATCCAGGCTGTCAGCGTTGGCATTCATGGCCAAAGTGGGGGGTTACGCTGACAGTACCACTGATTTCCATATACGACATGTTTTGGAGGGGTGGGTGCGGGAGCGTGGGTGTAGCCCGGATGACCGCCACCCAATTTCCCCAGGGATTCTTACCCACCTAGCACGGGGCTGGCATGACCTCTGTTTTGACAGGTATGAGGCCGCCCTGTTTCATGCGGCTACTACGGTGGCCTTTTTTGGAGCGCTCCACATCAGCGAGCTTGTGATGCTGTCTAAGGCGGATGCAAGTCATAGGGCACTGGAACTCGACGATGTCTATGTTTGCAATGATTGGGCACAGTTGAGGATACGCTCCTCTAAAGTTGATCAGCACGGCGTAGGCAGTGGAGTACAACTGCTATGATGTTCATTAGCAGACATCTGTCCGGTTGGTGCCCTACAGGAGTTTCTTGCACTGCGTGGCACGCACCATGGCCCGTTTTTCTGTCACCAAGATGGGTCTCCCCTTACTAAATTTCAATTTTGGAAGGTGACCGGTAAGGCACTAGCCAGTGTTGGCCTCCCTGGGGCTCGTTACGGCACCCATTCATTTAGGATAGGGGCGGCTTCTACTGCAGCTGCTTTTGGGTACTCCGGGGTGGAAATACGCCGCATGGGAAGGTGGGGATCCCAATGTTTTCAGTTTTATGTTCGCCCTCTTCAACCGTGAGTACCAGTTTAGTCACTGTATTGTTCTCCCCCCTCTTTTTCCTTGACAGACCCTGGGTGTCGTATTACACCGGTGGCAGTATGGCTGGTGGGCCACAGCTACGTGCATAGGGCAGCGTCGTACGCTGCAGCGACAGAGTGGGGACCCCGACTGGGACTGGGTGCATCCGCAAGTCTCAGATGGTATGGTAAGTGCGTCATGTTATGGCGGGAACTGTTGCCATTCCTTTTATCCAGCAGGAATGCTGACCCTCCAGACATTCTGATCATACACCTTGGGGGCAATGATTTGGGACAGGTCACTGGACTATCGCTGAAGCATGCGATTTGCGGTGACCTGGCTTACTTACATTATGTGTGGCCTGCCACAACCCTCATTTGGTCAGACATGGTACCGCGGCATGCTTACAGGGGAGGGTTTGACCTCCAGGCCCTTGATCGAGCTCGTCGCTCGTTGAACAGGGCTATTGCCCGGATCCTTCTTGACAGGGGTTGGGGGCGTGTCGTTAGGCACCCCGCAATCAGCCTACAAAATTATGAGCTTTATTCAGGGGATGGGGTCCATCTGTCGCAGGGAGGTATGGACCTCCTGTTAGGAGATTGGCGAACAGGCCTGTTGACCGAGCTGACGGTCTGGGGGGGGGGCGTCGAGCCTTTATTGAGCCTCTCCGTGTGGCGGGTAGCACTGGTAAGGTAAACATTTATGACCCACAGGTATCCGGCAGGTTCGCAATTGACTGGATAACACTAGACAGGCACAAGTTGATTAAACGTTGTCCGGTCAACGATGAACCAGGCGATGGGGTGATGGCAAGAGCTATGCAGCATGCATCACCCCGTTATTTTACGGATACGCGTCAGAGGGTGGGGTCAATAGTTAGGTATTGACTACGGTCAACAATTTGTTTGTTGTCAACAAACAAATTGATACAAATGGATACATTGTAACTAATTGCCGTTTGCAATTTTGGGTGGTACCTTACCAGTGTTACTTCGGCCTGCTTGCCTTAAGAATTGTAATTGGTTGAATACCAATAGAAATTTATAATTCGGACTAGGGCATGAATCAATAAATGTGGCCCAATGCCGTTATCCACTTTCATCAGTGTCTGAGTCCTTTATTGGGGGGTGCGCCTGCAATGCCAGCGCGCCAAAATGGCTGCCGCGCTCTTTGCGGGGGCCCCTCCACCAGACGAAGAGCATCCAGGTAGTTAGGGGGCGTGGCCAGCACCCTTATAAAAGGGGCGGCCACGAGGCAGCCGAGCTGCCATTTTGCGAAGCGACGGAGATGAGAAGTTTTTCCCCTCCACCCCCTCCCTAGTTAACAGTGTGATATTTTGGTCGCTTCGGGGCCGGGTGGGAATTTTTGGCTGGGACCTACAATTGGCTCTTGGGTCCTGGCTTTTTTGCCCATCCCACACTGTTGCTATGGTTTGATATAGGGGTTTCTTTCTGCTGCTGTTGACTTTGGTCACATGGGCGGGTAGCACTGGTAAGGTAAACATTTATGACCCACAGGTATCCGGCAGGTTCGCAATTGACTGGACAACACTAGACAGGCACAAGTTGATTAAACGTTGTCCGGTCAACGATGAACCAGGCGATGGGGTGATGGCAAGAGCTATGCAGCATGCATCACCCCGTTATTTTACGGATACGCGTCAGAGGGTGGGGTCAATAGTTAGGTATTGACTACGGTCAACAATTTGTTTGTTGTCAACAAACAAATTGATACAAATGGATACATTGTAACCAATTGCCGTTTGCAATTTTGGGTGGTACCTTACCAGTGTTACTTCGGCCTGCTTGCCTTAAGAATTATAATTGGTTGAATACCAATAGAAATTTATAATTCGGACTAGGGCATGAATCAATAAATGTGGCCCAATGCCGTTATCCACTTTCATCAGTGTCTGAGTCCTTTATTGGGGGGTGCGCCTGCAATGTATAATTTCTCAAGAAAAATTGTTCAATTTATCCCACAGTTAGTATACATTAAGTATACATTAACAATTATACTTTCAACATAGGGTAAAGCATTCTATGTGTCATACCAAAACCCATGTAGAATTAGGAAAAGAGTATTATTTGGAGAGAAATTGGAAGCAGTAGCAATTGATGTTGATTACAAGGAAGGTAACACACTGATTAACTTGGACAGAACATAAAATAAAATAAGAAGACTATTGTGATGCTACGAAATAGGTAGATCTGCCACAAGTGGAAGTCTTTTGAATAATACAAGAATGAGAATGGGTTATGAACAGATGGTGGTCAAGTGAAACATGAAGGGAGAAGGGTGAAATGGTGATGTGAGAGCAATAAGAGTAGGAGTAAAATGTCAGGGGACAATTCAAGAATTGTGTGAGCAGGATATGCTGCTATATCCCAGTGCCTCCAGCAACATTCCTCTTATGTATCTCAATACAATTATCTGGAATATCATCTCAAAACACTTCAGGGAGGGTCAAGAATATCTTATAAGAAAGGGGCACCAGGTTAGAGACAGGAAAGTGTTTCTGGAATAGTGTTCTGGGAACCAAATATGACTCTCTGCCCACTTTCAGGTAAGCCAGGGTGGCACAACTTGCCAAATATCTCCTTGCCAGATTGTTCTGCCACCCACTTCTCACAGATTTTAAGTGATGGAAAAGAAATGCTGGAAACCTCTGAGAAATAAGAAAGCTGCACTTTACTGGGCCAGACCACTGATCCACCTATCTTAATATTTCCTAGCTTAGCTGGTAGCCCTCCAAGTGGAGAAATGTACCCATCAATGCCACTGAAACCAAAACATGTGTTCTCTGACATACAGCCATGGCTTTTTCTCAACACAAAGGACTAAATTGCATATCTGAGACATCAAAGAAAGAATTTTTTTTTATTCAATTACTTATGAGCCAAAGATTTGGTAAGCAATAAAATCCCACATAGCTAAACTGCTGGTGGAATTGCTTCTTCATCTCTCTTAAATGAATATACAAGCTTTCCACAAGCATTTACTTTTTTGCAGAAAGAGGAAAACCATGTGGTTTGTCATTATTATATCACTAAATCCATATTCAGAACATTTTGGCCTAGTGGTTTACCCAACAACATACAATTATGTGACTTTTTAAAAATAAAGGTGAGTGAAGGGATCAAGGAACAATAGCTCAGCCAGGAGAAAAGGAAGGTGGCATTTATTTCCCTGATACATCTTAGATAGAAACTCATTAAGGTTTAACTAGCATCCCTTGAAACAGCCCTGGAGCAGGAATATAATGCAATATGCAGCGCATAGAAAGATGTTGAGAAAAAAAATAGCCTGGATAAAAATCAAAGGAACATTCCACACAGACTTGATTTTCAGACATGGCTACTCCACCAGGACTATGTCTGCTGGTGTCCTTACATGAGCACCTAGGTATAGCAATCCCCAGATTCCTTACTACTCAGCTGCATCACTTTGTTCAGCTAAGTGTATAACTCAAAAAGGCAATGAGTTATAATCTGTAAAGTAGTCTTACTTTGAGCATTATAAGTGAGCAGCCGTGTGAATGTACAGAGAGACAGAATGTACACAGAGATAAAGAATGTATACAGACTCTATCCATGTCAAATGTAGCACACCATTTCTCTTGCACACTTTGGTGCTATGACCCCTTTCCTCATGGGAACGAGACTGTCGCTTTCTACCTAATCATCTTCAACCTTTTATCAGTCGGCTTTGGTTGTTTTTTGGATTCTATTTGGAAAAGCCACTTTTGTTGTTGGTGCTGCTGCTGTTTTATGGAGTCAATCCATCTCATGTTTGGTCTTCTTCTTTTCGTGCTGCCTTCCATCTTTCCAATCAGCATTGCATTTTCTAGAGAAATTTGCCTTCTTATGATATTCCCAAAGTAGGACAGGCTCAGCTTCATCATTTTTGTCTCCTGAGTCACTTCAGACTTGCACTAGGAACTACTTGTTTATCTCTCTGGCATTCTAGGGTATCTCCTCCAGCACCATATATCAAATGAGTCAACATTTTTCCTGTCAGCTTTCTTTACTGGTCAGCTTTCACACCCTTCTCTGCTTTTTAGGAATCAGTGAATCCACAAGATCAGGTGGGTTTCTTTTTTAGGCAGAACTTCAGCAAATTCATCACTGCTTGGCAGTTAAAATCCTATTTTATCTGGTTTGGGCCCTAGTCAAGTTAGTTCTCCCTTGGGTTTCCTAGACTATGTCTACCTTCTATAGCTGAGAATTGACTATTCTGTTCTCTATTTTCTGGCAAACACACTCCATTATCCATACAGTCTCCTTCTGTAGCCAATCAGAAAAGTGTTCCCACACAATGTGGTTCTCAGGTATACTTGACTTCATACCAGGATAGTATCTTCTTAAAAGTGAGTTGAAAGTACAGAGGTTTGAAGGAAAACTGCCATCTCATTGACCATATACATTTATCTGATATATAACCTCTCATATTTCTTCAGATATCCTCAAAAACCAATGGTCCTAACTCCCTACTTTTACTATGTATTTAATGTGTTTGAAAAATTACTTTTGCCTTCATATTCTCCTTCTGATGGATTTATTTTGTATAATTTCCCATTTAAAACTAAATGCTTCATGAGAACCCTCTCCAGGAGGCCACAGGTTTAATTAGCTTTTAGCTAGATAAGAAGAATAAATGACCACTCCAAATTGTCTCTAGATACAAATTGAACAGCTCTGTAAATTCTGAAATCTCCTAATTCCCAGAGGTGGAAAATAGGCAGGAACTCTGAATTTGGGCTCAGATATTCAATGAGGAATATTTTATGTGACAACTTGGCCAAAACAAAGCCCTCACTGGCAATAAACTACAAGGCACAATCCAGATAGAGACATTTTGCTTGGACAGGTAATAATTATATAATGCATCCTTTCATTCCCGATTTATTTATTTCCAGGCACTATATTTCATGATTGAAATCAATGGTTGATCAAAATACAGATTGCTTCTGTTTCTCTCACACACAAACCCTTTAACCACTCTCACAGGTTGGCATAATAATGCAGACATCCTAACCTTTTTAAAAAAATAGCAGTCTTTTTGCTTTTTCAATTACTGGTGAAGATTAGAAACAGATAATTTTGTGCTTACTTTGCATTATGCAAATAGATGTTTGAGCCCTTATGAATAAGATATGGGTAGTGTGTTTTTTAAAAGGAGATAAGTGGAAAAAAGTCAGAACAATAAAAGCTTGGGCTGCTTGATTGAGTACATTCAAACACTCACATTCTTTAACTGAAGCTAGCATAAACTAGCTGTAATTTTTCAACTGACACTGTGTTGTACTTGTTGGTCACACATCATCGGTTAACAGCTTCTATATCTGTGGAACATAAGAAAGACTCTCCTTTCCCTATCAATGATACAAACAACAACAATAACAACAACCCAATGTCTACTTGACAAGGAAATTGCACTGATACCATGTTCGTATTCTTCAATACTCACAGGGCAAGGCAGGGTAGGGAACTAGGGATGTAGTACCAAGAACAGCTCCCTGTGTGGTCCATGTTTTGGAAATGGCTGGAACTGCACTGAGGCTTCCACTAACTGAGGATGACTCACTCCAAATTTCACCCCACTTCCTCACAGGTTATGAGCCTTAAAGGGACAACATCCTAGCCCATAGCCCATTGTCTCTCCAGGACTTCAGCTGGACACACTGTTATACCAGCTTGAATGCAAGCGTGGCACCAAAATGGCCACCGCGCTCTTTGCGGAGCCCCCACCCACCCGGACTCAGACATCCGGGTGAGTTAGGGGGGCGTGGCCACCCTCTTTAAAAGGGGTGGCCACGAGGCAGCTTGGCTGCCATTTTGGAAGCGACAGAGTGGAGAAGTTCGCTCCGCCGCTTTCTCCCTGGCTTCGCTCTCTTTTGGAAGGGAATTTTGCCCCTTTACTTCTTCTTATACTGCTTGGGAGGCATGGCTCCCAAGCGAAAGGCGACGGCTGCCAAGCCGCGGCCGAGGGGAGGGCTCTGCCCACCCCCCACATCTAGGGGGCCGCCCCTGGGCCGGAGGGCTCGGGCGGCGCCCCCGCAACAGGGTGGTAGGGTGGGTTTAGCCACTACCACCAATGCGGGCGAACAGGCTTCTGCCTACCCGCCCGGTGTCGGGATTCAGGCAGGGGCGGCACAGGCCGGCCCCTCTGGGGTCCCTACCCCTGTAGGGTCATTGCCTGGTTCTGGGCAGGGCAGCCCACTTGGGCCTGGTGCGGGTTTCCGCCCCTCCATTCCCCCGGCCCCACATGGGCCGGTTTACTGGTCATGGCCCTATTCGGGCCCGGGATCCCCATTCGGGTTTGTCCTGCCGCAATTGCCTGGTGGGCCATCCGGCCCACCTGGTCCACCTTATCCAGGTGGGTCTGAGGCAGTTGATGCCCTCCTTGCATGCATTTCGGTGCTGGAGGCATCAATGGGCATTGCCCCGCCACCTTCCGAAGGTGGGTTTGCAAATCCTGCCATACTGGCCCACACGTCGGCCACCGCTGTCCAGCGGGCTGCTACCAGGGTCGAGCTGCTTGAGGCCATCAGGCCAGCCCAAGCTGGCACCTTGCAGCTCCCCGCCAGATCATCGCAACTGGGCTTGCCGCCGGGGACCAGTCCTGCATGGCAGGGGTGCAGCGGCACGCAGAGCTCGATATCCATCGCAAGCTCTGACGCCCGTTGTGGGCCGGAACCCCCAGTGTGGGCGGCCCGTGGGGGTACACCGGGTGAGTATCCTGGTCAATTGAGTACACCAGTGACACTACCTAGCAACACTTGGGGGGGGGGTACAGTGGCCATGGCCACGACAGGTTACTTTGGGAGGACAGTTGTATCCGCACTGTCCAGTTAACTCTTGGTTCCCCAATTACCCCCCGGTTATGACAGGGGTGACCGCCCCTATGGGTATGCCTAATGTTTCAGGGGTTGTTCAGGGCCCACTGTGCACACCCTCGATTCAATCTGTGCCAACTGCGGCCCTGCCGACGGCTGGTTATTCCTTGACCCTGGGTGACCATCTCTCCCAGGCCACGAGGGAGAAGATTTGGCGGGGGGAATATGTGGACATTTTCTCCCTCCTGAACCGTGAGCCCACCAAGGAAGAGAGAGAAGGGCAGGACGATAGGGACAAAGAGTTGTCCCATCGTCGTAAGCCACCGCGCACCTGGGCCAATTGGTTACCGGCCTATCTCATTTATATGGTGGTATGCCTGAGGGCACACCCTGACTTGGCCATTCCGATGGTCCAATACCTGGATAATATTTACTGGGTGGTGGTGGATTTTCCTGGCCCGTCATGGTTGGCCTATGACAAGGAGTTTAGGATGAGAGTAGCCCTCCATCCTGAGATGAGGTGGCATGAGCCCTGCCAGCAATTGTGGCTCTTGTACATGACCCCCACGTGGCTGGCGCCTGGTGACCGGTACCATTGCGGCCACGCTGTGCAGCGGGCGGCTGCTACACAGGTTCCCCGCCAGACGGTGGGGCAGGGGGTTCCAGCCCGCCAGCTGTGTTGGAGCTTCACCGCCAGCAGAGTGTGCAACAAGCGTCAGTGTCGGTTCCGGCACGAGTGCCCCTCTTGTTCTGGCCCTCACGCCACCTCCGTGTGCCCGCGGGCTGGTGGGTCACGAGGCAGAGGAAGGGGTGGGCAGGGGGCGGTCAGAGCTCCCTCTGACGGTGCTACCCATCAGAAAGGCCCCCTCCCCAATTAATGTCCAGGTACTGGAACATTGGCTTGCCGCTTATTCTAGACAGGATGATGCGAAGTACCTACTTGAGGGTTTTCAATTTGGCTTCCGCATACCATTTCAGGGTGTACGCGGGCCTCAGGACGCCCCGAACTTACTTTCTCTCAAGGGTAATGAGGATATTGCCGCCCAATCTATAGCTAAGGAGATCACCGCACTCAGGGTGGCCGGGCCATTTGCTGACCCACCATTCCTGAACTTGAAGGTGTCACCTTTGGGTTTAATCCCTAAGAAGTCTCCGGGTGAATTTCGACTGATTCACCACCTTTCTTACCCTGCGGGCTCTTCGGTCAATGATTCAATACCTGATGACCTTTGCTCGGTCAGGTATACGTCCTTTGACCAGGCCTTGCAGATGGTACGCTCGTGTGGCCCACGGGCGCTAGTGGCAAAATGTGATATCAAATCGGCATTCTGATTGTTGCCAGTGCACCTGGATGACTTTGAGCAGTTAGGTTTCCGTTTTCGGGGCAGTTTTTATGTAGATAAGGCCATGCCTTTTGGCTGTTCTATCTCATGTTCGGCTTTCGAACGATTTAGCACCTTCCTTCACTGGGCTTTTGTTCGTAGATCAGGCTCCCGGTCTGTAGCCCACTACCTCGATGACTTTTTGTTTGGAGGGGAACAGGGCACGGACACGTGCGCTCATCTCCTCGCCACTTTTCAGGTGCTTATGCGGGAACTGGGTGTTCCCCTAGCACCTGAAAAGACTGAAGGACCAGCCACCACTCTCACCTTTTTAGGTATCGAGATTGACACCGTTGCCCAGATATCCAGGTTGCCCATGGAAAAGGTGACCCGGATCTCTGATGTGATTCTGGCAATGCTTGCCAGGCGTAAGGCGTCTCTCCGAGAGTTGCAGGTACTTCACGGCCACCTCAACTTTGCCTGTATGGTAGTAACACCGGGCAGGGCCTTTGCCAGGCGTCTGTGTGACGCCATGGAAGGCCTTTTAAAACGCCACCACAGGGTTCGGATCTTACGGTCTGGCTCACATTCCTACAGGATTTTAATGGCATCTCCTTCTGGAGATCGCAGCTTATGCTCAGCCCGCATTTCCAAGTACAGTCGGATGCCTCTGGCTCCCTGGGTTATGGGATGTACTTTGAAGGAAGGTGGTCCTATGGTCAATGGCCTCAGACATGGCAAGGCACGGATCATTTACGCGATCTTACTTTCCTGGAGTTTTTTCCCATCTTGGGGGCCCTGATGCTCTGGGGGATAGGTGGGCTAATTCAGTAGTTCACGTTTGGTGTGACAATGCTGCAGTGGTACACATTGTCAATGCCCAGACATCCAAATCCCCCAGAGATATGGCCTTAGTTCGCCAATTTGTCTTGAGATCCTTACGCCTTAATGTGCTTTTCAGGGCCAGACATGTGCCAGGCAGTGATAATGATATTGCTGACGCTTTATCCCACCTGCAGATCCCCCGGTTCCGTGCCTTGGTGCCAGAAGCAGAGGAACTTCCCTCTCCACTCCCGGCCGAGATCTGGACATTTGGCAAGGAGAGGTGAACCGGGAAATCGGCATGTCTTTGGCATCTTGCACATGTAGGGCGTATCTACATGCACTCCTACAGTTTAGGAACTTTTGTGGGCAAAGGCAGTTGCCCGAAGTGTGGCCGATCCCGGTCGACCAGATTCTGCAATTCATGGTTTACCTTCATGATCTAGGGTTAGCCCCTCGCACCATCGCCACTAGGCTTTCAGCTTTGGCATTTATGGCTAAGGCGAGGGGTTTCATTGACTGCGTGAATGACTTCCGCATACGCCATGTATTAGAAGGGTGGACACGTGAACGTGGCGGCCGCCCGGACACACGTCGCCCTGTTTCACCAGAGGTTCTGACACACCTTGCACAAGGTTGGCATAGCTTGTGTTACGATAGGTATGAGGAGGATCTCTTTCATGCTGCTACCACCGTAGCCTTTTTTGGAGCACTCCGTATCAGTGAGCTGGTCCCATTGTCAAAGGGGGACATGTCTCATAGGGCACTCGACGATGTCTTTCTTACCCAGGAGTGGGCCCAGTTGAGGATTCGTTCCTCAAAGGCCGATCAGCACGGAGTAGGCAGTGGTGTCAGACTGCTACTGTGTACGATTGCTGACATCTGTCCAGTTGGTGCCCTACATGAGTTTTTGGCAGTGCGTGGCACGCACCCTGGCCCATTTTTCTGCCACCAGGATGGGTCTCCCCTTACCAAATTCCAGTTTTGGAAGGTGACCGGTATGGCACTTCACAGTGACGGCCTCCCTGGGGCTCGTTACGGCACCCATTCATTTAGGATAGGCGCCGCTTCAACTGTGGCTGCGTTTGGGTACTCTGATGCTGATATACGTCGCATGGGCAGGTGGGGGTCTGCGCGCTTTTCTTTATATGTACACCCCCTTACTGCATGAGTGCCAGTTATGTCATTAATCCCCTTTTCCTTCTTTTACAGACCCTGTGTGTTCACGCACACCGGTGGCAGTATGGCTGGTGGGCCACAGTTTTGTGCACTGGGCTGCGCAGTATGCTGCGGCGACAGACTGGGGACCCCATCTTGGGCTACGTGCAGCCGCACGTATGCGATGGTACGGTAAGCGCGGCATGAAATGGCGGGAACTGTTGCCATTCCTGATGTCCATCAGGGATGCTGGACTCCCTGATGTCCTGATTCTGCACCTCAGCGGCAATGATCTCGCACAGATCACTGGCCTCTCTTTAAAAATGTCGGTGTGCAGTGACCTGGCCTTTTTACATCACTTATGGCCGTACACGTGGCTGCTATGGTCTGACATCGTGCCGAGACACCGTTACAGGGGAGGCATTGACCTCCATGGTTTGGACCGTGCTCGATGGTCAGTGAACAGGGCTGTCGCCCGGTTCCTTTTTGACAATGGCTTTGGAACAGCCATTCAACATCCTAGGATATGCTTGCAGGATTCTGGTCTATATGCAGGAGATGGGGTCCATCTGTTGGCCAGAGGTATGAACCTCTTTCTTGAGGATGTGCAAGCAGGCCTGGTGACCGAGCTGATGGTCAGGGGGGGGGGGCGGTGAGTCATCACGGACGCCTCCCTGTGTGGCGGGTAGCACTGGTAAGGTAAGGATTTATGACCCATAGGTATCCGGCAGGTTCGCAATTGACTGGCCAACACGTAGATAGGTACAGGGGAATAGGATTGGCCAGTCAAGGGCGAACCATGCAAGGGGTGATGGCAGGAGCTGCACAGCCTGCATCACCCTGATATTGAACGGATACACGTCATAGGGTGGGGTCAGTAGATAGTATATTGACTCCGGTCAACAATTTGTTTGTGTCAACAAACAAATTGATATAAATAGATACATGTAGCCAATTTCCATTGGCATTTTGGGAGGAACCTTACCAGTGTTACTGCGGCCTGCTTGCCTTAAAGAATTACAATTGGATGATACACCAATTGAAAGTGATAATTCGTACTAGGGCATTATTCAATAAAAGTGGCCCGATGCCTTTAATCCAATACCGGTGTCTGAGTCTTTCTTTGGGGGGTGCGCCTGCAAAGACTGCTGACACTAGTGTATAAACTCTGAAGATTATTGGCAACCTAGAAGTGGATGGATCATTTCAGTGAAGTGTCATGCTGGCTTCCTGGATAGGTGCAGTTCTCTCAGTATTCTGTCAGGTGGAACAAGTCTTATGGTAGTGGGATAATGGGAACTGTTATCTTTACAAATGACATGGAAACTTTCTTTCACAGGATGGGAACTGCCCAGCAGCATTTGATTAGTTACTACTAAAGACAGAATATTAGGTGAAGTAGATCTTCTTTCAGCATTACTAGCATAGAAAGTGGAATTTCAGCGACTTTAGAGGGAGCTTTCAGAAAGGTCTGAAAGAGAAAATGTCAGTAGATACAGTAGCCCACAGCCAGACTCAGTGGGGCTTTTAAAGTAAGTTGTCTGCAACAAGATGTGTGGTTTTCTTATCTGATGTGCAATAGTGTGCCTGCTCAACTGTGCAGATAAAATGGTGCAGCATTAAAATAGGAACTATAGAACAGATTATATGCTACCATTATATGCACAAGCAAACATATACTTTCCACACTTTCATCAATCAGTAAAACCCACCATTTTATAAACCCTGTTTGCATAATTCCCATCTAGTCTGAATTATGTATCACAAGTGATAGCTACGCCAAAACACCAATGCTTGATATATATGATTAGGATAATAAAAGTAATGTATTTGTAGAAATTACAGTCTTTTCCACTCAATGTTGATGGGTAACCTAAATTGAAGCAACATTCTGATGGATCTTATCAAAAGCTGCTCTGGTCTACAATTCTATTCCCATGGTGGCCAAACAGTTGCCTCTCTAAAACCAGTGTAGGCGCATCCTTTTGTAATGATATGATACTGTTGTTGGTGTGAGGTGGGGGCTACAAGCCACTGAAACTGTACCTCATAGTCCTACAGTAGCACTGTATTAGTGCACTCCACCTTAGTATTAGTGCACTCCACCTTCTCCATTTTGTTAGGAAAAAGTAGGAGAAACACTTTCCATGTGCTCTGATTTATCCTGGACTAAATATTAGATTGCCTTTCCACTAAGTTTCTAAAACAAACATTTTCTTTATACCAAATTACCTCATTTGCTTACAGTACGTAAAGCTTGGAAATATTAGGTGAATGCAAACTTCCTTTTGACTAAGACACTGCCATGGTCAAGCAGGCTATTTTGATTGTATTTAATCTGGTCAATCAAAAGAGACATGATCTACTCATTGTAATCATCTCAGCATATCTAATCTCATCTGATGTTGCAAGTTAAGCCGTATCAGGTCTGCTTACGTACTATTTGAATGGGAGACCAAGAGGGAATATCAAAGATTCCCCTGTAGGGCTCGGAGAAAATGCTGCCTGAAATCATATGAACCATAGCAAGGAGCTGACAGCACTCAGCTAGATAGGTCAATGGTTTGACTCACCATAAGACAAGTTCCTGTGTGCTTACAGTCAAGCCCTGAAGTATTCACAAGATACAGGCACAGTACGATATACAGTACCACTTGGGCACTCTCCTTGTGATCTCCTTGGTCTAGGAACCTCCATTCAGTCATTTCTTGAAAGCATGGCTTTTATAGTGTTTAGTCAGCCATCTTCAAATAGAATCATGCAGCCAATGGCACCTGAACCTCCTGAATTACAAATGTGCGTAAATTTGCATGTATTTAAAACTAATCATTTGCTTCCCTGCAGGTACAGCAGCATTAAAGTAAAATATTCTGTTGGAAAACCACATTCTTGTTCTGCTTCCAGCCTTGAGAAAAAAGCTATAAGACTTCATTCTGTTTTGCATCTGCTTATTCACCATTCCTTAGCTTACTCACTAATCTAAATTGCATCACTTTTGTTCCTGGAATATTTTCTTGTCAGTGCTTTTGCTCAGGGATTTGACGCCATCTGGTGAAGCCTACAGTCCATGCAAGCAATGTTCTCAAAACAGATCTGTTGTGAAAGATAGAGCCTCTAGGAATTTGTGTAAGCAATGAGAAATGAAACATTTTTATGTAAAGAGACTGCCACAGAAAAATGCTCTCTCCAGTGTCTTCCAGGAAGAAAACACAAGGACTTTGGCAATGGAATGGAAGAGAACTTCATTGAAAGCTGATTGAAATGGGCATTTGTTCCACTTTTAGGGGTGCCAAAGGGGTAGGTTGTTCCTCTCTTTCCCCCGGCATCCACACATTCACATTGCTAGAACAGACCAATTTGTCCCAACATGTACCTTTCTGAGCCTGTGTTATGGGGCTCTACTATTTTGGTATGTGTTGGTGGGTTATAGTTTACTCCATTTCAGCATGTGCAGTTGCTTGGAACAGACTGTCAAAGGCTGTTTCTGCTGTAAATTTACATATTGAAACACTGAACACTTCTCCTATTTGTCTGTGAAAGGGTAGGGGAAGTGAAATTATTTTTTATTGTGTTTAGTAGATTGTCGCTAAATCAGATTAAAATAACTGATTTCTTTTCTGTTATACTGCCATTTAAAACCATGTGGGAGATTGACATATCTGTACTTATTATGAAGCAGTGATTGCCACAGTACCGTATTTTTCGCCATATAAGGCGCTCCGGCATATAAGGCGCACCCAATTTTAAAGGAGGAAAATCTAGGAAAAAAAGATTCTGAACCAAATACTGTGCTGTACCTGTCTCTCTCCAATGGGGCCAGTGGCATGGGCTGCCGGGGTGGGACCAGGGAGCTGCTCGAGGCGGCTGGCATCATCGTCCCTTTTCTGCTTCCCATTCCCGGGCCAAGCAGCGAGGGCCCCGGGAGAGGCAACGTGGCGGCGGCGATGGCGGGTCTCGGGCGGCGTCTCTTTTGGAGGCCTGGCCGGCAGGCAGGGCTCGGAGGACGGGGAGACTCTGCCTCCCATTCCCGGCCCGAATGGCGAGGGCCCGGGAAGAGGCAATGCGGCGGCGGCGATGGCGGGTCTCGGGCGGCGTCTCCTTCGGAGCCCTGGACGGCAGGCAGAGCTCCGAGGGCGGGGAGACTCTGCCTCCCATTCCCGGGCCGAATGGCGAGGGCCCGGGTAGATGCAACGTGGCGGCGGCGATGGTGGGTCTCGGGCGGCGTCTCCTTTGGAGCCCTGGCCGGCAGCAGGGCTCGGAGGGCGGGGAGACTGCCTCCCATTCCCGGGCCGAATGGCGAGGGCCCGGGTAGATGCAACGTGGCGGCGGCGATGGTGGGTCTCGGGCGGCGTCTCCTTTGGAGCCCTGGCCGGCAGCAGGGCTCGGAGGGCGGGGAGACTGCCTCCCATTCCCGGGCCGAATGGCGAGGGCCCGGGTAGATGCAACGTGGCGGCGGCGATGGCGGGTCTCGGGCGGCGTCTCCTTTGGAGCCCTGGCCGGCAGCAGGGCTCGGAGGGCGGGGAGACTGCCTCCCATTCCCGGGCCGAATGACGAGGGCCCGGGAAGATGCAATGCGGCGGCGGCGATGGCGGGTCTCGGGAATGGGAAGCATATGCGTCTCCCCGCCCTCCGAGCTCTGCCTACCGGCCAGGGCTCCAAAGGAGACGCCGCCCGAGACCCGCCATCGCCGCCGCCACGTTGCCTCTTCCCGGGCCCTCGCCATTCGGCCCGGGAATGGGAGGCAGTCTCCCCGCCCTCCGAGCCCTGCCTACCGGCCAGGGCTCCAAAGGAGACGCCGCCCGAGACCCGCCATCGCCGCCGCCACGTTGCATCTTCCCGGGCCCTCGCCATTCGGCCCGGGAATGGGAGGCAGTCTCCCCGCCCTCCGAGCCCTGCCTACCGGCCAGGGCTCCAAAGGAGACGCCGCCCGAGACCCGCCATCGCCGCCGCCACGTTGCCTCTTCCCGGGCCCTCGCCATTCGGCCCGGGAATGGGAGGCAGTCTCCCCGCCCTCCGAGCCCTGCCTACCGGCCAGGGCTCCAAAGGAGACGCCGCCCGAGACCCGCCATCGCCGCCGCCACGTTGCATCTTCCCGGGCCCTCGCCATTCGGCCCGGGAATGGGAGGCAGTCTCCCCGCCCTCCGAGCTCTGCCTACCGGCCAGGGCTCCAAAGGAGACGCCGCCCGAGACCCGCCATCGCCGCCGCCACGTTGCCTCTTCCCGGGCCCTCGCCATTCGGCCCGGGAATGGGAGGCAGTCTCCCCGCCCTCCGAGCTCTGCCTACCGGCCAGGGCTCCAAAGGAGACGCCGCCCGAGACCCGCCATCGCCGCCGCCGCATTGCATCTTCCCGGGCCCTCGCCATTCGGCCCGGGAATGGGAGGCAGTCTCCCCGCCCTCCGAGCTCTGCCTACCGGCCAGGGCTCCAAAGGAGACGCCGCCCGAGACCCGCCATCGCCGCCGCCACGTTGCCTCTTCCCGGGCCCTCGCCATTCGGCCCGGGAATGGGAGGCAGAGTCTCCCCGCCCTCCGAGCCCTGCCTGCCGGCCAGGGCTCCGGCGGCGTCTCCTTTTGAGCCCTCCCGGCAGGCAGGGCTCGGATGGCGGGGAGACGCATCTGCCTCCCATTCCCGGGCCGAATGGCGAGGGCCCCGGGAAGAGGTATTTGCCGTATAAGACGCATCAACTTTTCCCCCCCAGTTTTGGGGAAGAAAAAGTGCGTCTTATATGGCGAAAAATACGGTAGTTTTCTTGGATTACAACTCCCCTGGTCAAAGACTGCAGATGGTGGAGCACCATCCTCAATAAATAAATAAAACTTGTCCAAGCTTTGTTATAAATCTCATTCCCTACCATTGTATAGGCCAGGGGTGCCCAATCTACAGCCCGCAGGCTGGACCCAGCCCGTGATGCCATTCCATCAGGCCCATTCCCTTCTCCCCTGCACCCGGAAGTGGAAGAGGACATGTTTCCGCATGCACGACTGTGTGCCTGTGCATGCACAAATGCACCAGTGACTGTCATAAATGTGGAATTGGGTGCATTTACAACAGCCATAAATGTGCCCGCTTCTGGGGGCATGGTCCAGCCCACTCAGCTGACCGGGGGTCATTGTCAGGCCCACAGCGCAAAAAGGTAGGCCATCCCTGGTGTAGGCCATAGCAATCAAACAAATATTAGTTATTGGGTTGGAAGTGGTTCGAAATAGAATCAAAATAGAGAAGGTACATCACTGAGCTGGCATTTGGTTGAAAATCAGACAGTAGACAGGCAGATGAGTTATGGCAAAGAAATATAAACTGTGATATTCATCTAGTTGTAATAAAATATAATAATCTTGGAAATCAGATGTCACTGTGGTATTTTCATGGTCTGTAGGGAGGTTTTTTTTGTCATTACTAAAAATGATGGTTTTGCCTCTGAAAACACAAGTCCAGCTTCAAGCCAAAGTTGTGCCTCTTGTCTTAGGTGAAATATATGGGTTCTTGATCCACCATAGAGTTAAAGGCAACCTTCACACATATCAGTTACTCTGCAAAGTCCATTATGGGCCTGAGTATCTCTGCAGACCTCATAGCTACAACATTATACCCCCCCCCCCTTCCCCAGTTCATCTCCCTTCCTGCAGCTTTTGTGCCACCTAATCTAATGGAGAGTTCTCAAAAACTAAAAAATGTACATACTTCTGTGGAATTTTTGTTAAGTTCCTCAAGTTGAGTAAACCAAAGCCACTTAAATATAATTTTATTTTATTTTATTTTATTGGCCAGCTATCTGTGTTTTAATATTTGCACTGGAAAGACCCAGTAATCCATTTATTTTCTCGTGCTTTGGAAGGCAAAATACAGAAGAAGCAAAAGGCCATGTTTTTTAGAGTACAGTAAAACCCCGACTTACAAATGCCCTGAGTTACATAAAATTCAACTTACATAATGATTTTGTGCTAAAACCACATCCCGATTTACACAATTTCCTATGGGTTTGCTTCAAGTTAGATAAAGATTCTTTTTTCCTATGGGTTTGTTTCAAGTCACGTAAAAAATCATTTCCCTATGGGTTTGCTTCGATTTACATAAAAATTTCATTTTTCCTATGGAATACAGTAAAGCAAAAGAAGCATTGTCTCCTGTCCAAACTGGCAAACCCAGACTCACATCATATAGAGGGATTTCTCTAAAGTTCCCATATTTTGCTTTGAGATTAAACATTTCCATTTTAAAAAAAAGATACACAAATTCTTGTCATCTTCTAACCACAGATGTTCTGAAATCCAATTTTACAATCCCAACAGGGGAAAAAATACAAGAATGTCAAAGCAACCCTAATAATATGTAAAGGAATATAGAGGAATTTTTCCCGTCCCCAGGATACTCTGACATGCTGAGTGATGCAAAAACCTTTTGCAACCTTCCCTGGTGATTCACTGAAGTCAACCAATCAACTTCTTCCATTCTCTATCATCAAAAACTTTTTATTTCCCACCATATCTACAGCTCACACTCAAGAATGGTATAAACCACCTTTATTATTATAGAAGCATTTTTGGTAATCAAGTTACATTTGATTCCTTCCTTTCTTACTTTGAAAGACATTAACATCAGCCATGATTTCCTCCTCTCTGCAGTCTTCACTGATATACAGGCAATATTTTTTACATCAAATATTTCCTTTAGAGCACTTCCAGATGGCCTCTCCTGACAAAATACCGGTACCTTTTGCTTCTGTACAACCATCACTGCTGCTGCTTTTCAGAGCCTACATGACTGGCACTTTCAGGGTAAAGTTCATACTCATTCAGTAATCATGCCATTTTTGTTGAAAGGTTTATAATCTGGCAAGCAAGACATTCAAGAGGCTTAGATGAGCAAAAAGCTGCTAACAGCGAGGCAGGCAAAGAGTCAGTCATAAACGGCGTCTTAAAAGAGGTCTGTAATCAACAAGATGCACATGGCACCCGCAGTCAGATTAAACAAGTATGCTCTGCTAAAGTGATTTGAAGTGCTGTGATGAAGGCATGAAAATAAGGCAGACAAATAAAAGCCAGTTGAAAAGAGAGAAGAAGGAGGTGGGCAGAGGAACTCGTCTTGGGAATTTGATTCAAGCCACCTATCATGAATGCACCAGTAATAAAGGCTTCAGAAAATCAAGCTATTAATTTCTGGAACTTGTTATATCCTTTAATCTGTATTCTGCACTTACCCACTCTCCACCCACCTCTTCTAGCCTGCTAATAAATCCACAAAAATATTCTTCAAAGCTCATATGTGCCCCTGTTGGCCATTTAAGATCCTCAGTGCAGGTACTTTTTCTACTGAAGTTGGAAATACTTAATACCCCCACTGTGTTCATAGATACATAGGGAGGTTTGGTTTGTTGAGATTTCTACATGGGTTTATCAAACTTCTCAAACTAAATGGATGATAGTTTACAGGCAGGAATCTGTACATTTCCAGAATTTCAATGTTTTCTGGGAAAGAAAAGCAATGTTTGACAACAGGCAATCATCTGAAAAATGCTCAACAATGACTTCATACTTTCCTTCAAAAAGAAAGACAAGAAAGTACAGTAAAACCCTGTATAATGAAGGGCTCTAATAGTGAAAAACCATACAGTGAAAGGAATTTCCTATGGGAAATTGCACTTCATTTAATGATTTTTCATTTTTTCAGTGCATTCCTATGGGAAATCACGTTCAATGCATTCCTATGGGAAATTCATATAACAACAATTTTGCTGTACGAAAATCCTCATGGAACAAATTAATTTTGTTATACAAGGTTTTACTGTAAATACAAAAGTATTAATTAGTGTTGGCATATTTCCATCAGTATTTCCATTTCAACAATCCACACATGTTTGTATGGATGTTTCCATTAAAAAGTGCACATTTCTAAAAGAAAGAGAAAGCTTCAAGCCTCATAAAGCTCTGCACTTTTATTCCGGTCATCCTCAACCTCCCTGGCCCAAAACACACTGGAGGCAAAACACCACCACGCATAATGCTGCCATTCTTTCTGAAAATAGCTTTGCAGATTGGTGCCCCTGAGAAAACCAAAACCACACCATCAAAGCCATCTTACTCTGACAACCCCAATTTCAACAAGACCTTCCTTTCTCCAAAGAAGCCAGAGCTAGATTGACTGTCTTGAAAATAATATGATGTTTTGCTCAATTATTTGATACAAAGTCCAGACACTGTGAAAGTACCTCAGGTACACTTTGTGTTATAATGGGAGACAAATTACTCAGTTATACCCCTCCAACTATTAGATATACTTCACACCAACATGTGGCTGGCACCAGCAAAGCAATTATTTAAACATGGGGGTGGGGGCAGGAATTTTAATTGCCTGATTAAAACTGGCATGTTTGCTGTTGCAATCACATTTATTCTGTAACATCAATTTGGTCCCATGAAACCTAAACTGGACTGAGGTAGTTTAACAGGTTTGGGAGATACCCTAATTAAAGTAGGACTTCTCTGAAGTGGGCTGAAACTGAATTTGAAGTTTCTAAAGATCTGTCAGTAGTTTGGATCCTATATAGCTACTAGCATAGTTTGCCCGGCCCTGCTGGGCATTTTTAATGTGTGTGTTGGTGGTTTGGGGTGGTTTTGGTTCTGCACAACCACCACTCCTATGTAAAAAATCACTCCAACCACCAACACACACATTAAAATGGCCATTCACATGTGTGAATGTAGTCCACCAGAAGGTGCTATGTTTAGTTTTTAGCTCCCTCTAGTGCACTACATTTACTAATGTTCAGTGCGAGGAGGCATTCGATGAGGAAGGATGTATTTTTGGGTTGTTCCGTGCAGGTGAGTTCTAGGGTTTTTTTGTTGTTGTGGGTGGGAGGGTTTTATGTTTGTGTGTGTGAGAGAGAGAGTGTGTGGGGAGGTGGGGTGGGTTAGGAGGGTTTAACGTGGCCTTGCTGGCCAGGCCGCGTTAAATCCTTGCATCGGGGGGGGGGGATTTATTTTTTATTTATTTTTTATTTGTTTTTACAGGGGGCCGGCCGGTGCCTTGCCGTAGCCTGGTTTTTTTGGGGGGGAGGGGGGTATCCCCTCCCCCCAAGCTATGAACCAGCTTGGGCAGGCCTTCAAGGCTGTGAGGGAAAACATAGTTTTTCCCCGTTGCCTTGCCAAAGCATGGGTCAGGGTGGGGGAGGGAGGGGTATCCTCTTTCCCCAACCCCCATGCTACGGTGGCAGCTTGCCCCAGTCTCCAAGGCTGTAGGGGAATTTTTTTCCCCTGCTGTCTTTCCGTAGCTTGGGGGGAGAGGGGGGTATACTGCTCCCCAAGCTATGAGGCGGTTGTGGGAGATGGAGGCTGAGAACGGTGCTCTGTGCTTGGCCTTTGTCTCCCGTTTTTAAGGTGTTTGTCTTCCTTGGAAGTCAGGGGCCTCCGTCCTCCTAGGAAGATGAATCGGTTCCCTTTGGGAAACAATCTCCCTCCTGTTGCAGCCTTCTGTATAGGGAGAAGCACCGGACTGTCCTTTACCATGTCGCCTGCAGATACGAAGGACAGTCCGATGCTTCTCTCTAAACAGAAGGCCACGATGGGAGGGAAAGATTTTCAAAGACCCAGCCGGAGCCGGCAAAGGGTAACTGCAGTCAGTGGAGGTTAGGGAGGGGGGGCAGGTGGTGGGGCAGGGGAGGCAGCATGGTTACTGGGGCCATGCCTCCCCCCCCCCAACCCTCATCGACAGCACTTATCTTTTCCTGGCTCTGGCTGGGTCTTTGAAAGTTTTTCTCTTGCCTGGGCCAGCGCGGTTTGTATTTAAAACCACCTTTCCGTGCTTTCCCAGCCTCCTCTGTGCTCGTGTCCCTCAGCCTGATTGGCTGAGGGGTTGTGCAGTGCTGAGGACTCTGGGAATCATAGTTTTCTTTGGTCACATTTGTGGGGCGGCTGCCCCACTGGCAACCACCAAAACCCCATGGCGTTGGGAAGGCAGGGGTTATGGTGATTGCGGAGGGCTAGGTCGGGGATGGTTGGGCCTTGTGCAGGAGCCTTTGAACGAACCCAGCGGTTAAGGGGCCTTTTTATAGGTATAGATAGGAACCCAAACAATCTGTATCTAAAAGCCAGGGTGAGGCAGGGCAAAAAGGGAAGTAGTAATTTGATGGATGGATCTAGTTTTCATTCATAATGAATGGTTTTACTAGATCACACCAGTATTTGGGGTACACAGAACGAGCCTCCTCAAAGATTGTGGTATTTTTGAATCACAAGCAGGTGTACCCTGGTAATGACTATCTTGCATTGCCAGCTAACCTTTCTCACACTAGGTCAGGTGAAAGGAACTGCGGTATGAACTCACCAAAAGGTGCCTTCATTTTGGCAGTTTCACGTCTGGCCTAGATACAGAAGAAGAAGATACTAGTATTTAAGGGCAAGAGTATTCGAATCACATATCACAAAACTAACCCAGTGTTCAGTGCTTTTTGGTACCACTTCTCCCAGGGGTAGGGATGCCATACATAATGAAAAACCGGGAATTTAATGGGTTGAACCTGTCCCGGCCTGGTTAAAAAAAAACATTTAAAATTCCTGCTTTTCAGACTAAGGGGGTTTGAAGGAAAAAATGCACTTTTTTCTTGCAATAGAGCTGCACTTCTATTGAACTGACCAGCAGGTGGCACAGCAATAGTAGCTTGCTGGCTAAGGCAGACAGCAAAACAAAACAAAAAAAACCAGCACCATTTTATTGCTGCCTCTATTGAAGTCGCGGCAGCAACGCAGCAACAGCTTGTGGAATGAGCTCCCGTCTTTGTCCCAGCTCCTGCAAACCTAGCAGTTCAAAGGCAAGAATTTGCAAGTAGATAAACAGGGACCACTTCGGGGAGAAGGTAAGCAGCATTACGTGTGCTCCGGTCTCTAGTCATGCCTGCCACATGACCATGGAAACGTCTGCTCCCATCTCTGTCTCAGCTCCTGCAAACCTAGCAGTTTGAAAGCAAGAAATGACAAGTAGATAAATAGAAACCATTTTGGTGGGAAGTTAAACAGTGTTCCATGCACTCCGGTGTATAGTCATGCCTGTCACACAACCATGGAAACGTTTGCAGAAGCAGACAGCGCTGGGTCTTCAGCTTTGAAACAGAGATGAGCACTGAATTGGATATGACTGGCTTTTGAGCAAGGGCAACCTTTACTCCTGTCCCATTTTTGGGGGAAGGGAAATATGGCATCCCTACCCAGGGGAGGAGTGCTAAAACTATTTGGGTGGAATCTGTGCTTGTTTGAAAAATGTTGGATGTTCACATCTTTTTGTCATTATTACCATATGCTCTTTGGGCAGCACTCATGTATGTCCTATTGCATTTTCTGGAAGCTTGCTATCAACTGAACAAGACAAAAAAGTAGAGTCCAAACATTAGAAAAAATTTACTATCTCTCTCCAGTGGCTGCAATTTTCCAGATTTGTTGTCTAGGGAAACCTCTAATCTCATGCAAACAAAGCCAAACAAATAAACACATAAAAACCTCTAACAAGGAATGGAAGAAGAGTTATATTTAATTATGTTACTGTAATATTGTGACTGTGTACACCGCTTTGAGTCACCCGCTGGGTCAAGTAAAGCAGTATAGAAATTAAACATGAAATGAAATGAAATCTTATTCAATTTACAGGTTTTGTATTCAGTAGTGAATTTTTAAATGCTGTTCACAGAATTCCTTGCATTTGCATGCATACAAAGTGCATACAAACATGTACTAGGTGATGTTGTAATGAGACGCGAGAGGCAGCCATGTGGTGAAGTCCAGCTCTGACCTGAGTCGGGAGTATTTATTCCCTGCCTAGGGGCGAAGACACATATGTAAGATAATCGCGCCATCCCCTGTACAGAAGGCTTGTGTATGTGGCATTTTCCGGTGGTTCAGCTACAATGGTAGCTCTGGAAGCTACCTCAAGGTTAATGGACAACCCACACTTAATTGCCTTGCGCTGGCGAAACCCATTGTTCCTGCCCTAATCTCGGGGCCTGTGTGTATTGACCCCGGGCATCTAGCCTTGTCCCTTGTTTGCCCCTGTCTGCTTGCCTAGCTCTATTTGCCCTCTGCCTGGGCCATTGTTAATTCCTAACCTACTGCTTATCTCCCGATTTCCCCTCCAGCAGAGCACGGTCACAGCTAGTCTGGGTACTCTCTGTGAACACCGGGCACACCCCTCAGGAGAGGTTTCATGCCAATTTTTGCGGGGAACCCACAAGATGACACCAAATAACTCTTGCTGTTTGTCCACGAAGTGAATAGCAATATGACTGGCTTCCTTCAGCATGACTGGCTCTAGGTTTAAAAGGACTCTTGACAAAATGCAAGCGCGGCGCCAAAATGGCCGCCGCGCCCTTTGCGGGCCCCCCCCCCACAGGACAGAGAATCCGGGTAGTTAGGGGCGTGGCCAGCTCCCTTATAAAAGGGGTGGCCACGAGGCAGCCGAGCTGCCATTTTACCTCAGCGACGGAGCGGAGAAGTTTTTTCCCCTGTGTCTCCGTCGCTTGTTAGCTTAAAGGGAAGCCTTTTGGTAGCGATTATGCCTTGCCAGCTTCCCTTTTTCTGCTACATGCCTTCGAAGAAGAAGGCAGCTTCGAGTTCAGCTCGCGCTGTGAGGAGGCGCAACCCAGGTCCGAGGACCGCGGTGCCGCCTCCTCAGCAGCCACCTTTGCCAGCCCCGGCCGGGGCCAGCGGAATGGGGTCTATTGCCCCTTGGCCCGGAGCGGGCGAACAGAGTACGGGCGCGGAAGGGGTTTCGGCCCGCGGCCCACGAGCGGTGGACACCGCTCCTGCTCCTGCCCACTCTGTCGGGCCTACTCCTCTTGGGCCGCAGCCTCTCCCTGGGCCCTCTAGCCTTGGGGGGTGGTGCGGCCCCCTTCCTTGGCAAGTTTCTCCACCAACCCTGCCGGGCTTCGGTGCTGGCCAATGGCCATATGTGGGTCCCGGGGTACAAGGACCTGTGCCCATGCCTGGACCAGGCGGGCCGGCCGGCCCTTTGCCCATGGTCAACGTGGACACCTTGCTGGCCCGCATTGCAGCCCTGGAGGCGTCGTTGCTCGGGCCAGTCAGGTGGGTGCCCCCTTCGGGGTTCCTTTTGAGGCGCTGTCGGCAGGAGGACAACAGCCGGTGGGGAGGGTCGAGCTGCTGCAGGCGCGTGGCGCGGTTTCGGCCACTGCCTCGCAGCTCCCCAGCCAGCAACCAGGTGCGGGTCAAGACCCGGTGATGAGCTCTACGTCGGTCGTGAGCTCCGACGCCCCCAGTGGGCCGGAACCCCCGGTGGGGGCGGCCCGCGGGGGTGCAGCGTGTGAGTATACGGTGCAAGCGAGTACATCCACACACATTCCCAATCTAGGGGGGGCCTTTCAATGGCCTTGGCCTCGCGCGGGTGGTGCGGGGGCCACGCTGTCGGCAACCCACCCGGCGACGACGACTGCCACCTTGGGCACTGGGGTGGGCATTGGTCCTTACACTGCAGGGAATGTTCTGGGGGTGGCTGGGTAGCTCAGGCCCCTTTTACCAGGCCGGCTATCCCCTTTTCGGCTTTGCCGACGGCAGGGTATTCCTTGCCATTGGGTGATCACCTGGCACAGGCTACTAGGGAAAAGATATGGCGAGGGGAGTACGTAGACATCTTCTCATTCCTGAACAGAGAGCCCACCAAGGAGGAAAGGGAGGGTCAGGATGAGAAGGATAAGGAGCAGGCACGCCGCCGTAAGCCGCCGCGTACCTGGGCCAACTGGCTCCCCGCTTATTTAATATACATGGCGGTATATTTGAGGGCGCGGCCGGATTTAGCTATTCCCATGGTCCAATATTTGGACAACATATATAGGGCGATGGTCGATTTCCCGGGCCCCTCATGGCTAGCATATGATGAGGAATTCTGTATGAGGATTCCCCTCCACCCCGAGATGAGATGGAATGAGCCGTGCCAGAGGCTGTGGCTTTTGTATATGACACCCACACGCCCTGCCCCGGGGGATAGATACCATTGCGGACATGCGGTCCAGCGAGCGGCTCTAGCGCAGGCTACCCGCCAGGCGGCGGGGTAGGGGGTTCCAGCCCGCCTGCTGTGCTGGACTTTCTCGTCAAATGGTTCCTGCAATAGAAAGAACTGCAGGTATAAGCATGAGTGTCCCACATGTTCTGGCCCCCACGCAGCCTCTGCTTGTCCCAAGCCTGGGGGGGCGCGAGGCAGAGGGAGGGGTGGACAGTGGGCTGGCAAGGCTGCCACGGATGGAGCTAGTTCTCCAAAAGGCCCCCTCCCCAATTAAGGTGGACATGCTGGAGCGCTGGCTCGCATTGTACCCGAAGGGGGAGGACGGGGAGTATCTCCTTCAAGGTTTTAAGCAGGGATTTCGTATCCCTTTTATGGGCGATAGGTCCCCTCAGGATGCTCCCTACCTTTTATCCCTCAGAGGAAGGGAGGAGGTGGCTGCGGCCAGCGTTAAAAAGGAGTTAGATGCGGGCAGGGTCGCTGGACCTTTCCCCGCACCCCCGTTTCCCAATCTTAAGGTCTCGCCACTGGGTTTGGTCCCCAAAAGGTCCCTAGGTGAGTTTCGCCTTATTCATCATTTGTCCTACCCAGCCGGCCGATCGGTCAATGATGCTATCCCTGATGACCTTTGTTCAGTCAGGTATACATCGTTTGACCATGCGCTGCGCATGGTGCGCTCGTGTGGCCCGGGTGCCCTGCTGGCCGAGTGTGACATTAAGTCAGCTTTTCGCCTCTTGCCAGTGCACCCGGGCGACTTTGAGTTGCTGGGTTTTAAATTTAAGGGGGAATATTATTTTGATAAGGCCATGCCTTTTGGCTGTTCCATATCATGCTCGGCTTTCGAGCGTTTTAGTACCTTCCTAGAGTGGGCTTTCGTCCGCAGGTCAGGGTCCCGGTCTGTAGCCCATTACCTGGATGACTTTTTATTCGGGGGTAAACGGGGCTGGGACACGTGCGCACGTCTCCTCAACACATTTCAGACGCTAATGGAGGAACTTGGTGTCCCTTTAGCGCCCGAAAAGACCGAGGGCCCATCGACCAAGCTAGTATTCCTGGGGGTGAGATTGACACAGTAGTACAGGCTTCTAGGTTGCCGGGTGATAAGGTGTCCAGGATAGTGGCCCTTATCTCGGAATTGCTGGCCAAGCGTAAGGCATCCCTGAGGGAACTGCAGGTGCTACATGGGCACCTTACATGTTTGTCTGGTTGCAATTCCTGAGGGAGTTTAATGGGGTCTCATTTTGGAGGTCTGACCTCCTGGCATCCCCCAATTTCCAGATCCAGTCTGGTGCCTCAGGATCCCTGGGTTATGGGATGTACTTCAATGGGAAGTGGGCCTATGGTGGGTGACCACCGGCATGGGCAGGCACAGGTCGCCTGCGGGATCTCACATACCTGGAATTTTTCCCATTCTGGGGGCTTTGATGCTATGGGGCGAACAGTGGGCTAATTCGGTGGTGCATTTCTGGTGCGACAATGCGGCTGTTGTACACATTGTCAATGCACAAACTTCCAAATTGCCCAGGGTCATGGATCTAGTGCGCCATTTTGTGCTGCGCTGCCTGCGCCTCAACGTCTTGTTCAGGGCCAGGCATGTCCCAGGGGTTAATAATGATATTGCTGACGCTTTGTCCCGCCTACAGATCTCCCGGTTCCGCGCCTTGGCCCCGGATGCGGAGGAATTTCCCTCGCCACTCCCGGACGAGATGTGGACTATTGGCAAGGAGAGGTGAACCGGGCGATTGGCCTGTCACTAGCGCCACGCACGCGTAAGGCGTATCAACAAGCATTCAATTCGTACAGGGCATTTGCTACTCAATTTCTCTTGCCAGAGACCTGGCCTATCCTGGTGGACCATGTTCTGCGGTTCATGGTTCACCTGCATGCACAGGGCCTCGCACCTCGCACCATAGCATCCAAGCTCTCGGCGTTGGCTTTTATGGCCAAAGTGGGGGGTCATGTGGATACCACCTCTGACTTCCGTGTGAGACATGTTTTGGAGGGGTGGGTGCGCGAGCGCGGGCGTTGCCCGGACGACCGGCACCCTATTTCCCCAGGGGTTCTTACCCAGTTGGCCCGGGGCTGGCCAGGCCTCTGTTTTGATCATTATGAGGCAGCCCTTTTTCATGCAGCCACAACGGTGGCATTTTTTGCAGCGCTCCGCGTCAGCGGACTCGTGATGCTGTCTAAGGCGGATGCAAGTGGTAGGGCACTGGAACTCGAAGATGTCTATGTAGCCAAAGACTGGGCCCAGTTGAGGATACGCTCCTCTAAAACAGATCAGCATGGCGTAGGCAGTGGTATAAGACTGCTACGGTGTTCTTTGGCAGACATCTGTCCGGTTGGTGCCCTACAGGAATTCCTGGCACTGCGTGGCATGCACCACGGCCCGTTTTTCTGTCACCAAGATGGGTCTCCCCTTACTAAATTTCAGTTTTGGAAGGTGACAGCCAGAGCCCTCACCAGGGTGGGCCTACCAGGTGCCCGTTATGGCACACATTCGTTCCGTATTGGTGCAGCCTCTACAGCAGCTGCTTTTGGGTACTCTGGGGCTGACATACGCAGCATGGGGAGGTGGGGCTCGCAATGTTTTCAGTTTTATGTGCGCCCACTCCCGCCATGAGTACCAATCCAGTCACCTTACCGCCTTTTTTCTCAATTTTTCTTACAGACCCTGGGTGTCGTATTACACCGGTGACAGTATGGCTGGTGGGCCACAGCTATGTGCACAGGGCAGCGCGTTACGCTGCGGCGACAGAGTGGGACCCCGACTGGGACTGGGTGACCACGCCAGTCTCGCATGGCATGGTAAGCCTGGGATGTTATGGCGGGAGCTGCGGCCTTTCCTTTTTTCTGGCCTGGGTGCTGACCCGCCTGACATTCTAATCATCCACCTGGGGGGCAATGATTTGGGCCAGGTCACCGGCTTATCGCTCAAGCATGCGATTTGCGAGGAACTCGCCTACTTGCATTATGTCTGGCCTGCCACAACCCTGGTTTGGTCGGACATTGTTCCGCGCCATTCTTACAGAGGGGGCGTTAACCTCCTGGCCCTTGATCGCGCTAGGCGCACGGTCAACAAGGCAGTGGCGCGGTTTCTTGCCACCAGGGCTTGGGGACGGGTTAGTCATCACCCCGATATTAGTCTACAAAATTATGACTTGTACGCAGGGGAGGGGGCCCATCTGTCGCGAGGAGGTATGGACCTCCTGTTGGGTGATTGGCGAGCAGGCCTGTTGACCGAGCTGACGGTCTGGGGGGGGGGGCGTCAGGTCTTCTTTGAAGCCCCTCCGTGTGGCGGGTAGCACTGGTAAGGTAAACAGTATGACCCACAAGTATCCGGCAGGTTCGCAATTGACTGGACAACACTAGACAGGAATAAATTAGTTAAACGTTGTCCGGTCAACGATGAACCAGGCGATGGGGTGATGACGATTGCTAACCAGCATGCATCACCCCTGTGATTTCACGGATACGCGTCAGAGGGTGGGGTCATAAGTTAGTTATTGACTACGGTCAACAATTTGTTTGTTGTCAACAAACAAATTGATACAAATTGATACATTGTAACCAATTGCCGTTGGCAATTTTGGGGTGGTACCTTACCAGTGTTACTTCGGCCTGCTTGCCTTAGGAATTATGATTGGTCGTTTTACCAATACAAATTTATAATTCGGACTAGGGCATTGAATCAATAAATGTGGCCCTATGCTGTTATCCACTTTCAATGTTGTCTGTGTCCGTTATTGGGGGGGTGCGCCTGCAATGATCTTCTGTAGCCTTTTCCCTAACAGTAACAAGCATCCCAACGGGCATATGTGGCGGCGGCAACATTGAAAGTTTAGGACCATGATAGGTGGTGTGGTGTCATTTTAATCTTTCACAAGGCTCTTAGCAATGCTACACTGGGAGCGATGGTGGCACAGTGGTTAAACTGCTGTACTGCAGCCAGACATTGTGAGTTCAATCCTGACCAGGGTTCAAGGTTGACTCAGCCTTCCATCCTCCCAAGGTCGGTAAAATGAGTACCCAGCATGTTTGGGGCAAAATGCTAATTAACTTGTGAACTGCCCAGAGAAGGCACTAAGCGCTCTCAGAATTTCTAATGGAGATGGACGGCTGATCAAAGGACTCTGGCTAGGCCTTGCTAAGGAATGGTGCCCTCAGCAGCTATCCAAGGATGCTCCTGATAATACCAGAGCTGTCTTTCTCAATTAAAACTTCAGGAGGGAGGGGAGATGTCTACAGGTACAGGCATCAAAATGCATGTGCCTAGAAGGTGCTTTCTTTCCCTGAAAAGAGCAGGGGTGGGGGGAGGAATTTGCAACAGCAACAACAATGGAGAACAAACAAGTAGAAACAAAAATGACATAACTGCCATTCAACATCTTTTGTTGTTGAGACAGCAACAGCAAACAGAGACAGCATATTCACAGACCTTGTGAACCATGGGTTTGTGAATTTCTGGGACTAGCCACACTGAGAAACTATACTTGACTGGATGAATAGCTACTAATCAGGTAATCTTTTAAACTTTTGTCAGTCAAAAAGAAGGCAACTGGTGATGTGCTAATATTTATTCATACTGGATGATGAGCTTAGCTAGTAAAGCAGAAGATGAACAGTTTGCTTTTAACATACAGTAAAACCTTGCATAAAGAATGTCTCACTTACCCTCGCTTAGAGACTATCTTGCTTAAAGAGCAGAATTTTCTCTGAATGGTTGCCTCGCTTAACAACTAAAACCAACCAAAAACTTGCTTAACAACTAAATTGGGGTTTGCAATCCCTCTCCCATCACCACCAATAGTCACAATGGGTCACTTATAATGGTGTTTCGCTTAAAGAGCAAACTCGCTTAAAGAGCAATCCTGTGGAATGCATTATGCTCTTTAAGTGAGGTACCACTGTACAGAGGATATGTGATGCTTTTTATTACCACATACTATAGTCTAGATCAGGGGATCCCAACCTAAGGTCGACAGGCTGGATCTGGCACATGACACCATTTTGTTTGGCCCCCACCCCTCCAAGGGCATTTAAGAAACAAAATGGCCACCACCTTTGAAGCTATTCGGACAAAATGGCCACTCCTATCATGCAGGCATGGCAAAATGGCCATCCACTCTCACACTGAGTGAGAGTGTGACCCGGTCCCTGGCTTGAAAAGGTTGGGAATCCCTGGTCTAGATTCACAAAGTTGGACAGGGCAGGGCAAAAGATAGCCAAACGTTGCTGTTGGCTTGTCTTTATAGGGCTGTTTCCTTTGTGTTTATTTTCAGATTGCAGAAGGAAACTTGCTAGAAATGTTCTAGATGGGATGCCTAAGAATGCCGATAATAATGTTGCATATTTGGGCAGTTCTGTGGCAGGAGAGAATTCTAAAACAAATTCTACCCAGCTGAATCTGTCAAGCATTTAAAATGGGCCATACCTTCAGTGGTGTCACTATGGATTAGGAACTTGCTAATGTAGCATGCAAACATTCCTCTAAGGCTCAATCACAACAAATTAAATCATTAATCCTAAATGTAAACATAGGAAATCCACACCTTGGCATCCTCATTCATCCGTCACTTGAAGATGGCTCTGAATCCAGATAAATCTCTTCATTTGCCACTGCAGCACATTTGATATCGAAGATCACAAGGTTCTCCCAGTTTGTTATGCAATCCATGTGGCCCAGGCTTATTTTGCTGGTACATCATGTTTTCTGTTTCATTCATCACTTGCTCATTATTGCTAAGGGCTCATAATGACAATGGAAGTTTTACCACAGGGAATACTGAAAGCTCTCCTTTTTTCTTCTTCTACTGAAACAAGAAGAGCTCCCTGGAGCCTAGTTATGAGTAACATGTTGATTCCCACATACATTGGTTTAAATTACAAGTCAACCATGAGCCAATCTGAACCAGTGGTGTTTTCATCTGTTATAGACATTTGTCTAACTATATGGGATAGGACCACATGATGGTATGGTAACCTCTCCTCTTATCTTATGACTGTCACCTTTGGACAAAAATCTTTGGTAGCAGACTTCATCGAAAACCACAGAAAAAATTCAAGTAAGCCATGCCTTAGGAGCTGAAGTCAAGGTTCTGGATTCATCAAGATAGTTAGAAGAATCTGCAAGTGCTCAGCCATCACCTCCATTCATGAGCGATTATTCAGCTCAGGCTGTAATGGTTTGTAGAAGCGGATTGTATAGTTCTTTTGATTTAGCCTCCTCATGTTTATATGCTGTGAGAAATAAAATATATCCTCATGAAATGTGAACGGGAAAACTCCCTGATCTGTGGAGCAGTGGGAGGTTTTGCCATGTGATGGATTTGTCTGTGTGGAGACAGATATGCAGAACCCCGGGATGTTGATCGAAGCACCAGACGACAGATTTTAGACACAGCAACTGTCAAACTTTGAAATCATTTTTTACAGCCAAAAAAGAAGGTAAAAGAGGGCATTAGATTTGCATAAGATGTGTACTGGAAAATTTGAATGTACTGTACACGTAACATATTTAGAAATAATTGCTAGAATTTAAATAGCACTACAGTGCATCTTGTTATTGCAAGGCAGACTGTGATCAGGTAACAATCTGTTCTCCTGGTGTTACTTTGGGGTATCTTTACTCCCTTTATTAGATACTTTATTTAAAGCAGATCTGATTTAAGCAGATCCTTGCAAATAGAGGATGCCTTCAAATAAAGTTACCTAATGCTGGGCATATTGTCACTTTACTTTAATGACTATTCATCTCAAGGCTGCCAGATACGATTGGCTGCATCAGCCTGATATTTGCCCAAGTGTCTGCCAGCTTCCAGGAAGTCCCAGAGAAAACACCACTTGTCATTTCTCAGGATGCACTTAATAACATTTGGCTTGTACAGAACCCACTTCACCTCCCAGAAGAAACTGGGTACAGGAGGGTCTGAGCACATGAGGTAGAAATAATGGCAATCATTACAGTAGAGATAGGTGAAGGTCACCCTTGCTCGATAGCCAGTCATATCCGGCTCTAGATACAGTGCTCATCTCTGTTTAGAGCCAAAGAGCTAGTGCCGTCTGCATTTGCAGATATTTCTGTGGTCATGAGACAGGCATGACTAGTCACTGGAGTACACGGAATGCTGTTTACCTTCCCAATGAAATGGTACCTATTTATTTATTTACAATATCAGGCCATTTCACAGCGTAGCATGTGGCAGGGTTTATCACATGGGATGATTAACACAGCCATACTGGTGCTCTTTTGTCTTGTCAGAATGACGGTAAAGGTAAAGCCAGTCGTATCCAACTCTAGGGTTCAGTGCTCATCTCCATTTATAGCCAAAGAGCTAGCACTGTCTGCATCTGCAGATGTTTCTATGGACATCTGGTATGCATGACTAGACACCAGAGTGGACAGAATGCTGATTACATTCCCAATGAAGTGGTACCTACTTATCTACTTGCAATTTCTTGCTTTTGAACTGGTAGGCTGGCAGGAGCCAGGACATAGACGGGAGCTCACTCCATCGTGTAGCTCTCGAGTTTTGAACTGCTGTCCTGATGACCTTCCAGTCAAGCTCAGCATCTTAACCACTAAGCCACTGCAGTCTCTTACAGTAGAGATAGATGGAGCTATCCAGAGGAGATTCCCATAACAGCTTCCCCCATCATGTCTAACCTCTACCTGGCATAGTCTTCCCACAAACTCACTTGGTTTGTGAGAAACAAGGATGCTGAATGTATTTCCCAGACCAACCCCACTGCTTGGGACTTGAAGGTGGGTGCCCACACATGTTTGTATAGTCTATCTTGTGTGCTTCTTTTGCATCTCAAATGGATTCCTATGAAGCATTAGCAAGCTTGGTCTTTATTCCCTTGTGTTCTCTGTAAAAATCAACTAGAGATAGTAGGGTTTTAAAAATATGTATATACCAATTATGTTGCCATTGCAAAAAAAAAGTCTGAACTGCATTTCTCTCACACAGCACATCCAGGGTAGAAAACCTTCCAGGTTTGTGCACAAATGTTGACAGAATTGCAGGCATAAGTCAAAGACCAGAACAACACTTGCTTTCTATGTAGACCACCCACCCACCAGCCCCATTTGAACATCTCAGGAAAGGCTGACAATTGAGTCCTTCCCTGCTGACACTGTTGGCTCTAGGGATGACAGTGAGTATCAACAAATGTCTATCTTGACTGGAAGGCCACCCTGTTAAATGCCTGAACACAGGGCATCCTGAGCAGCAAGTGCCAAGGAAATCAATAAAAGAGATTGGGGGCCACTTCCTGGTCTATTCAATTTAGACTTGCTCCCATTCCAGAGAGAGAGAGAGAGAGAAAAGCAGGGACTGGATGAGGCTGCAGGAAATGGCCAAGCCCTACCGAGCCAGCAGGCCAGAAGCCGCACATTAAAGTTTAGCAGGTTTACAAGGTTTCTAAACTCCACACCTACTTTCCGCCTTGTGGTGATCTCTGAGAACAAATCCTGTTGGGATCCTCTGTACACAGGACATACCTGTCAACCTTCCCGGATTGGCCAAGATTTCCCAATTTTCAGTGCTGATTTGCGCCATTTCCCACCCACAGCTGCCAAAACCCCAGAATTGGCAGTGGGGGGAAAAGAGGTACTGTGCATCCCTTCTGCACAGATCGCCTTCTACTCATGCGTAGAAGGCTTTTACGCTTGCATTGAACCCTTCTACGCATGCATAGAAGGCGAGCTGCACAGAAGGGGATCGTAGAAGCCTTCTACGCATGAGTAGAAGGTTTCTACGCAAGTGTAGAAGAGTTCTATGCAAGCGTAAAAGCCTTCTACGCATGTGTAGAAGGCGATCTGCGCAGAACCATTCTGCACAGGTCGTGTGGAAGGCGACCTGCGCAGAACTGTTCTGAGCAGGTCCCGTATTTTCTGGAGCTGCGGTTGACAGGTATGACACAGGAAGGTACCATTGTAGAACTGCATTAGAAAAGGAAAGCTGTAGTGCAGGTTAAACTCTGCTACAAACAGGCCACCGCCAACTTGCCTCTCCCCGGAACCCACTCCACCAGCCCGGGGATGGGAGGCAGGTGTGCCGTCTCCACCCTCTGAGCCCTGCTTGCTCAGAGGGCTTGAAAAGACACCACAGATGCCAGAGACACCGACTTGCCTCTCCCTGGAGCCCACTCCACCGGCCCAGGATGGGAGGCAGGTACACCGTCTCCACCCTCCGAGCCCTGTCCACTCAGAGGGCTTGAAAATATGACATATGGGCGCATTTTACTTCTGCTTCCGGGAGCGACGAGGGCAGCATGGGCCAGATGAATCACAGTAAACCCATTCATGTGGATTCACAGGGTGCTTGGGCTTCTGGGAATTGAGGTCCAAGAACATCTGGAGTGCCAAGGTTAGCCATCACGGACCTAGAGATTTCACCAATGTGGGATCTATGAATCTGCCTTGTACTGAGTCCCACAAAGGAAGAGCTTTATGTCAAGAACAAACATTTTTGAGGGTACACAAGAGCAAAACCAAATTAAAAGACGGAGGAACTAGCACATCATAAAAGGAAGATATCACTAAGGAACTCAACATCCCCTACATTACATGGAGGATCCTGAATAGGCTGAGGGTTGGAGTCCCTAAAAGCCAGACCAACATGCTCAAGTGGGGGCTGCTGGTAGACAACAACACACTGTATGAATGAAAGAGATACAGAATCTAGCTCATTTACTGGTCTGCCAATTACTGCCAGAAACATGCATCGATGAGGATTTAAGTTTGGCCAATGACAAAGCCAAGAAAATGGCTTCATTTTGGTAGTCCAGGGTTTGATCAACACATGAAAGAAGAAGAAGCTTCTCCTTGATGCATTTCTTTTCCTGTACAGTATCTTGAATGGGAAATCTTTAATAGCCTCTACTTCTCATTTCTTATTTTGTGACCAAAGTATTCAAACTTTATTGCATTTTATGTATCAGCTTATATTTAACTAACTGAATCATAATCAGTTTTAAGAATAAAATGCCTCTGAGATCAAAGCTCCTATGCCTCCCTTAAAATCTACTGCCTTGCATGTTTACTACCTTCTCTTTTGCTCTCTGCCAACAGAGTCACTGTGGGGCCTATGATACCTTTCTTGACTCGTCTTGGGAGCTTGTGAACTGCATTTCTCAATGAACCTTTGCAAACATGATTTACTTCATTTGGGAATGTCACAGATAGTGAACTAAGCTGTCTTGCTCTTGCTGGAACTTTTCTGCAGCCTATGCCAATGGGAGATTACAGAAGCCCAGGCAAATAAGGGATTTAAAATTCTGAAGGGGGGGCACACCATAGAGATTTATATAGGAGCCCATAATGAACAAGCTAATACTTGGAGTGCTAAAAGAAAAAATGTTCTCTGCCTATCTCAAATCTCAGTATAAAACCATGTTCTCCCATGAATGTATTTTCAGCATTTAGAAATTCTGGCTTGCGTTGCTCTGTGACATTACACAGTCTTGGTCTGTGGCACCAGTCCAGGAATATTAAATCCTACATGGTGCATGTTTTTGATTTTTTTTTGTTTTCCTGCCATTTTAACAGAGTGACTGGCTGCAGCTCCATAAAGCAAACCAAGAGAGTGTCGTGGCTCCTCTTTGTCTTTCAGAAGACATATAGAGTCTAGTGATGTGCTGCAAAATTTTTTTACAACCCCCACCATGGGTGTGGCTAACTCTGTGGGCCACACCCACTTAGCCTCCCTACACCATGGCCTGGGGTAGGGAGGTGGGCATGACTGGCCAAGTGGGCATGGCCTGGGGAAAATTCCGCTATCGGTGCCCGGGCACCTGGGGGCACCTGTAGCAGCTCAACACTGATATAGACATTTTAAGGGTTGGATTTCTTCAGAAATACATATAGTCAGGCCCTCTGCCTTCATTTGAAGCTACTATGCTTGCTAGGCGTGCATTCCTGAACTCTGGGGTGTGATTAAGGGGGAAAGAACCAAATTTTCTGACCCCGCCCCCCAATAGGCCTACCTAATGCAAAATATCATGACAAATTGTGTGGAACTGTATAAAGCTGCCTTCAGAAACTATAACGCTAACTAATGGCTTTTAAAATACAATGTCCCAGCTCTGGACCAACACATTCATCAAGATAAACCTCAATTCATCACTCCTCTGTGCATCTCACAGTGCTGGTTCATACACTGCCCACATGGCATGGGCATTTTTTGCACAGCTGCTTCCCATATTTTCCAGTAACATTGACAGGCAGCAATTTAAAGAGTTTAGGGGATTATTAATCCTTTTACACTAGCTCCTACACTTGGTTTCAAGAGCCAACTAAAGGCTTAATTAGATGGCCAATTGTCCTGATGCTTGGTGTGCTGTGGGGGTAGTAATCTTTCTAATAATCACAGGAGTTGACCAGTCTACCCTCAGAGAGCCCTGACTCACACATTTTTGAGGCTCTCATTTTTAAAAATGGAAATAGGTATGCTCTAGTTTAATCCATTCCCAGCACTGCCATCTCTGGGCAAAACCAAGCCTTGCAGCTATGGTATCCGATTCCGATACTGATTGATTGATTGATTGATTGGATTTGTATGTGAAGTGACTGTTCTTGGAATAGCATCTGTGAGCTTTAGTCTTCATAATTAGAAATGGAAGGGGCTGTGGTGGCTCAGTGGTTAAGAAGCTCACCTTGTTAGCTGGAAGGCTGGCAAATCGGCAGTTCGAGACCCGGGTACTGCATGACAGATTGAGAGCCCGCCTCTGTCCCAGCTCTTGCGGACATGAAAGGAGCCTCACTTGGGCATTCCCTCTTCTCACTTTTCTAACCTTCATTCTATTTTATCTCATATCTATGGTCAGTTTACCACTTAAAAGAAAAGTGCAGTTGTGCACCCATTTCTCCTAACACATGCATTTGTTTGCAAATTTCCCTTACATGCAAATGTTGTTGTTGTTCAGTCGCAGAGTCAATTCCGACCCTTTGCGACTCTATGGACCATAGTCCTCCAGGCACCTCTGTCCTCCACCATGCTCCTCAACCCACCCAGCTCTTCGCCCATTGCATCCACAATACCATCTAGCCATCTCATCTTTGGTTGCCCCCTTCTTCTTTTTGCCCTCCACCTTCCCCAGCATCACGGCTTTCTCAAGTGAATCCTCTCTTCTCATTTGATGACCAAAGTATTTTAGCTTCATCTTTACTATTTGGCCTTCCAAGGAGCAGTCAGGTCTAATTTCTTCTAAGATTGACTTGTTTGTTCTCCTCGCTGTCCAGGGCATTCTCAAAAATCTCCTCCAACACCACATCTCAAAGGCATCTATTCTTCTGCGCTCAGCTTTCCTTATGGTCCAGCTCTCACAGCCATGCATTGCCACTGGGAATACCATTGCTTTGACTATGCAAATACTTAATAGCAATTTTCTCTCATTCAATTAACATCTACAAACAGCACCACTGCAAAATTTCAAACACACACACACACACACACACACACACACACACAAATATCAAAAGATAACAATCTGAGAAGGGCTTGTCACACTGTGAACAGGAATAAAAATCTTCACCCATCCCATGTCATCTCTTGCTGGCAATAGGTTTAAGGTGACCATTTACTAGAAGTACTAAGCTCTCCTGTATAATAGCCTATTTCCTATTGATCAAAATGAACCATATTTTCCCACAGATTAGCCAGTAGGTGAACTCTATTGATTACTATCCCAAGAATAATTAAGGGGTGGGTGAATCTGTCTATTGCGTTCATTTTCTCCATTCATTCATTCATTACTCAGACATTCTGTCTCATTTCTACATTCATCTGTAGGTATTAAAATGGCATAAAAATGTGTACTGAGGGGAGGGGGGTTCATATCTAAATGCATTTCTCAAAGTAGGCATTTCAAAGTGGATATATGGATTTAATGCTTTAACACAAAAACCACAATGCAAATTTTGGATAAGTACATAGTGTGTTAACCTATGGTCTGTGTGTATGGTTTGGGAGTTGTAAAGCTAGGGAAAGAACAATGCTGTCCAGGGTCATAAAGACTGCGGAGCGGATAATTGGGCGTACTCTTCCCACTCTAGTTCAAATCTATGCCACCAGGTGTTATAAGAAAGCTGTAGAGATTGCGCAAGGTAGTACGCACCTCGGAAAAGATCTCTTTCAGCTTCTGCCTTCTAGAAGAAGGTATAGGGTCATAAAGACCAGGACCAGCCGCTTGAGAAATAGTTTCTACCCCAAAGCGGTTCTGGCTTTGAATGCAGTGCAATGCAGTCTATGAGGGAACTTCTGTATATAGTTTTTAGAGTTTTTGGGGTTTTAGAGTTTTTACAGTTTTAGAGCTTTTAGAGTTTTTGAGCTTTTAGGGGTTAAATGTGTATATGTGGGGTGGGAGTATGTTGATAATTTTGTATAGTTGTATTTTGTTTAGGTTTTGTTGGGTTGTTAAGTGTTCCCCGCCCCCCCCCCCCCCAATCTTGTTGTCCTGTGCAGGACAATGACAATAAGGATTTATCTAGCTATACCTATAAAATGGTGCATTAACCATTGGAATGTGACAAAGGATGTTGCACCAGGCCCCACTAGCCCGTAATGGGCCTCCATTCACTCACCCGAACCTGGTTCGCAGGTAACTGTCGGGTTGAAATTTTCAACCCGGGGGCAGGAGCCCCCCAGTCGCAAACAAAAAAAGGGAACTTCAATTCCCAACGTTCCTTGTGCCGCACTGCGCCAGAGCCAATCAGGCTGAGCGGCGTGGCAAAATGAACATTCAGAAACGCACCGCGGCCAATCAAAAAAAGCCGCAAGAAAAAACCGCCACAGTAAGCAAACACACGCAGGCAAAACTACAAGCCCCAGTGTCCTGCACGCCATTAGCGTGCCAAACACTGAGGCGGCCTGCACGCGAAGAATTAAAGTAAAAAAAAGCCCGCTGCCGTTGCCCTTCTTCCCCATGGGCCAGCCAGCATGGCCCGTGGGAAAAAAAGAACCCCCCCGCCACTGCTGCCCTTCCTTTCGATGGGCAAGCCAGGGCAAGAAAAATAAAAGAAAAACCCCACCGCTGCCCTTCTTCCCCACGGGCCAGCCAGCATGGCCCGTGGGGGGAAAAAGGAACCCGCTGCCGCTGCTGCCCTTCTTCCCCACAGGCCAGCCAGCATGGCCCGTGGAGAAGAAAGCAAAGAAAGCACCACCACCCCGCCATTGCCCTTCCTTCCCACAGGCCAGCCAGAATGGCCCGTGGGAAAGAAAGGACCCCCCGCCAATGCCCTTTCTTCCCACGGGCTAGCCAGCATGGCCCGCGGGAAAGAAAGCCACCACCCCCTGAAAAAGTAAACACAAAAACACAAAACAAAAACAATCAAAAACACTCAAAAATCCAAAAAGGAAACACAAAAACAGCCAAAAACAAAGAAAAAACACACAGACCCCCCCCCAATCCAAACCACCACCACCACCACCAAAAAACCAGACAGCTTACCAAAAGACGTCTTCAATCCATGAGGACCGGAACTCAAATGAGAAAATAAAAAAAACTTACTGGAAGCGACACCCAGAGGACAGAAGAGAACAATTATAGAGAGGAAGAAAAGCTCACCACCCCCACCCAGAGGCCAAAAGAGAAAAAATCATTCAAAAATATTGAAAATAATAAGATTAATTCCAAAATTAATCAAATAAATTATAAAAACATTAAAAAATAATCACATTAATCTCAAAAAATACCAGAAATCACTTTTCACTAAAAAAAAACAAAAAAGAAAAATGCGTAAAATTAAAGATTTAAAAAACCAAAATTAAATTTTAAACTAAATAAAATAAAATAAAATTAAATAAATTAAAATAAAATAAAATTTGCATAAACATAAAACAAAAACCTTCAAAAACCAATATAAAGAGCCCAGCAAGCAAAAACAAAAACGAAAATGAAAAACACTGGGAGCGCAAGTCCGCCACAGGCGGATGCAGCGCCTCGAAGCCACAAAATCACAAAACCTTACAACACCATTTAAAACAGCCCAGCACCATTTGTTCAAGAAAAAAAAACTTTACTATCCAATACAATTTTAAAAAGCCCGGCACCGCCGGGCAAAATATGCTAGTCTATCTATCTATCTAGTCTGAAGAATAACTGCACTCCGGTTTGTACTTCTGTTCAGAAGCTACGATTTGCATCAGTTGCCAAACACATTTTTGTGCATCTGCAAAGTTGTGAATTATATTTTGTTTTTGGTAAAGGTGGCAAGAACAATAGGCACCTACGAAGCCACATCTGGAATGTTCTCTTAACCTTGGTTCATACTTAAAGGAGAAGCAGATATAAAGCTGTTTGGAGGGAAATAATTCTCTTTCTTTACCATAAGTGGCCCAGTGAAAATGCATCCAAACATCTAAAGTCAAGGCTGAAAAAATATTTCAAAGCCATAAGAGGATCTGGGTTTCCAAGACAAGAAAGTACTAAGGATTCATCCAACCCTTTCTACAGTGCATAACTTTGTATAATATTTTTCCATAGAGTAGTACAGGTGTGCGTTCTCTTTTCTATAGTAGATACTGTTCAGTATTTTAGAGCAATCCCAACATGCAATGGTTGTTAATGCTAATTTATCCCTGATCAATCAGTAGGAAAGTCTTCTATCGTCCCGTCTCTAGGGTCACCTGGTATGTTTTTCATGTATTAAGCCCTTGTTGTTCAAGTAGTCTCTTCCTTTTGCTACTTTTGTCTTACAAGCAGAAGCATGTACTGTATGTTTAAGCTTACCACTTTGTTCAGCCACATGGCAGGCCTTCTTAAAGACTTTACAAATCAGAGGACAAATTTATCTCTCTGAGTTAATTGTAAGTATAAATACCTTTGTTAACTTTCTAAACATCTTGTGGAGTTTTTTGACATAGTAGCCATGTTAGTCTGTGGTTCAGGCATATCAGAAAACAAAACAAAATCAAAAATCAAAACACTGCAGCACTTTAAAGACTAACTGCTATATTTTTACTGTGTGCTTTTGTGAATCAAGTTCACTTCTTCAGACAAGGAGTAAAATTTCAGGCATGGTTTATATACATCAGATACAGAGGTCAAGATGTTACAAGGGAAGTGGGTTACCAAGCAACAAAGCAAAGAGCAATCAAGCAGAATGACAAGACAAGCACATATCAATAAGCCTCTCATAGCTGGCAGTAACAAATGATCCATGGCTTGTTATTCAAATTAATTCTAAATGTCTCCTTTTCAATCTTAAAAGTGTGAAGTTGCCAAGCAATGAGTTCAACCTCTTACTAGTTCACCTTTTACTGTTTAACCCAGTGGTGCCCAAACTTTTTCTCATGGCTTGTCCCACCCCCGACATGCAGCTGTGGGGGCCGGAGGCAGGCTGGTCCTGCAACTGACAGTTTTGATGTCTGCAGCGGCAGCAGCGTTTGCACTTTGTCCTGGCTCCTCCATACAGCCTCTGGCTTGGTCCTGTCCCCTCTGCAGCCTTTGCCAAAGCTGACCGCCACATTGGGGAAATTTTCAGACCCTCCTGTTTTAAAATCTGTGGCGCTGGAAGGATAAACCTGGCACACTGCGGCGATGTCATCCTGGGCGCACTAGGGGGCTCTCCTAGCACCATGGATTTTAAAATGGAGGAGGCTCTGAAAATTTCCCCAATGTGAGGATTGGCTTTGGCAAAGGCTACAGAGGGGATGGGACTGAGCCAGAGGCAGCTTGGAGCAGCCGGGACAAAGTGTGATTGCTGCCGCCGCCGCTGCCAAATAGTGGGGGCGGGTGGAGGGGGCTGCATTAATGATATGCACAGGCCTAATTGGGCCCACGGGCAGTAGTTTTGGTACCCCTGGTATCTTGTGGGGTGTTTGGTTTCTGGCCTAGAGCAGGGAGTAAAAGCCTTGGGAAACTTGTGTTTCAAACTGAAGCGGCCTGAAAAACTATCCCGCTTTACTGCTGATGTATAAAGCTTAACAGATACAGGCATTGCTGGGCAAAGAATCCTACTGACTCCTTATCTTTACTCTTCCATCAAAGTTCCCTCCTGCTCACAGAACTGTGAAGTGAAAATAAGGAAAGAGCATTTGGGAGATAAGACGTAGCACAGGGGTGAGCAACTATGGCCCTCCACATCTTTGTGACCTATAACTTCCCTCTCACCTAGCCACAGAGACAATGGCAAGGGACCATGGGAAGAACTTCTGAGGGAGCACACCATGTCCACTCTGACCAAGTGGCTAGAAAGAGGGAAGCAACCAAGGCTTAAACCATCTAATGTCATTCCTTGGAAGATGAAACAGAAGTAATGGAGACAGCTGAGGAAATGTAATGACATCCTAATGTTCCCTCTTTCCCCTCCCATTTGAAACAACATTAAGATCATCGTCAAAGATGAGCAGCTCCCCCGGTGGCTTAGTGGTTAAGGCACTGAGCAGGAGACTAGAAAGTCATAAGAACATAAGAACATAAGAACAGCCTTGCTGGAACAGGCCACAGCCCATCCAGTCCAGCATTCTGTCTCACACAGTGGCTCACCATTTCCTTCAGGGTATTCCCAAGGAGATGCCTTCACCTGCTTAGGATTCCCTGGAAATGGCATTGAGAGATATCCTGCCTATCTCTCCAACCCGGAGGTTGTCCTTAGGTCGCCATAATTATAGCCATTGATACACTTGTCCTCCATGAACTTGTCTAATCCTTTCTTAAAGCTGTCAAGACTGACAGCTGTCACCACTTCTTCTGGCAGGGAGTTCCATAGACCAGTAATCCTCTGGGTGAAAAAGTACTTTCTCTTATTTGTTTGAGAACTAGTACCCAAAAGTTTCATGGAGTGTCCCCTAGTTCTAGTGTTGTGCGATATGGAAAACAGTTTTTCCTTATCTACCTTGTCCACACCGTGCATGATTTTATAAACTTCAATCAGGTCACCTCTTAGACGCCGTCGTTCAAGAGTGAAAAGGCCCAACCGTTGCAGCCTCAGATGGTAAGGAAGGTGTTCCAGTCCCCTAATCATTCTGGTTGCCCTCCTCTGTACTTTCTCCAACTCCATAATATCCTTCTGGAGGTATGGCGACCAGAACTGTACACAATATTCCAGATGGGGCCTCACCATAGATTTATAAAGAGGCAAAATGACACTTGCTGACTTATTTTCTATACCCTTCCTAATGATCCCTAACATTGAATTTGCTTTTTTCACTGCTGAGGCACACTGGGTTGACACCTTCATTGAGCTGTCCACCAGGAAACCAAGGTCCCTTTCCTGGTTTGTCGCAGAGAGTTCAGACCCCATCAGTTTATAAATGTAATTGGGGTTTTTTGCCCCAACATGCATCACTCTGCACTTACTGATGTTGAAGTTCATTTGCCACTGTTTTGCCCACTCCCCCAGTGTCAAGAGATCCCTCTGGAGCTCTTCACAATCTCTCACAGTTTTCACTACCCTGTATAATTTAGTGTCGTCAGCAAATTTGGCTACCTTGCTTTTTACTCCTACCTCTAGATCATTTATGAAGAGGTTGAAAAGCAGGGGTCCCAGTACTGAACCTTGGGGGACCCCACTCTTTACTTCCCTCCACTTGGAGAAGTGTCCATTTAGTGCTACCCTCTGTTTCCTGTCCCTTAGCCAGTTGCTGATCCAGGACAAGACCTGTCCCTTTATTCCATGACTGGTAAGTTTATTCAAGAGCCTTTGGTGTGGGACCTTGTCAAAAGCCTTCTGAAAGTCCAGATAAACAATGTCAACTGGATCCCCCTTATCCACATGCTTGTTGACACTCTCAAAAAATTCCAACAGATTAGTGAGTCATGATTTGCCCTTGCAAAAGCCATGTTGGCTCTCCTTTAGCAGTGCCTTCTCCTCTATGTGCCTATTAATTCTATCTTTTAGGATGGTTTCCATCACTTTACCTGGGACACATGTCAAACTGACAGGCCGGTAATTTCCTGGATCACCCCTGGATCCTTTTTTGAAAATTGGTGTTACATTCGCTACCTTCCAGTCATCAGGCACAAAGCCTGATTTGAGGGAAAGATTATATATTTTGGCTAGGAGATCAGCAATTTCATCTTTAAGTTCCCTGAGAACTCGTGGATGGATGCCATCTGGTCCTGGGGATTTGTTAGTGTTTAGCTTAACAAGACATGCAAGGACCTCCTCCCTGGTTATTTCTATCTTGCTTAATTCTTCGGTTTCCCTCCCTACGAAGATAGGCTCTGTTTTGGGCATGTGGTCTCTGTCTTCTTCAGTGAATACTGAAGCAAAGAATTCATTGAGTCTCTCTGCAATCTCTGTTTCCTCTTTAATAACCCCTTGCCTTCCATTGTCATCTAATGGTCCAATGGCCTTCCTAGTTGGGTTCTTACTTCTAATGTACTTAAAGAAGTCTTTGTTATTTCTCTGAGTATTTTTAGCTATACGCTCCTCAAAGTCTTGCTTTGCTTTCCTGATTGTTGCCTTGCATTTGTTCTGCCAGAATTTATGTTTCTGCCTGCTGTCCTCATTTGGACAAGCCTTCCATCTTCTAAATGAGCTTTTCTTGCTCTTGATCACTTCTCGAACAGCTCCTGTAAGCCACATCGGAGTCCTCTTGGACCTGGCAGTGCCCTTTTTTCCTTGTCAAGTTTCAATACCTGAGAGCACTTGAAGACATGAAAGGAGCCTCATTCGGGCATCCCCTGAGTGGAGTTTCTCCAGCAAAAATCCTTTCAACCCAGACACGAGATTATTATTATTATTGTCAAAGATCACAACTAAGAAAAATATGTTGATGCAAATGTTTGCATGTGCAAGAGAGAAACAGAATGGTAATAACAATGGCATTTTGCCAAACTGTCACAATAGAAGGAAACAGAGAGAGAGAGAGAGAACATTCAAAGGTGGAGCTTTTCCACTTACTAATAAGTGAGAGGAACCATGTCTTGTTTTATTTTATTATATTTTCATTGGAGAAAAAGAAAATTGCCTGGCTCTTCCTAGGATAGATGCTACGTGATTATATTTCTTATTGCCAAGCCTGCTGCTTGGAGAAAGGAAGGCTGATGATCAATACAAAATAAACTCTTTGACCAAGAGATTCATGTTCCCTGAGAATTTGGTGCAGAATTACCGGTAGTTCAGGGATCTAAAAGGTCAATGCTGTTAGGACAGGAAAATCTCAGAAAGACAAGAAAAAATAATATTCTACTGTACTGTTTGTGTTCTTTGCCACTGGGCAAATTCTGCCGGCAAAGGTTGTTCAGTGTCTACAGAGAGATGACACAGTCCAATGCATGTTGATGTTCTCCTTCGGTCATTGGTTTCCATGTATTTCTAGCAATGACTGACTGGCTGACTCAACTTCACCTGCCTTTTCCCTTTAATCTGCCTGAATGCTGTCATACATTGATCCTTCTCTTCTTCACCAAAGGAGAAGCAAAGCCCTCGCAAATTGTCAAGCCAGTGCTGATGAAAATACAGCAAATCCCTTTCCCATGGGAAGCCTCACAGCCTATAAATCTCCTTCTTATACACTTTTTACTCACAGCTTAATCCTAACTGTCCATCTTGCACCATTAAGCCAATGTCAAACACACACACCCCAGTTCCCCCCTTGGAAAGGTGAAGCTCAGCTGGTATAGTGAAAATGGTGCCATTGAAGTTAATTGGGTGCTTAAGAAATGTAAATTCACCCACCTCTAGGCAACCTTCAGCAACATGTGGAGAGAGAATTACCAGAGGTGCAGGCTGGTTTCAGAAGAGGCAGGGGGACTAGAGACCACATTGCCAACATACGCTGGATCATGGAGAAAACAAAGGAATACCAGAAACAAGTTTACTTTTGTTTTATTGACTACACTAAGGCATTTGACTGTGTGGACCACAACAAGATGTGGCAAGTAATTAAAGAGATGGGAATTCCAGAGCACCTCATATGCCTCCTGAGAAATCTGTACATGAAACAAGAAGCAACAGTTAGGACAGAACACGGAATGACAGAATGGTTTGGAATAGGAAAAGGAGTAAGACAAGGCTGCATTTTGTCACCATGCTTATTCACAGAGCACATAATGCGCAGTGCAGGGATGGAGGAATCACAATATGGGATTAAAATTGCTGGGAGAAACATCAACAATCTGAGATATGCAGACGATACCACCCTAATGGCAGAAAGTGAGGAAGACCTAAAGAATCTCTTGATTGGGCTGAAGGAGGAAAGTGCAAAAGCTGGCTTGAGACTCAATATCAAGAAAACCAAGATAATGGCAACAGGCCCCATCAGTTCCTGGAAAATAGACGGGGAAGAAGTAGAAGCAGTGACAGATTTTACTTTCTTAGGATCAAAGATCACTGCAGATGGGGATTGCAGCCATGAAATAAAAAGGCGACTGATTCTTGGGAGACAAGCGATGAGAAACCTGGGGAACATAGTGAAAAGCAGAGACATCACATTGCAAACAAAAATTAGAATAGTCAAAGCAATGGTTTTCCCAGTAGTAATGTATGGATGTGAGAGCTGGACAATTAGGAAGGCTGAACGTAGAAGAATAGATGCCTTTGAAATGTGGTGTTGGAAGAGGGTTTTGAGAGTCCCCTGGACAGCGAGGAGAACAAACAGGTCAATCTTAGAAGAAATTAACCCTGACTGCTCATTGGAAGGTCAAATAGTAAAGATGAAGCTAAAGTACTTTGGACATCAAATGAGAAGGGAGGATTCACTTGAGAAGGCATTGATGTTGAGAAATGTGGAGGGCAAAAGAAGAAGGGGAGGCCAAGGATGAGATGGCTAGATGGCATTGTAGACACAATGGGCACAGAGCTGGGAGGGCTGAGGGGGATGGTGGAGGACAGAGGCGCCTGGAGGAAAATGGTCCATGGGGTCGCAAAGGGTAGGAGTCGACTGTGCGACTGAACAACAACAACAAGGCAGGGAATTTACCCCATACATCTTAATGCGGACTCCACTAATGTGAATGGGCAGATTCCATTTGTAATTATGGTGCAAGAGAAAGCAAAACATGATGAGCTGGCAGTTCCTACCTTGTTGGCATTTCAATGAGCCTATGAGTATCAATGTTCCCATTAAATGAATGGATTGAAAATAGGCAGAACAATATATCTGCACCACTGGCCAATCTACTTTTGCTGGCAATAGGTTTGAGGTGACTATTTACCAGTCTGGCCAGGTTATCCTGCTATGGTAATAGAGTAGACCATACTGTCAGGTTAACCAACCTGGCAAACCTGAGGACTAATGGCCTTGGGTGCCAAAGTCCACAGGGAAGGATGATGGATTAAATCCCACTTGAATCCATCTTGATGGAGGGCAGCAGCTTCATCAATATTGGTCTGGGGCTAATGAGGACTTTGCATGCCAAAAGAGCTCAGGACCAGAAAATGACTTACGGAACTGGATCAGTGGTATGGGGATCATGCTGCGATGCGGAAGGCAGATGAAAGGCCACTGCATTAAATTCTCAGGACAGTCTTCATGGTTGAATCACCATTATGATCACAAATATTTGGATTCAGATATGACAGAAGAAGAAGAACATTTACCAGAGGTATTAAGCTCTCCTGTACAACAGCCTTCCTCATATTTAGTTGATATGATTTCCACAGCAGAGCTGTGCAAAACATGTCAGGTGACCCTAAAGGTGGGAAGATAGAAGACTTTCCTATTAGTTAGTTAGTCAGGGATAAATTAGCATTAACAACCATTGCATTTTGGGGTTGTTAATTATTTTATTTCAAGATTTATATTGCTACCCAACTCCAAGGACTCTAAGCAGCTTACAAAAGATAAAAACCAAGTACAATTAAAAATCCCAATTAAAAAACCCCCGATAAAAACTGTTACCGGGCATTACTCCAACCCCTACCACTTAAAAAGAGGGGGAGAGAATTGTTAATATTTAAATCAGCCAGTAGGAAGGGCCCATGCCATTATTGGGGCCCCATACCTGCTTTGCCAGCCAGGTTTTTAGACCTTTTCTGAAGGGCAGCAACTACATCTGATGATGCAGCTCAGTTGGCAGGAGTTTCCATAGAGCCAGAGCAGACTTTGAGAAGGCCCTCTTTCTGGTGCTAGAGAGACGTGCCTCTCTAGCAGATGGAACAATTAGAGAGCCTCTCTGGTCCACTCTGGTGGGGTGGACAGATGGTCTTGGGGTGATGTGGTCTCTTAGGTATCCTGGCCCACTACCATGTAGGGCTTTAAAGGTAATAACCAGCACCTTGAATTGCACCGGGAGGCATACTGGCAACCAGTACAGCTCCCAAAGTAGTGGCAGGGCACGGGCATACTGCCCGCGCCCCATCACCACATGAGCACCTGCATTCTGGCCAAGTTGCAACCTCTGAATGGTCATCAAGGGCAGCCCCTTGTAGAGCACATTGCAGTAGTCAAGTCTGGAGGTGACCAGAGCATGGGTGACCATGAGCAAGGAGTCCCAATCTAGGAGTGGGTGTAACTGATGTATGACATGCAACTGTGCAAAAGCCCTCCTAGCCACGACTGTCACCTGCTCTTTGAGCAGGAGTCGTGTGTCTAGGGGGACCCCCAGATTATGCATCGTGTCTGTTTGGGGCAAGTAGCCCCATCCAGAACCAAAGATGGTAGCTCCCGAGATAATGTGGGACCCCTAATTTAATTAATTAAATAAAGAACACAGCTCCCAGAATCTGGCCAGGAGGACCAGGGAATTGTGGCTCCCAAAAAACTTTTTCCTATTGATCAAAATGAACTGTCTTTTCCCACTGATTGGTCAATAAGATGAACTCTGTTGATTAGTAGCCCCAGAATCATAGAATTATTGAGTTGGAAGTGGCCCTTAAGGACACCGACTCCAACCTGCTTGATGCAGGAATCAAATCAAAACAGATCTGACAGATGGTAATCCAATTAATGAATAAAGGGCAGACAAATCTGTCTATTACATTCATTGTCTCCGTAGGGGCTACAGTGGCTCAGTGGTTAAGAAGCTCACCTTGTTAGATGGAAGGCCAGCAAGTCAGCAGTTCGAGACCTGAGTACTGCATGACAGATTGAGTGTCCGTCTCTGTCCAAGCTCCTGCCACCTAGCAAATCGAAAGCAAGAAATTGCAAGTAGATAAATAGGGACCACTTCAGTGGGAAAAGATCTTGGGGGCATGAAAGGAGCCTCATCCAGGCATCCCCTAAGTGGTGTTTCTCCAGCAAAAATCCTTTCACTCCGGAATCATTTCTGACACAAAATTATTATTTTCTCCATGCATTCATTACTCAGACATTCTACCACATTTCTACATCTATCTGTAGGCATTAAAAATGGCACAAAAATATGAAGTGTAATATGAATGTTACCTGAGAAATATTCATTTCTAAATGTAACTTTTCTAAAAGTACACATTTCTAAACAGATTCGAACCTAATATATGGATTTTGTTAATGCTTCAACCCCAAAATCATGATACAGTATAGCATTTAGAAAGGCACACAGTCTGAAGAATAATTTCAATCCAATTTGTACACTGGTCCAGAAGCTATGATCCGGTCAGTTCATGTCAAAATGTTTGCCAGACAAATTCTTTCTGCGTCCCTGCAACGAAGTCTCGCGTGTCAACCTCATCTGCCATTGCTATACAAATCTAAAATGCAATCTGCTACAAGATTGGATAGGGCATCAAAAATCTTACATTGTGCTTTTACAATTTTTTTAATGAAAGATTTTAAAGGCACGGCCGGCCAGTCTTGTCTTCAATAAAAATGCATGCTTGCTCTGAGAGCCTTTCCAACTGTACAGTAAGATATATGTCCGTGTACATACATACAGTGAAACAAAGGCAAGGGGAATAAATTCCAGTGTAGCTTGTTTCCATCCACTGAGAGACTGCCTTTAAAACAGGAGTTCTCAACCTTTTTAAGCTGTAGGCCAGGTCACGCTCCCTCAGACAGCTTTGGGGCCGGATGGCCATTTTGCCCTTCCTCCACCACATGACACTTCCTGGTGTGGTGGAGGCGGTGGAGGCTGTAGGCTCCATCCGGCCCACTGGCCATAGGTTGAGAATCCCTGCTTTAAAAGAATCCTGATAGATAGGTGGACAGAGCAACTGTATGGTTCTATGTCCTTTAGGTAATCAAAGTCCCCTCCAAGGTTTCAGAGGAAGTTCTGGCCCCAGAGGAGGCAAATCTGATATCAGGTTCCCTCTCTCTGGCCATCCTTGTGGAAATGTCTATAGTGGTGAGCTTGTGATCTGGAAAGTTGCAAACATAGGAGTGGACAGGAAGAGAGGGGACATTGATCTGCTGGACTTCTAGCCCTCCATCTCACAATTATGTGCCCCCATCAAACTGAAAGAGTTATACCAGTTACAAATACTGGTCTAAATGAATTGCTTCGCATTCAAAGCACACACACAAAATCCAATTACAAGTAAATATTTTTTTAAAAAAACATTTCACAGAAAGTGGGAAGGGACAAAGAAACAGATAATGCATGGCCATCTTTCTATTTCTTCTTCTGTGTCTAGGCCAGATGTGAAACTGACAAAATGAAGACACCTTTGGGTGGGTTCATTCTGCAGTTCCTTTTCCCTGACCTACACCTGATCTTGGAAGAATTACATATGATAGCATTTGAGTACACTAATTCTGGAGCACACTGAGCATCAATGAAAAACTCCAATTGATCCAGACCAACTACATCAAGGATAATGGGGCTTGGCCTTTCCTTAGTTCTCATCTGTTTGAGACCTGGGTACTGCATGACGGCTTGAGTACCCATCTCAGTCCAAGTTCTTGGGGACATGAAAGGAGCCTCACTTGGGCGTTCCCTGAGCAGAGTTTCTTCCGCAAAAATTCTTTCAACCCGGAATAATTTCTGACACAAAATTATTATTAGTTCTCATCTAGCAAACATCCCACTAGGCTAAGGAACATTATTGCATTAAGATGCCTTGTCTATCCTGTTTTTTTCCCTCCCCTGATTCCCCTTTTCTTTAGCATGCTGCTCTTTTTAGATGGCAAGCTTAAATTCAAGAATAGTCTTCTCTTTTTATATTTTGGAAAGATTTTAAAGGCCTGTCTGCCTTGTCTTCAAGAAAATTGTAAGCTGCTCTTAGAGCTTATCCAACTGTATAGCAAGGTCTATGCACATTATGTGCATATATATGTACACCAGTACCATTCCTAGTTTTTAAAAAATGGCCATTACAGAGGCTTCAGTAGTTGTAACAGAGCGTAATTCACAGAAATGTCTCAGATAATATCAACAACTATTTACATGACTGTTTCCTAGACAAGACAAGATGCTCTATTGATAAGGATAAAGATCGCCCTTGCTCAAAAGCCAGCCATATCTGACTCTAGGGGGGGGGGGGTGGTGTTGCTCACCTCTGTTTACAACCAAAAAGCCAATGTCTGCAGACATTTCTGTGGTCATGTGATAGGCATGACCAGACACCTGAGTGCACAGGATGCTGTTATCATCACACCAACGTGGTACATACCTATGTATCTACTTGCAATTTCTTGCTTTTAAACTGCTAAATTGACAGGAGCTGGGGCAGAGATGGGAAATCACTGTCATGCAGCATTCAGGTCTTGAACTGCTGACCTGCCAGATGTCAAGTTCAGTGTCTTAACCACTAAGCCACCACAGTACCCAAGATGCTCTATATGTATTCATAATTGTGACAGTTTGGCAATATGCCATTATTATTCCCATTCTGAAGAAAACAGAATTAGTGCTGGTAGAGATAGATCCTGACATCCAAAGCCAATTAGACAAGCCTGACAGAACAGATTAATCAGACATGTTGAAAGACCGGCTGCAATAAGCACTACATATTGTAGCCTCATTGAGTACATATGTCAAAGTATTGCAAACACTCAGAATGTGCTGTATAAATATTATTTGAATGCTGAAATAAAGGACCTGTGTGGATGGTTGAATCTTCCTACGCTATTTAAAAAAGAATTGGTTCTGGAATACTTGACAGGATGCAGGGATTTCTAAGATATTAACAGTTCCAAAATAACAAATGTAAATATTTTGACTGTACTTGAAAGAAAGCCAACGAATTATTTACCCAGCTGAAATGTCACATTGCCTGACTAAATTTGGCTTCCAAAGTTAAAGTGCTTAAGAAGGAAAGGTGGCAAATTTCACTGGTGTACAATTTTGTCTGGGGTTCATTACCATCTCCCTGAGATCCACCAGCACAAGTCCAGTGTTTATTTAGAAGATTAGTGGGTCAGTAATAATCTTTGAATTAAACAAAAGTAAATGGCACCTCTGAGCAATTGCTCAGTCCAAGAATTTACTATTAGGACAAACTGATAACTGTTGCCATTGTTAAACAGTGGGAAGTCAGGAGCCCAACTACTGCAAGTCACCTAGAGAACTACCAATAGATCCCAATATTCACTCACCCAAAGTTAAGGCATTTTAGATTGTGTGACTCTATTTCCAAATGTTCCCTATCTTCTGGTACCTAATACCTTAGACAAGGTCATATTTTGAGGCAATATTGGGTCTCTAGGTTGATTTCCTTCTCTGTGTCTCTCTTTTTGTCTAATCTCAAAAATTAATAATACAGTATGACTATTGAAAACCTAAAGCAGGGGTTCTCAACCGATGCACCGTAGGCCGACCCCAGCCCGTGGTACCATTTCATGTGGCCCACAGCACTGGTGCCACCAAAAGCCATAAATGTGGCCATGGCTGTCGTAAATGCATTTACGACAGCCATGGACGCATTTTACGGCAGTGTTTATGGCGGGGGAACCACCGCTCAGCTGTCTGAAGGGGCGTGGTCTGGCCTGTGGCTTGGAAAAGTTGAGAACCCCTGCTAAAGCATAACAGATAGCTATGCCAGTCTTTATTTAAGATTGCACTCAAACCTACAGTATCTGGAACTTCTCCCCTCTCCCAGCTCCAGGAATGGTTATGTTACTGGGAAATTCTGCTGCCTATTGGTCTTGGATTAAAATAAAGTTTTAAAACAGAACGTGGCCAACAGAAAGTCACAGGCAACATGCTGTCCTTAAGGCTGTGTCTACAACCCAAATGCTCATTCTTAAAGCAAACTCCAAACCTCAGCAGCAAGTATTATTAAAAGAAGCACAAAACACTTGACTTCTTCAAAAGGCCATGCTGAATCCTGCTAAGGAAGCGAACACAACTCCCCAATCTCCGGCTTGCAGTGAGACAAGTTGGAGACTACCTGTACCCTGCTGAAAACAACAGGACTTCCCCTGTGCAAAAGGTAGTGAATGCTCTTTTGCAGAAACAGCAAGGGAGAATAAGCACATGCGCAACAGTCCATTGTACCCAGGGTAAAAATGAAGAAGGTTTGGCATAATGTAGTTACACCTTAACTGGCATGAAAAAGCCCATTTCTGAGCTGCACTTTTTCATGAGATTTTGCCCACTAAATTTCCTTGTGCTTTAGCCCATCCAAGATGGAGATTTCAATGCATGGAAGTCCCTTTAGACCACATACCAGAGAGAGATTGGAATGTAAACATTTTAGCCTCATGGGTTGGGAGAAATGAAACCTAATGTGTGATGGACATGTCATGCTGTAAGATCATCATTTTGTATCTTTATTAGCCACCCAGAGTGGCTTTATGAGTGGGGCAGCATACAAGTCTAATAATAATAATAATAATAATAATAATAATAATAATAATAATAATAATAATAATAATAATAATAATAATAATTATTATTATTATTATTATTATTATTATTATTATTATTATTATTATTATTATTATTATTATTATTATTATTATAGATTAGAATCCTTTAGGGGAATGGCTGGGAGGCGGACCCTGAGGGAGAAGATAAAAGCCCCAGAAGGTGGCGGCTGAGGAGATATTCTCTTGAACTTTGAACTGCAATCATGTAATCGCTTTAGCCAAATAGGGGGCCCCTGGGCTTTCCCTAAAGAGCAGCTTTCTTTATTTTAATATGCTTTCTGAACTTTTGCTGAACTTTATTCTGTAACTTACTTTGATTTCAATATACAGTACTGTACTTTTAAAATACCTGAAGAGGCCTGGAGTGATACTTGGCTCGACGCTACCTTATTTACACTAATCTAGAGTCCTGGGTTGCTCAGTCAGGGAGCAGCAGCTCAGAAGCATGAAGAGCTTATTCATGAGTAAAGTCTTATCATGTCACTATCTTTCTCCCATGAGGTCTAGGCAGTACATATAAAGTTCCTATACAGGCCCTTCCTGCTTGCCTTCAGCCATGGGGCTGCCTCACCCCCTTAGATCAGACCCTCATCCTTAGATCAGACCCCGGATTATTTATTTATTTATTTATTTATTTATTTATTTATTTATTTATTTATGATGGCTTGCATCTTCTAAAAGGAATGGAAGCAAACATCTTTGTCCAAGATAGCACAAAAATAAATGTACGTTCTAGAAAGCATTTCTACTCAAGTGCCCAAGAAAGAGACAGGTTACTAAGGAAATTTTGTTGTTGTTCAGTCGCATAGTCAAGTCCGATTAGACATAAGCAGTCTTGTTTTCTGTCCATCCTTTGAAGCATTTTCTTCTCCCTGCTTCTGCATTCCTTTCAGTGACATCTCCTGAGCTCCAAAGTCAGCATGAAGATAAACACATATATTCAGATTTGATGCTATTACAATGGCGGTGTGAAAGCTTTTACGGCATTAAGCCTTCCCTGACTATCTCTTTATGGTTTTATAGGCTGCATTTGCTCTAATGAAAGAATGCCAAAGCATGTGTTAACTGGGCAATTCACATTCCCTCTTATTTTCACAGGAATTGCATACAGGTCAGAACGGCTGATTCTGACTTTCAGCGGGAGGTGGTTTCTTAACACTTCAATACCGGCACAATTGCAATTCTGGAATTTGTGGGCTTGTGCATATACAAACCAGTTCTGTGGGGAACGGGAACAGAAAGAAGAGAGCAGGCATTTTTCTGACATAAAACCCAAATCTGACTTCCTTAAAGAAAAAGAGAAAAGAAAAGTGAGCCTCCCTCAGAGACTGTGGATGTTATTACAGAGCTGCCTGAGGCAAAGCAGCAAACATCATCCTCTCCAAAAGTCAAATTGTGTAGCTGGTACCCAGTTTATTTTGGCAAATGTGGCAGCAATAATTCTCCACAAACTCTTATCTTCCTCCCAGATGATACAAAAAAACAAAAAATAAATTAGATAACTAGCCATCTTTTGCTCTTTCTCGGATTTTAAAATTGGCTTACTGGCAGCTGCTTCACTCCCACCTGTAAAACAGGAGTGCCCAAACTACAGCCCATGAGCCAGATCCGGCCCACAGTGTCAAACAATCCAGCTAACATTGCCTGCACCGCTCCTGGAAGCGGAAGTAAAACATGCCCACGCTGGCACAAAATACTGCTGTAAATGCACCACAGCTGTCGTAAATGTGTTTATGACAGCTGCGGGTGCATTTACGGCAGTGTTATGTGCATGTGTGGACGTGTTTTACTTCCACTTCCGGTGGGAGGAACCATGTGACTAGACCACTCAACCACATGACCGGCCCATGGCGCAAAAGGTTTGGGCACCCCTGCTGTAAAAGCTGTTGACCAAGGTCAGTAAAATGAGTAGTACCCAGCATGTTGGGGGTGATACTAATTACTTTGTGAACCACCCAGAGAGGGCGCTGAGCACAATGAGGTGGTATATAAGTGTAATAGCTATTGCTAATTGCTATGTTTATAACATTTTTAAACATGTGCAGAGAGATGTCGTTCCACAGGGAGACCATTCCATGCTATAGAGAATGCTTTATTCCTAATTATCTTTATTTGCCATTTTCTCAGTATCAGCACCTTAAGGACCTGGTGATGTAGGCAGGAGATCATTGGGAGAGATGCTCTGATAGATAAAATAGACGTCATAAGAGATGTCGAAGTTGGCCACTAAAAGAACATAAGGTTTTATTATCAAATTATATGCAATTAATTGTTTGCAGCTTAACACACACCTTTGAAAGAATCTGCACAAACAGCTTAATCAATGATGAAACACATCAAGATGCATAATTAGAAAAAGTACATAGTAGAAGACTTGTGAAAGAAAAAAGGGTTTTGCAATCCAGAACAGTAATGGGATTCATAGAAATGCAACAAAAATGAAAGGTTTTTATATTCCTAGACTATAGTATGCACTCAACACTAGAAATCAAAGACTTAAAAAATACCAATGTTATATAGCTGAAGACTAAAAGACATCAAATAATAATAATAATAGGATTTGCATGGAAAATGATAGGCTATTCAGAGGCAAAATCTATATCAATTTTCCAACAGACCTGTATATATTACTGAGAAAATTCAATAGCCTTACTTTTGTACCAGACAAAATGATCACTGAGAATAAAGAAGAAATTCAGAGTGAGAGCAGTTTTCAAAATACTAAAATCAAGTCCAGAGTATTGGCAAGCAGGCTGACAAGCCAAGCTGAATGGCTGTGAGGGGCCACCTTCTCCCCTAAAGGGCCATCCCGTTCTCCCAAAGATAAGATCAATAGCCTCTAATAACAGCTGATCAATCACTGAACTCTTTCCTATAATTGGCAAATGAGCTGGTGTTTGTCCTGGTCGATGGGACAAAAATCAAGGCATAGATTAGAGGACCAGTGGGGCACACACGTACGTACGTATGTACCTACATACGTACCTACGCACGCACACGCACACACAATCACAAGGATTCACATACTGTATAGATATATTGGAAGGGGAAGAGCAAGGGGCCCAGGTCCTAACCTTCCTCTGTCTCTTGAAAAAAGGAGACAGGAGTGGGCTGGGGTGGAAGGTGCTTAAACATGAGAAAGGATGATACCACAACTGCCTTCATGGTATAGACACCAGTGCAAATTTGACAGGTTTACCATTGCCAGACTCCCATTGCTGACTCTTCCCTCCCAAGCATTGCTCTTATGCACTTCATGCCAGTCTAAATACTGAGACAGGACTCACAAGGGCACATGCCTTGGCTTCACAAATTGAATGAATAGCTGCACGGGTTGGAATTGTTACTCTTATAAACGCTCAGAATCTCTGAGTCAGCATGGCCAGCTCATATCTAGAAATTATCATCCCTCCCCCAAAGAATCCATGTCCCTCTTGAGCTAACAGCCCGCCCCCCCCCCAATGCCAACATTATATATGTGAGTGTGACATTATTGCCCCTCCTGAAATTTTTTTTGCCCCACGTGAAATTTTTTTCGGGTACCCCCCTCCCCCCCAAAAAATCTAGAATCCTGCCTATGGCCCTGCAACCTCTGTATAGGTGTATCTGTATAGCAAGGTTTTTCACCTGCATCTTTCCAATGCTGATTTCATCCAGCCATCTGGGATGCCTCCTTTAGAGGGGCAAAGCTGACTATGCCTGCTTTCCTCATTTAGGCCTATGACATGGAGCAAATGAGAGGGGAAGCTGTGTATGATAAGCCTGTGTCTACATTTCCAAAGAAGTGAGGTTTGGATCCTATGTTCCCCAACTGTAAGAGATGGAGAGAGCAACAGCAGGAACAGGTGGACAAGTTGAGGAAACACATTTCTCCTGGAGCAGGAAGCATATGGTGGGTAAGTGTAGCGAATATCTGCCGCTAGGCGGCGCGAGGTCCCGGAGGAGACTGATCAATAAGCGATACGAGGCAATGAGTCAGGATCAGATCCGTGTTTATTAGGAAAGTGCATACACCTTTTATAGACCAGAAGGCAAGGAGAAGACAACCGTCACCAATAAGCCAATCACAATACCTGTTTACTCAGGTTAATTGGGGAAACTCTTCAGGGGAAGTTAATTAGCAGGGGCAAACATGGGATGAGGAGGACTATTGTTTAGGGCTTAGACAGGGGCAAACATATTCACTGTTTGCACCGGAGATTTCCTTGACCAGGAGATGAGTGATTCTTCCAGGTGGTAATTGAGGTCTGCGAGATGCTGATTCGACAGAGTCGTCGATCAGGCTAGAAGCAGCCGAATTAATCCCTATCATTAATTCACCCCCCTTATGCCCTGACAAGGGCCAGAGGCCAGGAGTTTGCCCGCTGGTTTAGCCTCTGCCAGAGACCACTGGTGCCCAACCGGGCACGGGGAATCTTCACCTCCCCTTACTTTTTTATATTAAGAGCCTGACTGGCGACTCTGCGCAAAAGCGGCATCAGCTGTTGGTCGGGAATGGCGTCACGGGGTTTCCTTCTTCTGCGGCATTTCGAGATCAGCGAGGGAATACATTGAGCAAGACAGCAAACTGTAATGCCTAGTATAACTACTCCCACCACCACTTTGATTACCGTTTGAAGCCACCCCCATGGGATCCACGACCACATCCATTTCCATAGTGAGCTCCACCAAGCCCCCCATGCAGAGCCCTCTGTGATACCCGCCACAATGGCGTGAAGATCCGTGAGCTGGCTTTGAATCTTACGAGAGTTGTCCGTAAGGTTAAAGCAGCACATACCGTGAAAAGACTCGCAGCCCAAGTGGTGCAACAATAGGAGATAGTCGATAGCCGCTCGATTATCGAGAATGGCATGGCGAAGCTCCGCCTGCTCCTGATTGAGGAGCGCTATCGCTGAGGAGGTATGGTTGATGGCCTTTGCTAGACCGCAAGCCAAACGACCAATCCTTTTTGCGTTGCCGACGGCTAAGCCTGGCACGCCAAAGATGCTGATTGCCAAGGAGAGATACTCGGCAGGTCTCATTACCCTAAAGCTGCTTTCACATGAGCTGTCTAACATGGTGGTGCGAGTGTGCCGTATGAGTGAGGGGACATTGGAAACATTGGAAACATTAGGAACATTGGGGCTTGGGGCAATCATATCCTTAGTGGGGAGCAAGAGTGTCAACCGACTTATACAACATATAGAGTCTGTTATATAAGCAGGAATGTAGTTAAATGTATACTGGTTACAGGTGAAAAACCATCCAGATGGTAGGGTGATATGCGCATATGCTGTGCCGCGTGGCACTGGGTTACTGCAAGTCCAATTGCCGCTGCCCACATCGAGGCATCGGCGCCGGGTTCGGCCGAGTCCGGAGCAACCGTAGATTCGGCCACAGGTAGAGTTCGGGCTGACCGCCACTCGAGGAGTGTGGAGAGTGGCCGCATCAGCCGGTAAAGTCATGGTGAGCCGCATCTCCCAACGAGCATATTCCGAGGAAGCTGTTGGGATGTACGGGCTGAAGAATCGCTTCACCAGCTAGTCCCCATCCCGGGGGTGTGCGCCTGGAGAATGGCACACTGGGATGAGGCAGGTGCTGAGGATTGAAGCAGAACCGACGTCCTGTCTGAGGCAAAAATCGGACTGGTTGACAAGGCTTGCCAACCTTTCCCATATGTTGTACTGCATGCGGGCAGAAAGGTCTCCGCCCGGCATTAAGTCGCTGGCCTCCAGTGAGGCGGCCTGAACGCCTCCCCCCAAAAGTAGGGTGAGGGTCAGGATGATGGTGAAGATCGCTGAGTTGACATTAATCTGGGCGAAGACTGCTGCAACGAAGTTCTCCGGCGTTGGCTCCTTCTCCTCGCGTTGGAGGGCGTCCTGGGCCTCACTGCAAAGGGACTTGACCATCCCCCAGGTTATCCTCGGTGCTGGGGTCCGCGTCCGCCGCTTCTCCCGGTGGGTCTCCTCGGTCAGGGTGAGGTCCTCCATCTCCGGGATCGGACTCGGGACGGTCTGAGTCCACGCCATGAGGTTCCAAATGAGGCTTGACGCACCGAGCCGGGATCCAAACGACACCTGTAGGAGACATAACTGCAGCATACCCTCTTCCCCAGGTTATGAGCGGCACCGGGCCCCTCCAAGAAGGGTCTGGTGGCACTCGGTACCGGACCATAGGTCGCGGGAGAGCTTCCGAACGGCGGAAGTGCTTCTCCTGCGGCGTACAATCCGAAAAAACATTAAGGTGATTGTAAGTGAACAATACCTTGTTTAAGCAAAACTGTGCCTGTCCCTGTGATTTGGGGAGGGCTGGTGGCTCCCCCCTTTCTGTTTGTTTGTCAATGTAGGACTTTAGCGTCCGATTGACCCGCTCTACAATCGCCTGCCCTTGCGGATTGTAGGGAATTCCAAATGTATGCTTGATGTCCCATGTGGCCATGAAGGCGGCCAACTGCCTGGAGCAGTAGGACGGGGCGTTATCTGTTTTCACGTGCCGCGGCTTGCCCATCGCCGCGATGCAGGAAAGGAGGTGCTGCTCCACATGGGAGGCAGTTTCCCCTTTCTGCGCCGTGGCCCAAACGAACTGGGAAAAAGTGTCAATGCAGACATGCATGTATTGCCATCTGCCAAATTGCGGCACATGCGTGACATCCATCTGCCACACCTGATTGGCCTCTGTCCCCCGTGGGTTAACCTCCCACGAGGGCCCCCCCGGCGCCCCTGCGCAATGCTGGCAAGAGCGGACTATACCTTGGGCTTGAGAAAGTGGCAGATTGAACTGTCTTGCAAGAGCTTTGGCATTTTGGTGGAAAAATGCATGGCTTTGGATTGGAGTAGTAAAAACTCCCAAAACTGAACGTTGCTGAATTTCCTTTGCGGCCGCGGCCGCTCTGCTATTGCCCGCGGAAATCGGACCCGGTAGGTCTTGGTGACTTCGGATGTGGGCAATATAGAGCGGCTCCGTGCGGTTTCGCAAATGAAATTGAGCGGTGAGAAACAGGCTATGCAAATTCTTGTCTATCGCGGGAGTGATGTAAGCTCCCGGTAGACTGTGAAGCAAATTCCTAACATACAGGCTGTCAGTTATGATATTTAAACGTTCCTGGGCGAAGGTGCGCAAGGCAAGGTTCACGGCTGCCAACTCTGCCCGCTGAGCGGACTTCTGCGGAAGAGTTAACAGCGTGTGCCAAGCTTCGCCCTCCTGCCAGGTCAGGACACCATATGTGCGTCCCCCATCTGTGAAAACTGTCCTGGCCCCCTGAAGCGGGACCAGCGAGAGCAATTCGAACAAGCTGACTGTTCCTGTCTGTAGTGAAACGAGCCTAGGATCTTTGGGCAAGTGGTACGCTAGACTCCCAGTGAAACCTTCCAAAGCTATCGGAAGCGAATCACCTAGCTGCATTAACTGATGAACTTGTTCCTTGGTGAACGGAACCACAATTTTGGCCAGATCATCTCCTGAAATGTCCCTAGCTCTCAGCCTGCCGCGGTAAATCACCGCGGAAACCAGCTCTTGGGGCGGAACGATGTTCCGTGAAGAAGTGTTAGGCAAGTAAACCCACTCCACAATTTTCGCTCCCTTCTCTGAGTCTATTCCTAGCGCCCCAGTGAACATGGATCCTGACCGTACGATGTACAAATTCAGGATCGGGGCATATGGCCCCTGGGCGATTCTATCCACCCACCTTTGACTGAGAACTTGGTTCACTTTCTCGATCGCCAAGCGCGCGTCTCGAGAGATTTTTATCCGGTCTGCCGGCTGCTTACCTAAGGTTAGCAGCGAGAAGAGCGGTTTTAGAAGATCCGTATCCAATCGGAAATACGGTCTGGCCCAATTGATGTTCCCTAAAACCTGCTGTAATTCTACCAGGGTGACTGAGTCCTGTAAAGCTATCTGGGGTAAAACCGGTGCGGCAAAGGAGCGGAGAAGCCGATGACCCAAGTATGAGAAGGGCTCGGTCTTCTGCACCTTTTCCGGGGCAATGAGTAAACCTTTGTCCCCCAGGCTGGCCTGGAGGTCAGAAAATATTTCGCTGCCGAGTTGCGGCAATGCTACTAAAATATCGTCCATGAAGTGACACACAATAGCTTTAGGGTGAAGGCTTCGGAACTTTGCCAGTGCGTCGTGAACATATATTTGGCACAGAGTGGGCGAATTGAGCATGCCCTGTGGCAAATATTTCCACGCGTAACGCTGCATGGGCTCACTGTGGTTCACGACCGGCACTGTAAAGGCGAACCTTTCCCGGTCCCTGGGGTCTAAGGGGATTGTATAAAAGCAATCCTTGAGATCTACGACTAGAATCTCCCACCCCTCGGGAATCATATTAGGATTTGGGATGCCGCATTGAAGCGGACCCATCGGCTGAATACATTTGTTGATCTCTCTGAGATCGTGGAGGAGTCGCCACTTCCCCGACTTCTTCTTAATAACAAAAATTGGCGAATTCCAAGGACTGGTGGACTGTTCTATATGTCCTGCGTCTAGCTGTTCCTTCACTAGCTGCTTGAGAGCAACCAGTTTCTCTCCCACTACCGGCCATTGTTCTACCCAGACCGGAGTATCGGTGAGCCATTTAAGTGGCAACGCCATTACCCGAAGGTAAGGGTGGCACCAAACTGCTGTAGAATGTCTCGCCCCCAAAGATTGACGTGCACGTCAAGAATGTGCGGCCGAATTACCGCCGTGCCGTCAGCCCTTGGGATTGTGACTTCTACCCACTCTCGGCTTCTAAACGCTTCCTGGACTCCGCCTACCCCCCACACATCGGAGACCGGCTCAATGGCCCACTCCTTAGGCCACTGGCTTCTGCTTATCACGGTCACATCCGCTCCGGTATCGAGTAACCCTGAGAACACTCTTTTGTTCAAAAATACCTCGATAACGGGGCGCTGCTTCCACTCAATGTTGGTCTCCACTGTCGCTAAGACCTGGTATCCTTGCACTGCCTCACTCGCGCTCGAGCGGTCTGCGAAACAGGGGTTTGAGCTGTCACTGAGCCTTCTCTGGCTGCCTGCTGGCGAGTGACAAGGAACCATGATCAGTTGCGCTAGGGTGTCTCCCTTGTGGATTGTTTGGGGCAGGTGTGTCCAAAGTTGGACCTGGAGAACGCCTGAAAAATTTGAGTCAATGACTCCTGGAATTATGAAAATTCCACGTGCTCCAGCTACACTACGGGGCAAAACTAGACCTATAAAGCCTTTGGGTAGGGGGCCCATGTACTGAGAATCGACTAGATAGACTGTGCCCGGCAGATCGCATGTAACGTCTGCCTGGCAAGCTAATTCTAGCCCTGTGCTACCCTTGGGGCTGGCCTGTGCCCTAGCAATGCCTGGAATGTGTCTAGCACCTAGTCTAGTTCTGGGGAGTTCTGGATCTGGGTGAAGGAAGCCTCTGTTTGGACTGGGGCCAGAGACGTGCCCGGATTCCGGTTTCCCGAACTCGGGCAATACCTGGCCCAATGATAGCCTTTCTTGCACTTCGGGCAGGGGGTGTTCGGAGCCTTGGGACGGCCGGACTTTTGCCCGCCTCCCTTGGATCGGCACTCCCTAGCGAAGTGTCCGACCTTGCCACAGGAGTGGCATGCCCCTTTGGTCTTGCCATTACCCTGAGGTCTTTTCCCCCCCTGCACCGCTGCCGCTAGCAGACCCATCTTGTAAGAGTCTGTGCCAACGTCGGAACATGCTCTGATCATGTCCGTTAGGGTTATGTCAGGGCGATTGCCCATGGACTGCAAGATTTTACGGCAGTCCAGGTTGGCGTTGTCCTTTGCTAGCTTGATCATGAGTTCTTCCTGGGCTTGCTCATTCTCAATCTGCCTGCTAATTGCTTCTTCCAGGCGATTGATGAAGTCCATGTAGGGCTCCTGGGCTCCCTGCTTAATAGCGGTGTAATTTTTCACCGTTTTGCCAGACGCTGGGACCTTGAAGTATGCCCTATAGGCAGCCTCGGCTGACATTTCTAGGGTGGCGAGAGGCAAGTTAATTTGAGCGTTGATGGGCTCATAGTTACCAGAGCCATACAGTTGCTCCAGAAGCACCGCGCCTCCCATCCTGGCAGGCCGAGTTTGAGCCTCTAGGCGAAACTCGCTGTCCCAGATCATGTACTGGCTAGGGGTTAGCATCATCCTCATGACGGCTTTCCAGTCATGAGGAATCCACATGGTGGTCTCGCACACTTGCCGAAGCGTGCCCCTAGTGAAACGACTTTGGAGCCCTGTTTCTGAATTTGCTTTCCGCAAAGCCATGAGAAGCTTATACGGGACTGGGAAGTGTACTACCTGTTGCGCGCCCGTGATCGCATCCATCTCCATGCGGATTGGGCAAATCTGTCTAAGTTCAGCTAGCTGTTCTGCTGACAATTCCCCCTTCTTTAGCTCTATCTCAGCTGTGCGCTGAAGGGCACTCTTCACAACTAGGGAACCTGGAGCTGTCAGAGAAGCGCCAGCGCCTCTCATTCCTTGCGTTCCCTCGGTGACGTCTGCAGCTGTCACCGCGGGAAGGCTCCCTACGCTACTCTGCTGATAGCTAATTGACGGATAGAGTGCCGTGGGCGCAGTCGGTTCGACTGACTTGCCTGATGACTCAACTAACGGGGGTTCTTTGGCCTCTACCCGGACTGGTTCGATCTGCTCTAAGAGTCTCCTACACTTTCTCCATGTACCAACTATCCCTCCTGGAGCTTTCGGGGGTTGCTGAATGCAGTCTCCTATCTGATCCCAGAGCTTCAGGGTTAACGTACCTACTTCTGGGTAAAGTAGGCAGTGTTCCCCGAGGTACGCCAAAAGTCTCACTAATTCCTTGCTGTGAAATCGTAATTTAAATACCCTTGCCAGGATTATGAACTCTTCTTCCCGAGTTCTTTGGCTAGCGGACGGACTTGGTCTGTGAGAACAAGTCCCCATATTACCTGCAGTTGGGTCTCCGGAAGATTCCTTCTCGGGACGAATCGACGCGTCTTGTCAGGCAATAGGTTCGGGCGTCTAGTGTCTGGGGTAGACCTCGGAGCGTGGACCTTCTGCCACGGGCCCTTCTAACGGCCTCTGCGATGTCAGGGGCTCACAGCCTGCCCTGAGCGGAACGCGTTTCCCTCTATGGCAACCTCCTCGAAAGCGGGAGCAAGCTGTAGGAATGTCTCTCTGGAATGCCTCGCCGCAGGCCACTTCTCCGATCGGCTGGCTGCCGGTCGGAGCGCCGCGCTGTCCTCCGGGGTGACGGGTCGCGGTTCGAGCGTAGAACCGGACCGCGTGGTTCGTTACTCACGAGTAGACCTCTCCGGGGTCCCTTACTCTCGAGTAGAATCACGTCGCGGGTCACCAGATGTAGCGAATATCTGCCGCTAGGCGGCGCGAGGTCCCGGAGGAGACTGATCAATAAGCGATACGAGGCAATGAGTCAGGATCAGATCCGTGTTTATTAGGAAAGTGCATACACCTTTTATAGACCAGAAGGCAAGGAGAAGACAACCGTCACCAATAAGCCAATCACAATACCTGTTTACTCAGGTTAATTGGGGAAACTCTTCAGGGGAAGTTAATTAGCAGGGGCAAACATGGGATGAGGAGGACTATTGTTTAGGGCTTAGACAGGGGCAAACATATTCACTGTTTGCACCGGAGATTTCCTTGACCAGGAGATGAGTGATTCTTCCAGGTGGTAATTGAGGTCTGCGAGATGCTGATTCGGCAGAGTCGTCGATCAGGCTAGAAGCAGCCGAATTAATCCCTATCATTAATTCACCCCCCTTATGCCCTGACAAGGGCCAGAGGCCAGGAGTTTGCCCGCTGGTTTAGCCTCTGCCAGAGACCACTGGTGCCCAACCGGGCACGGGGAATCTTCAGGTAAGGAACACTCTTTGCTTCAGAGCCAGATACATTGAACCAGTTTAAATCTTTTTCTCCCCTTCCTATGGTTTGCTTACTCTGGATTGCCTTTGAAGTTGATTGAAATGTTGGCAACAGGTTGATTCATCAATGCAGATAATGTTTGCAATCCTAAACATGCATAAACAAATGATAACCATATGGATGAATGATTGAATGAATGGACCCAATGTACTCAAACTTTTTTTTTCTCATACAGGATTCAAAACAAGATCACCAATCTCTGTCTTTGCTGTTCTTTCTGTATGGTGGTTAAGATTAACTGAGGCTCCATTAAGATTCCTTGGGTCACATAAATAACAGCATTTTCATCTACCAAATAAAAATGGCAATGTTGTTTATGGACCCAGATTGGTTCCTGGAACTGCTGGCAGCATGCCACCAGGAAATCGGGGAGTGGGCTCCTGAATTCTCATTCCTGATTTACTCTGGGAGAGATGCTTATTTCTCACAGCTTGTTTTTCAATCAATCTTTCATTTTCCTTGTCATTTTGGTTCAGTAAGCCTGGCACATTGTGAAAGAGCGTGTTGAGGCAGCTGCAGCAGTTGCATACTGCGCAACTGCTTGACACTCAAAGGCCTCCAACAACATCGAAAGGTTGATGACGCCTGGGACAAGTAGGGCACAGATGCCAGTGAAATGGGGGCAGAGATTGGACTGTTCTCTGTCATTATGCCAGCAAGAACCAGTGCTCACAGGAGAGCTGCTTTTAAAATTCCCAGCTGGAACCACTCTTTTGATGAATGAGGTACTGTATGCAGGTAAAGAGACTGGCCTATTCATAAGGTATCAAGAGCTAACATACTTTTCTGGCCAGCTCAACTTACATTTCTCCATCCTTTTCGTTCTTCTGCAGTTTTTCATTAACAACAATCCCAATCTCCTCAGTTTTTGTGACAACATAGCTGCTTTTTATTGACTCCACAGTCTTTGTCAGTCTTTTTCTTTTCCCCAGTGCTGGACACAACAGACTAGGTAAGCTCTCTTCTTCCCTCTCAGCATTCTCAATCTCTGTTTTGCTTTCTTCTAGCAAGTGACTCATTAACAAGGCTGACCCAAAGAAGTTTGTGGCCAGAGGGAAAGGACAAGAGGCTGCACCACCCCTACTGCATGTAAAGAAGCTGACAGGATTGATGGTTGACTTTGAGTCCAGCATGCTGGTGGAGTAGCATTCTCCACTGCACTATTTTGCCGTGGGAGACAAGGGCAGGTTGTAAGACATACACAGCACTAACCTCTAACTCAGTGATGGTGAACCTTTTAGAGACCAAGTGTCGAAACAGAAGGGCAGGGTGAACTCTGTGTTGGGAGGAAGAAGGAAGCACTCCCATTGGGCTTCTGGGCAGAAGGGCAGGGTGACCTTTCTGCTGGGGGAGGGAGGAAGCACTTCCATTGGGCTGCTGGGCAGAGGGGTGGGCATACCTGTCAAGTTTCATGAAATTCCTGCCAAATAAGGGAAATCTCCCGTCCAAAACGGGAAACTGGACAGCTATGCTTATCCTGTGCTGGCCTCCAGTCTAACTCCAATCTAATAGCAGTCTAACTAATATGGTATGATGGCAGGAAAAAGTGTAAAATACGGGGGTTTGACAGAAATTTCCCGAAACTTGACGGGTATGGGTATGGGGCAAAATCTGTGCTGGAGGGAGGAAGTGATGGCATGCGTGCCAATAGAAAGGGCTGGGAGAGCCACGTCTGGCATGCGTGCCATAGGTTCACCACCACTGCTCTAATCGATAAAAAAGTCAGAAAGTTCTAGAGGACCAGCCATGATGATGCTTCTGATGGCCCACATCATTTTTTGCCTGGGGAACTACCTTGCTCTGCCTAATGGCAGGGCCCAACCATTTTACAAGTCTTTCCCTCAGATCTCAGTTTTTAAGGCCCATACATTTTGCAGTTCTGATTAAGCAAGTAGGGACATAAATACTTTCTCTGTTGTCTGCAGCATAGAAGCCACCTCCACATCTTCCAGATAATACAAGCAGGTCACGGCTGGCTATGGCTTGAGCTGTAGCATACATAGATATAACAGAGACATCAGCAGTGCATGAATAGCCCTCTACTGTTCTCTCTACATAGTGAAACCCTTGAGGATAAGACCCAGCACATCCTAGGGCTTTAGTCCAACAACAGTCTGTCCTAATGCCACCAATTTTATTTTATACTACACATGAGGTAAATGGAGCTTTGCCTCTTTTTACTGAATTATCCTCTAGTTCTATTCTTCCCAATTTCTAGTGGATCCCTCCCTATTAACTTTGGTATTTTTCTTATTTTTCTCTAGCTACTTCTTCCCCAGAAGAAAAACTGTCTTCTTCTCATTGCCTCCAAGTGCAACTAGACCATAAACCAGGGATTCTCAACCTTACCGCAGTACAGGCCAGACACATTGTTTCTCCCTGCCGATGGGAGGGTTTGCACATGAGCAGGCACATCCACTTCCGAGGTCGTTGCTGTGGGCCAGATGGAACTACATCAGGGGCTGGGGCTGGCCCATGGGCCATAGGTTGTGAACCCCTGCCACAGACCTTTCTGTTGCTTAGAAAGGAATAACATTCCTTCATGTAGGCTTGGCATCCTGCCATCCTCACCAGTTCATTCAATATCCATCTGCCAAATGACTGCCTTACAGATCATGCATTGTACTCACTTAGAGACCTTCAATGTATGGCTCCCTGCCCATGGCCACATGGCATAAGGCACCAGCATAGTCTTTCTAGACATTTCATCTCCTCCCTTCTCCTAACTCAGATTTGTCTATATTTCACTTTATGTTGATAAGAATGGTGAGAGAAATGTTCTCTGACCAAGAAATCTCACTTTATTTATGGTTTAATACATGGCCAACTTGTGGATGAAGTGAGGAGAGCACCTCATCCCATAAATTAAGGAGGAGAGCTGCTCCAGTCATCAGCCACTGCTTATTTAATATATCTGTGAAAAGAAGTTCCAAAAGTGACATTCTAGTGAGCCTCCTTTGCTTCAAATTAAGTTCTGGCCTTGATCCAAATCCTACCAAGATGAAAGGGTTTATTCGGCTCAGCCGTTGTATTAGTCTTACATCTCAGCTCTCCTGTGGGATAGATTAATGCTGGGGTTTAAGCTTCCACTGCCTGGGATTGAAAGGGGACATATTTCAATAACATGGCTAGAATCCCTCTTTGATTATATTGGTGACTTAGCTTGTTTTATCTCATACTATAAATCCCCTACCACAGTAATCAGATTCTGGGTGGCCAAGACCACCAGCCCCTAGCATTAGCACATCATCTCATGAGCTTCTGACTCAGGCTTTCCAGGACCATTAAAATTTCCTGCCATTTATCTCTCAAGTTATCTTTGCCCCATGAAAGGTGTTAGGAGTTCATGGATTGGAGCTGTTGTAGCTGACATAGAGGTAGGGGCTTTGTGAAATTGAAGAAAGCAAATACCTTAGCCAGTAGGGGATTTGTTGTTAGGCTCCTGAAATCAGACGGCCACTTTGCCAGAGGGACAAATGAGGAAAAGATCAAGTCAAGGCCCCGGTTAAAAATACAACAATCAGAGTTTGTACACCATGCTCCTCCTTCCCTCACCAGAGTGCTAATGGTAGTGGTTGGTTGTATTCAAGTGAATGACTCAAAACATACCAACCCCCAGCAATAATTAGAGCTGAAAATCATAGAAGGCATAGAAGGAATAGTAAACAACCACTCGTACAGCTATAAACACATTACTTATCATATGGCATTTGACACTTAAGAAGATAAAGAGTACCTGTACCTTCATTTTCGAACATTATCCAATAAAGCCACCTGTTTATTATTTCCTTCTCATTATTTTTTCAACATAGGTTAATGCAGTTGTGTCTTAAAACTGTTTCATCCTCAGTGATTCCAGAGATCTCAAGGTTTCTTTGGTTTTGTTCCAGGACTGGCACACAATATTTCAGCAGAGGCGATGAGAGTGGTGAAGTATTGGCGCTTCACCACCCTCATCGCCACGAGGTAGGCCCTAATAGCGGCTTGAACTCGTGATCCGATTCTTTAAAGATTCCTACTTCTATATCCCCCAAATTCCCCATCATATTACTCATAACAAATATATAATCTATTCTAGAATATGTATTATAAGCCTGAGAAAAAGATGTGTATACCCTTTCCAATCCTTTAACCTCCCTCCATGTATCTCTCAAACCCAAGGATTTCATCAATTTATCCAAAATTCGCAGTTTGGTCCACTTCCGCACCTCGCTATATTGTACAATCTATATTTGACCTTATTAAGTTAAAATCTCCTGCCACAATCATTTTTGTCGTTCTTTCTTTTTCCAATATATGATTCACCTTATCCAAAAACTTATCTTGCTATTCATTTGGTGCATAAATATTCACCAATGTTATTTCCTCATCATCAATTGCCCCTTAATATCTACCTTCTGGGTCAGAAATACTCTTTGTCATTACATGTAAGATATGCATGCTAACTGTTAATTCAGTGCACTATTCCTTAGAAAGCTAACTAAATATACATTTCTCTCATTCCGCCTCTCTACCCCATCTAATCTTACTCTCCTCACCCTTCATCTGACTCCAAAACAACCACTTGTGGACTTTGCTGTACGGTATCTGTTATTGGGGATGTCTGAAATTATGTAATTTTGTATTGGGGAAAATTGTACTGTACATTTTTTGGTATATTTTCTGCTGTGTTTTTGAATTGTTTATTGTATTTTTGTAACCTGTTGTAAATTGCTTTGAGTTATTGAATGATAAGGAAAGCGGTATATAAATGCAAAATAAGTAAAGTCTCAGACAGAGGTTAAATAATGCCTTCTTCCCCTCTTCTCACTCTCTCTAAATTAAATTAAATTATTCAATATTATAATTTTGACTCTCTCATTTTACTAAAACTTGCAAGGAATTTTCACTTCTCATGAGATTTCTCACTTCCAACATGAGAGCAAGACAAAATCCAGTATCATTTTCTTATCCCAATCCCCATAATTTTCAAACACCATCTTTGTGTAAAACAGTGTCCTTTATTTTTGAGAAGTACACATGCACTAGCAAACACAGGACGATGACAATTTTAAAATGTGAAACCAATCTGAAGCTTCTAATCTTTAAAAGGCTGGCACATACAAATATAAAAAGCAAGATCCACCTTCATAAAAATGTGACTTTTGTTATGCAGTAGAGATCAAACTCTTGCTACAAAGATCTGAATAGTAAGATGTTATGTATTCCCAGTGTTGTTATATGGAGTTGAAGATTGGACATTTACTAAAGCATCTGAAAAGAGAATTGAAGCTTTTGAAATGTGGATCTACTGACAGCTGCTAAAGATATCATGGGTTGACCATGTGACTAACATAGAAGTATTGCACCTAATAGATAAAGAAAAAGAACTCTTTAAGACCATTAAGCAAAGAAAGCTCCAATACCTTGGCCATATCCTGAGGAACAACATAAAATACAGAATACTCCAACTTGCTCTGCAAGGAAAGATCCCTGGGAAGAGAGGCCCTGGGCATAGATGGGCTTCATGGCTGAAGAACCTGAGAGAATGGTGTGGCATGTGCTCAGAAGAACTGTTCTGAGGAGTTATGAACAGGAAAACTATCACCATGATGATAGCCAATATCTGGAACAGATACAGCACCTGAAGAAGAAGAAGAATTAAATGTTTTTATGCAGTTTTACAAAATCTGTGCAAAAGAACATTCTCCTGTTAAGAGTGTTTACAAAATGGACTTTTCCTCTGATGAAACAAAGATAATAATTTTGCAAAACTCTCCATCTAATAGTAGCTCAGTAGATTGTGAAGCACAGAGCCAGCTAATTTAGAGATTCGAGAAGAATAGTGCAGGGCTGGGGCCACTCCTGCCACATGCCACCCATAGCAGGGCTGGCATGGGATTATTTTGGAATACTGTATTTTTTCAGAATCCACTAGAACAGTGATGGAGAAAACTTGGCACTCCAGGTGTTCTTGGACTTCAATTCCCAGAAGCCCAAGTCAAGACTCCTGCTGATCAGGGCTTCTGGGAATTGAAGCTCAAGTAATATGGAGTGCCAAGGTTTGCCATCATTGTACTAGAAGAATTGGGAATGGGGTGAGAGTTGAGATAAAGACCCCCCTCCCCAAAAAAAAGCCTGGAAGAAATGAGACCATGGACAGCTCCAAACAGAGTTAAGCCATTCAAGCTGGATAGAGACATTCAAGATTCCAGCAAACATGTGGAACTAACTGCAGATTTGAATACATTTTAAATAGCTCAGGCCAAATATGCTGATAATAGTGTACAAATATTGCTACTTTGCCAAATGCTGTAATACAATTTGGGAAAAGCATACAAGAGAAACTATATACAAATGCATCAGCTTAGACAATGTGGTCTGCCAGAATATACATGCTAGAAAATGCATGCGACAACTTGTCCGATTTTTCCAAGGACATCTAAGGGGGAGAATCATTGACCGTTAAAATAGGATGGAACAAACATAATACAGAAAAATGGGGAGTGAAGCAGAATTGAACTTGATGGATTCATCCATCCCTTCACGCAACACAAATTGACTGTGTGTCCTGTGACATGTTTTGTTACAATAGTACAGGGATTTGTCAGCCAGCGTCTCCATCTGGGAAAAGTCCCCTCAAGCTCCAAAACTTGAAAATCACCGTTATAGTAGGCAGCGCGCCTAGGACCAGAGACAGTATATTTCATGAAGGTCTGCCAAATTCTTGATCCATCTTTAATAGACAGACATTTTATATATTTTCTAAGAGAAAATGTACTTTCATCTTGCTCAAAGTACAATCATCAGCACAGAACACTCGCTACTAGATATTAGACAAGTACAACATATTGTCCATGCAACTTTAAAGAATTACAGCTTTCCACAGGGAGTCTTAATGTAGCTTGCTCTCCTATGATGGATAGATTACTCTTAAATAGCAGGGTTGGTATTACTAATGTGACTAGTCTCCTCCCCCTCAAAAGACATTAATATTTAAAGCATCTGGTAGCCCCATCAGTCTGGGATAGAAGTCAGAAACCACAGTAAAAGGCTCCCGAAAACAACAACCCTCAAAAGGAAGAGGTAGAAGCAGGGAAAGGCAAGAAAACAGCCGTGTTTCCACAGCACAGCGGTTCTAAGGTAACTTTGTGAATTTAAAAGCAGGCACAGATTTGTCGAGGATATGGCTGGGAAGAGGTAAAGGTAAATATTTCCCTTGCTCAAAAGTCAGTTGGACCCGACTCTAGGGTTCAGTGCTCATCTCTGTTCCAAAGCTGGAGAGCCAATGATGTCTGCTTCTGCAGATGTTTCCACGGTCATGTGGCAGGCATGACTAGACACCGGAGAACACAGAACACTGCTTACCTTCCCACCGAAGTGGTTCCTATCTATCTACTTGCAATTTTTTGCTTTCAAACAGCTAGGTTGGCAGGAGCTGGGACAAAGACGGGAGCTCATTCTGTCTTGCAGTACTCGGGAATCAAACTGCTGATCTGCCGCCTTCCAGTCAGCATCTTAGCCACTTGAGCCACTGCAGAGAGAACCACACAAACCACTCAGCCACACTGCCCAGACTTTCCTGATGTGGGTAAACTCCAGGGGTCAAATGTGCTGAAAGCTAGAGACATCATTCTACCCAATACCCCTCCTGGCACTCCAGTCCTTCCAAACGAGGGTGTTACCTGGCTCCCCCAGTGGTTTAGTGGTTAAGATGCTGAGATTGGAGACTGGAAGGTCAGGTTTCGATACCCAAGAGCTGCACTTGGGGACATGAAAGGAGCACCATTCGGGCATCCCCTGAGCAGAGTTTCTCCAGCAAAAATCCTTCCAACCCAGAGTAATCTCTGACATGAAATTATTATTACCAGCAATTCACAGAGCTAAGCACTTTGACTCTTATGCCAATCCTGAAAGGTAGGAATGCCAGAACACACACATGCTGAACTATATACCAAAGTCCTATGTGGGAATCTATAGCAAGCTTCCATGCTGCTTTAGGGATTTTAGGTTCACAATTTGTTCCAGATGGGACCAAAAAGGCAGGCACACTATGCAGTCTTATGCACCTTACCTCAAAAGCCCAGCTGAGATCTATGGGAATTATGATCCAGCAAGTGGACAAAGGACTGCAAGTTTCATCTTTTTAAAAAAACCTAAAAATAAAAAAAAACACTACTGTGGATCTGCAAGTACATTCAAGAGCCTAAATAAAAGTTCAATTTAGATGTGCTGATCGTATAATAAGGCTCAATTGACTTCAATGGTGGCAAATGTATACTCAGCAGCTTTCAGCACAAAGCCATTTATTTTCATGCCAGGAATGGTATTAAGGGCATAAGGTCAGACAGTGGTTATCTATAAATTTATCTACAGCTAATGCTATCATTATCCAGATAATCTTACTATTTCAGAATAAAGGACACAGTCTGCCAGCATCAGTAGCCACACAAGCATCAGCAAACTGCTTACAACTCAGTTGTCAGTGCATTTTGCATTTATACATATATATGACTAAGAGACCGCGTCTTCCCAAGAATGTCTGTCCATCCACCCAGTGTGGACTGGAGGGGCTCTCTAACTGTGCCATCGGCTAGAGGGGCTCGTCTCTCTAGCACAAGGAGGAGGGCCTTCCCCATGTCCGCTCCAGCCCTATGGAACCTCCTGCCGATAGAATTACGGCTCCAGATAGAATTGCTGCCCTTTAGGAAAGGGCTGAAGACTTGGGTGGCTGGGCAGGTGTGGGGCACTGATGGGGAGGTGACCCCCACCCGTTGGTTCATATAAATGTTCCCTCTTTTGCAGATGGGGTGGGTGGGTTTTTTAATGGGTTTGTTTTAAATGATTTTTTAATTATGGATTTCAAAAATGTTTTTATGTCTTGTCGTGAGCCACCCGGAATCACTTCGGCGAAGGGGTGGTGATACAAATTTAATAAATAAATAAAATTGGGATTAAAATTCATCATAAGTCTATCAGTTCCAAATGGAAACATGTTTCTCGCCTGTGGAACCTTAGAATGCAGTGTATTAGAAACCTATCTCTGACCATTACCCATTTCTTTCTCATTTGGGGAGTGTTCAGTATTGTGCTGAATCAGATGCTCTCTGTTTTGGCTGCCAGCTTTTAGAACACCTGCAGACTCTCTTGAAGCCTAAAATAGATCTAATTGTGCCCCTTCCTCACACCCACCATGCAAAGAAGCACAAATGGCTGTCCAAGGAGGTAGGCCTGTCAATCTCATCACTCCTGTTTGGAACCCTGCAGATAAGAAGTGTGTTTGAACCACCACAAAAGAAGCTTAAAAACCCCACAGACCTGTTCATGTTTTTGATTTGATTTGATTTTTAAAAAGATCTCCCACGGGAAGACACTATTTGTATCTGTGTATTCCCCTTTTTCTTCTAAACTGCTCTGTTGACATCAGACAACCGAGAGAAAGGTGACAGATGACAGAGAGGCTGTTCCTCATGAACCTGTAACCATTTATCCAGCACAAGAACATAGTGATACTAGTCCTTTACCAGAGACAAACATGACTGCTTTCCCTTGCTGCAGGGAGTTGTCAGTGCCTTTGTTACAGCAGCAATCCAGCCACTTCACTACTCTATGTCTTCATCTTAAATCTGTTTGCTTGTCCTTAGCTGACATGGAAGCAAAGAGTCAAATGAACAGGAGTGTAGATTGGCAAACAACAACCGTAACAGTTTCACTAACACGTTGTAATGATGAGTAGGAGCAAGAGTATGGTAGAGGATATAAAAATAATATTCATCTACCACATCATGGTAAATATGCCAGAAATTTGGATTGCCTTCCTTGTGGCATGCAGAAAGCAAAACATCAGGACTGCACATAGGTCTGTCAGTACAGATACACTTGACTCCATGAACTGACTTCTTTATGAACACAGAGTACCGCTACAGATGTTTGCCATGGCAAGTGTACAAAGGTAGCCTTCACCATGCTCACCAATTCTCCTTGCAGTTCAAAGGGGAAGGAGTAGAACCAAATATGTCTCCTCAGGCTCTACGTAGACCATTATTTATTTAGTTACCAGGTTATGTGTGATATATTATTTATGTAACATGCATATTTATCAGAAGGGGGGGGATAAATTGCCTGCTGCCTCCTTCAAGTCTGCCGATGCCAAGCCTTCCCCTTTTCTGCTGAGATCCTGAATAATTGCTTTGCATCAGTAACCTCTCTTGTGTATTATTCTCACACTGTCCGACAAAAACCCAACAATTCAGACAGACAAAGAAGGCCATAGAGATGATCCTGTAATCTACTGGCTAGATTCTTATTTTTTCCCCTGTTCTTAAGCAGCAGTGAGCTTTTCTTATCTCACTTCATTATATGATCACGTTGCTCCATCTGAATTCTTAAAGGCTTGGTCAAATGTACTAAAATTGTTATTCCAGCTTGATACTAGTTTTGATAAAATACCAAAAGCTATGTGCTATAAAGCACAGCAGCATGGGATGAGCCCTGTTATCTAAAACTCAGAACATAAAAAATGGGACTAAATCTAGCATAACACCAACAGAGTAAAATCCCCTACTAGTGTAGTTGCACTGGATTGCACTATGAAAAACCCAGAGAGTCATACCCATTAAGTCACGGTTTTGGAAATCCAGGAGCCAGGCATGCATGCCCAGTAAGTTTCCAGGCTCCAGGCAGGAAATGGGTTACTGTACATGTATGGCCGTCTGAGGCAGCGGCGTGCATGTGCAAAAACCTCTGTGTTCATGCGCAGAAACCTCTTTGCGCATGAATAGAAACCCCTTTGGTCAGGAAATGGGTTATTGTGCATGCGTGGTCGTCAGAGGCAGCGGCATGCATGCGCAGTAACTACTTTCCCTGCCCTTGAAAATACGGGATGGTGGCGAGAAAGGGGCCGAACGAGCGCAGAAATACAGGAAATCCCGGCCAATCTGGGATACTTGACAGGTATGCAGAGAGTGCACAAGTGCTATTGGGTGGTATATTCAGTCCATATGTTTTAAACATAAAGAAACAAAAGGTAAAGGTCACCCTTGCTTGAAAACCAGTTGTATCTGACTATAGGGTTTGGTGCTCATTTCCATTTACAGTCCATTCGCAGACATTTCTGTGGACACGTGGTAGACATGACTATATAATACACTGTTTACCTTCCCACCAAAGGGATAGCTATTTATCTACTTGCAATGTCTTGCTTTTGAAATGCTATGTTGTCTGGAGCTGGGACAGGAAACAAAAATCAGCAGAAGTCATCAAGAATAGCCAGCGTGCACAGAATCAGTTACACTAACTACATCACTTTCATTTGTATCATTTCTTCTGAGTTCTGAAGCTGTAATATCATGAAAAATGCATTTTAATAAAAACCAGAAATCTTTGACAAATATTAGGAAAGGCACACTGATAAGGAAAGTTTGAACCCACAAAATTGTGGGTACAAGTGAACAGTACGTGGAGTTACAAAAATACAAATTTTAAAGGCTCTCCATCTTCTAGTTCCTATTGTAATTGTATCTCATCTATAGCAACATTTACATCCCACAATTGCTCACAGTACATAAAACTTTCTCGGCCATTGAGGACACACTTCGATTGTCAAAAGAATCAGTTTTCCAATTAGGTGAAGGGCAGGGGTGCTTGTCCCAGTTTGAGCATCCTTTGTGAAATCTTGCAGGAAATGTGTTGTTTTTTAAAACCTGCAGCTGCTGCCTCCAAGCACACTCCTCACTTTGGTCCCCCATTGATTTTTTCTTTCCTTTCCCCATTTATCCCCACTCCCAGCAGGAAATACCCCCTCTTTCTTATTCCTTTCTCCCCTCTCTTACTTCTGGGAGGGGAGACTGCAGGGAGCTGGCAAATCCTGTGCATGAGTGACCCAGGTAACCTGCCTGGAGTGACTCAATCCTCTTCCCACATCTTGCCCCATTTGCTTCCTTGCTCAATTAAACTCAGTGGATAAAAACACTGTGCTTGGAGACCAAAAGCACAGGGTCCGATTCCCTTAGAGCTGAGTGAAAGGAGGAATTATTAATGGCTGCAATGGGGCCATTCAACAATTACGTGATCCTTGAGGGGGGAGGGGCTCTGGGAATTTTGATCCGATTTGAGATTATTGAATTGCTTGTGCAATCTATTTCTATTTCACCAATAGTGCAAAGCTCTAAAAATTAGAGTTTCAATACAAAAGCTCTGGATTATGTAATTTTAAAGGGAGGGGGGTTCGAAGTGAAATTACGGTCGGATTACATGGGGGGGGGGGGTGTCAATTTCCCCCAAAAAATGGATCACGTAATTGTTGAATGGCCCCTATGGAGTATCCTGCAAACTTTAAGGGGGAAAGAGACATAATATGCACTAACACACTCGTTAATAGGAAGAATATGGTGGTTTAAGAATCGATAGAAAATAAACAACCCATGCCGGGTGATTTAGAATAAGTCATGTTTTGGCAGGATAATGCACATCACAGTTGTGTGTCCCATGTTCCTCAGTATTTGAATCCATTTAAAACCTGGAAAAACTGATGCAAATGTAGGACTTCTTGCTTATCAAGATGCGTCATGCCTTGTGGTGGTGGGAGGAGATTTCCACTTGCAGACATAAAATCTGAAGACAATTGCTGTAGAACACTGTAGATTGTGGCTTGGCTTGATTTGGTTGATATACACTGCAGGCGCACCCCCCCAATAACGGACACAGACAACATTGAAAGTGGATAACAGCATAGGGCCACATTTATTGATTCAATGCCCTAGTCCGAATTATAAATTTGTATTGGTAAAACGACCAAACATAATTCCTAAGGCAAGCAGGCCGAAGTAACACTGGTAAGGTACCACCCCAAAATTGCCAACGGCAATTGGTTACAATGTATCAATCTATATCAATTTGTTTGTTGACAACAAACAAATTGTTGACCGTAGTCAATAACTAACTTATCACAGGGGTGATGCATGCTGGTTAGCAATCGTCATCACCCCATCGCCTGGTTCATCGTTGACCGGACAACGTTTAACTAATTTATTCCTGTCTAGTGTTGTCCAGTCAATTGCGAACCTGCCGGATACTTGTGGGTCATACTGTTTACCTTACCAGTGCTACCCGCCAATGTGACCAAAGTCAACAGTAGGAACACAGAAAGACCCCTATATCAAACCATAGCAACAGTGTGGGATGGGCAAAAAAGCCAGGACCCGGAGCCAATATGGGTCCCAACCAAAAATTCCCATCCGGCCCCGAAGCGACCATAATATCACACTGCTAACTAGGGAGGGGGTGGAGGGGAAAAAACTTCTCCGCTCCGTCGCTGAGGTAAAATGGCAGCTCGGCTGCCTCGTGGCCACCCCTTTTATAAGGGAGCTGGCCACGCCCCTAACTACCCGGATTCTCTGTCCTGTGGGGGGGGGCCGCAAAGGGCGCGGCGGCCATTTTGGCGCCGCGCTTGCATTGCAGGCGCACCCCCCCAATAACGGACACAGACAACATTGAAAGTGGATAACAGCATAGGGCCACATTTATTGATTCAATGCCCTAGTCCGAATTATAAATTTGTATTGGTAAAACGACCAATCATAATTCCTAAGGCAAGCAGGCCGAAGTAACACTGGTAAGGTACCACCCCAAAATTGCCACGGCAATTGGTTACAATGCATCAATCTATATCAATTTGTTTGTTGACAACAAACAAATTGTTGACCGTAGTCAATAACTAACTTATGACCCCACCCTCTGACGCGTATCCGTGAAATCACAGGGGTGATGCATGCTGGTTAGCAATCGTCATCACCCCATCGCCTGGTTCATCGTTGACCGGACAACGTTTAACTAATTTATTCCTGTCTAGTGTTGTCCAGTCAATTGCGAACCTGCCGGATACTTGTGGGTCATACTGTTTACCTTACCAGTGCTACCCGCCACACGGAGGGGCTTCAAAGAAGACCTGACGCCCCCCCCCCCAGACCGTCAGCTCGGTCAACAGGCCTGCTCGCCAATCACCCAACAGGAGGTCCATACCTCCTCGCGACAGATGGGCCCCCTCCCCTGCGTACAAGTCATAATTTTGTAGACTAATATCGGGGTGATGACTAACCCGTCCCCAAGTCCTGGTGGCAAGAAACCGCGCCACTGCCTTGTTGACCGCGCGCCTAGCGCGGTCAAGGGCCAGGAGGTTAACGCCCCCTCTGTAAGAATGGCGCGGAACAATGTCCGATCAAACCAGGGTTGTGGCAGGCCAGACATAATGCAAGTAGGTGAGTTCCTCGCAAATTGCATGCTTGAGCGATAAGCCGGTGACCTGGCCCAAATCATTGCCCCCCAGGTGGATGATTAGAATGTCAGGCGGGTCAGCACCCAGGCCAGAAAAAAGGAAAGGCCGCAGCTCCCGCCATAACATCCCAGGCTTACCATGCCATGCGAGACTGGCGTGGTCACCCAGTCCCAGTCGGGGTCCCACTCTGTCGCCGCAGCGTAACGCGCTGCCCTGTGCACATAGCTGTGGCCCACCAGCCATACTGTCACTGGTGTAATACGACACCCAGGGTCTGTAAGAAAAATTGAGGAAAAAAGGCGGTAAGGTGACTGGATTGGTACTCATGGCGGGAGTGGGCGCACATAAAACTGAAAACATTGCGAGCCCCACCTCCCCATGCTGCGTATGTCAGCCCCAGAGTACCCAAAAGCAGCTGCTGTAGAGGCTGCACCAATACGGAACGAATGTGTGCCATAACGGGCACCTGGTAGGCCCACCCTGGTGAGGGCTCTGGCTGTCACCTTCCAAAACTGAAATTTAGTAAGGGGAGACCCATCTTGGTGACAGAAAAACGGGCCGTGGTGCATGCCACGCAGTGCCAGGAATTCCTGTAGGGCACCAACCGGACAGATGTCTGCCAAAGAACACCGTAGCAGTCTTATACCACTGCCTACGCCATGCTGATCTGTTTTAGAGGAGCGTATCCTCAACTGGGCCCAGTCTTTGGCTACATAGACATCTTCGAGTTCCAGTGCCCTACCACTTGCATCCGCCTTAGACAGCATCACGAGTTCGCTGACGCGGAGCGCTCCAAACCGTTGTGGCTGCATGAAAAAGGGCTGCCTCATAATGATCAAAACAGAAGCCTGGCCAGCCCCGGGCCAACTGGGTAAGAACCCCCGGGGAAATAGGGTGCCGGTCGTCCGGGCAACGCCCGAGCTCGCGCACCCACCCCTCCAAAACATGTCTCACACGGAAGTCAGAGGTGGTATCCACATGACCCCCCACTTTGGCCATAAAAGCCAACGCCGAGAGCTTGGATGCTATGGTGCGAGGTGTGAGGCCCTGTGCATGCAGGTGAACCATGAACCGCAGAACATGGTCCACCGGGATAGGCCAGGTCTCTGGCAAGAGAAATTGAGTAGCAAATGCCCTGTACGAATTGAATGCTTGTTGATACGCCTTACGCGTGCGTGGCGCTAGTGACAGGCCAATCGCCCGGTTCACCTCTCCTTGCCAATAGTCCACATCTCATCCGGGAGTGGCGAGGGAAATTCCTCCGCATCCGGGGCCAAGGCGTGGAACCGGGAGATCTGCAGGCGGGACAAAGCGTCAGCAATATCATTATTAACCCCTGGGACATGCCTGGCCCTGAACAAGACGTTGAGGCGCAGGCAGCGCAGCACAAAATGGCGCACTAGATCCATGACCCTGGGCAATTTGGAAGTTTGTGCATTGACAATGTGTACAACAGCCGCATTGTCGCACCAGAAATGCACCACCGAATTAGCCCACTGTTCGCCCCATAGCATTAAAGCCCCCAGAATGGGAAAAATTCCAGGTATGTGAGATCCCGCAGGCGACCTGTGCCTGCCCATGCCGGTGGCCACCCACCATAGGCCCACTTCCCATTGAAGTACATCCCATAACCCAGGGATCCTGAGGCACTAGACTGGATCTGGAAATTGGGGGATGCCAGGAGGTCAGACCTCCAAAATGAGACCCCATTAAACTCCCTCAGGAATTGCAACCAGACAAACATGTCTGCCCTGATACCCCGGGTGAGCCTGACTCTGTGGTGGGTTTTGGATAACCCTGCCATGGCGTCGCATAAGCGCCGGGCAAAAGCCCTGCCCGGTGCGACCACCCTGCAAGCAAAATTAAGGTGCCCATGTAGCACCTGCAGTTCCCTCAGGGATGCCTTACGCTTGGCCAGCAATTCCGAGATAAGGGCCGCTATCCTGGACACCTTATCACCCGGCAACCTAGAAGCCTGTACTACTGTGTCAATCTCAACCCCCAGGAATACTAGCTTGGTCGATGGGCCCTCGGTCTTTTCGGGCATTAAAGGGACACCAAGTTCCTCCATTAGCGTCTGAAATGTGTTGAGGAGACGTGCGCACGTGTCCCAGCCCCGTTTACCCCCGAATAAAAAGTCATCCAGGTAATGGGCTACAGACCGGGACCCTGACCTGCGGACGAAAGCCCACTCTAGGAAGGTACTAAAACGCTCAAAAGCCGAGCATGATATGGAACAGCCAAAAGGCATGGCCTTATCAAAATAATATTCCCCCTTAAATTTAAAACCCAGCAACTCAAGTCGCCCGGGTGCACTGGCAAGAGGCGAAAAGCTGACTTAATGTCACACTCGGCCAGCAGGGCACCCGGGCCACACGAGCGCACCATGCGCAGCGCATGGTCAAACGATGTATACCTGACTGAACAAAGGTCAGCAGGGATAGCATCATTGACCGATCGCCCGGCTGGGTAGGACAAATGATGAATAAGGCGAAACTCACCTAGGGACCTTTTGGGGACCAAACCCAGTGGCGAGACCTTAAGATTGGGAAACGGGGGTGCGGGGAAAGGTCCAGCGACCCTGCCCGCGTCTAACTCCTTTTTAACGCTGGCCGCAGCCACCTCCTCCCTTCCTCTGAGGGATAAAAGGTAGGGAGCATCCTGAGTGGACCTATCGCCCATAAAAGGGATACGAAATCCCTGCTTAAAACCTTGAAGGAGATACTCCCCGTCCTCCCCCTTCGGGTACAATGCGAGCCAGCGCTCCAGCATGTCCACCTTAATTGGGGAGGGGGCCTTTTGGAGAACTAGCTCCATCCGTGGCAGCCTTGCCAGCCCACTGTCCACCCCTCCCTCTGCCTCGCGCCCCCCCAGGCTTGGGACAAGCAGAGGCTGCGTGGGGGCCAGAACATGTGGGACACTCATGCTTATACCTGCAGTTCTTTCTATTGCAGGAACCATTTGACGAGAAAGTCCAGCACAGCAGGCGGGCTGGAACCCCCTGCCCCGCCGCCTGGCGGGTAGCCTGCGCTAGAGCCGCTCGCTGGACCGCATGTCCGCAATGGTATCTATCCCCCGGGGCAGGGCGTGTGGGTGTCATATACAAAAGCCACAGCCTCTGGCACGGCTCATTCCATCTCATCTCGGGGTGGAGGGGACTCCTATACGGAATTCCTCATCATATGCTAGCCATGAGGGGCCCGGTAAATCGACCATCGCCCTATATATGTTGTCCAAATATTGGACCATGGGAATAGCTAAATCCGGCCGCGCCCTCAAATATACCGCCATGTATATTAAATAAGCGGGGAGCCAGTTGGCCCAGGTACGCGGCGGCTTACGGCGGCGTGCCTGCTCCTTATCCTTCTCATCCTGACCCTCCCTTTCCTCCTTGGTGGGCTCTCTGTTCAGGAGTGAGAAGATGTCTACGTACTCCCCTCGCCATATCTTTTCCCTAGTAGCCTGTGCCAGGTGATCACCCAGTGGCAAGGAATACCCTGCCGTCGGCAAAGCCGAAAAGGGGATAGCCGGCCTGGTAAAAGGGGCCTGAGCTACCCAGCCACCCCCAGAACATTCCCTGCAGTGTAAGGACCAATGCCCACCCCAATGCCCAAGGTGGCAGTCGTCGTCGCCGGGTGGGTTGCCGACAGCGTGGCCCCCGCACCACCCGCGCGAGGCCAAGGCCATTGAAAGGCCCCCCCTAGATTGGGAATGTGTGTGGATGTACTCGCTTGCACCGTATACTCACACGCTGCACCCCCGCGGGCCGCCCCCACCGGGGGTTCCGGCCCACTGGGGGCGTCGGAGCTCACGACCGACGTAGAGCTCACCACAGGGTCTTGACCCGCACCTGGTTGCTGGCTGGGGAGCTGCGAGGCAGTGGCCGAAACCGCGCCACGCGCCTGCAGCAGCTCGACCCTCCCCACCGGCTGTTGTCCTCCTGCCGACAGCGCCTCAAAAGGAACCCCGAAGGGGGCACCCACCTGACTGGCCTGAGCAACGACGCCTCCAGGGCCGCAATGCGGGCCAGCAAGGTGTCCACGTTGACCATGGGCAAAGGGCCGGCCGGCCCGCCTGGTCCAGGCATGGGCACAGGTCCTTGTACCCCGGGACCCACATATGGCCATTGGCCAGCACCGAAGCCCGGCAGGGTTGGTGGAGAAACTTGCCAGGAAGGGGACCGCACCACCCCCCAAGGCTAGAGGGCCCAGGGAGAGGCTGCGGCCCAAGAGGAGTAGGCCCGACAGAGTGGGCAGGAGCAGGAGCGGTGTCCACCGCTCGTGGGCCGCGGGCCGAAACCCCTTCCGCGCCCGTACTCTGTTCGCCCGCTCCGGGCCAAGGGGCAATAGACCCCATTCCGCTGGCCCCGGCCGGGGCTGGCAAAGGTGGCTGCTGAGGAGGCGGCACCGCGGTCCTCCGACCTGGGTTGCGCCTCCTCACAGCGCGAGCTGAACTCGAAGCTGCCTTCTTCTTCGAAGGCATGTCCTCCGAAGCAGAAAAAGGGAAGCCGGCAAGGCATAATCGCTACCAAAAGGCTTCCCGTGAAGCTAACAAGCGACGGAGACACAGGGGAAAAAACTTCTCCGCTCCGTCGCTGAGGTAAAATGGCAGCTCGGCTGCCTCGTGGCCACCCCTTTTATAAGGGAGCTGGCCACGCCCCTAACTACCCGGATTCTCTGTCCTGTGGGGGGGCCCCGCAAAGGGCGCGGCGGCCATTTTGGCGCCGCGCTTGCATTATGATCCAAGTAACAGAGTTCTAGAGGACAGAATTCAAGGGCAGGATCTTGCAATATTGATCAAGATGTCATGCAAATCCAAGTCAGAAGCATGGTCCTTTTCATGCTCACTCCCCAGGACATCAAGCCACCTGATCTTCACAAAATTTGAGCAATTTGCAGACATGAATTTTATTCAACATCCCATAGCCTTTCTCCTCACATATCTTACGCCTCAAGCTGTTATTGACATTCCCATCATCAGCCTCAATTCAACAAGAGAGCAGCCATTCACTGCTTGGGAAATTATCATCAATTCAAGAAGAAGTAGGAAAGGGTTGGGGTGTGTGGGGAGAATGGAGAGGATAAAAGAAAGGGGGAAGGGAAAACAAAGGAAAATTGAGCCAGTGGCCATCTTACAGGGGGAAATGCTAAACGTTACAGCAGTTACAAAATTATATATCAACTTGGGGTATTATTTCCATAGTGAGAAGAATGATGAGTCAGAACAATGCATATTTTTTTTTACAAAGTTGTCTTTGGGGAGGCCTTTCCTGCCTTAACAGCAGCAGAGGGATATTCTCAAGCAGCCTTGAAATCCCTACATGGAGGGTTATTGACTCTGTTTTAAGGGACATGCCCTGTTATGAGATTTCCTGCTTACCCTCTGCTGGAGGACATTAACTGATCACCAACTAACCCCTTTGATTTTCACTGTAAGGATATGTTCTGATTGGGACCAGAGTTTGAAGGGAGGGAGGAATTGAATTATAGCTCCCAGAATCCTCTAGGCACATGGGTGGGGAAAGGCATAAACAAGGCATTAAGGTGAGAAAAATGGCAAAAGAAAATGGTGGCAGCTGAGGAGTACTCTTGACCACACTGGTAGCCCTGAAAATGTGCACACCTCATGTCCTCACACTGCCATGAACCAGGGCACATAACCATGCCTGATGTTCTACCACCTCCATCTCTGTCCTCAGAAGGTCCTGCCCACCGGTCCTGCTACATCAAGTGATAGGTCTGAAGAAGTACCTCCTCATGTTCGGTTGATGGAAAGATGATGTCTACATGTGATCACAGGCCCTGATTTTGCAGTGTCCTAGACTGCACAGAGACTTCTGCTCACATGAAGACAGGTCCACTTTTGACCTGCAGAGTAGACTGAAAAAGCAATGTTCAGGTCCGTAGATGGTAGAAGCAGCAAGGGTGGCTCCCAATGTCATACGACAGGTTCTCCTCTACCTGAATAGAGCTCGGGAGAATACTGGTATTCTGCATGCAAAAAGTGGGAATATAACCCACATTATTTCAAAAATGATAGCATTCTGTTACCTTTTCTGTGATAGAAAAGATTTATATTTTATCATATATTTATAATGATTCATCCCCTTGGCTGTGAATTATTTTGGTAGTATTGGAAAACACTTCTGAAGCAGCACATAAGATTAATTCAGAGGGAAATGTCTGCTGCAAACCCCAGAGTGGTTTGAAGAAATGACCCAGTGAACAAACAGGTCACTATGACTATGTTCAGTTCTCATCACTTCCACTCCAAAAGGTTGCAGGAAGATGGAAGAGGTGCTGATAAAATGATTGCGTGTATGGTATGATTTCCACACTCAGAATGTAAAGAAAAACCCAGAATGGAAAGACCACCGAAGTGGAGTGGGGAAAGAAGAAGAGGAAGAAGTGATAGAGTGTTTAGGAAGCAAATGCTGAGAAAGTCAGTTTGAAACTATTAATTCCCTCTTCCCACAGTAAAGAAGAATTAAAAGCAGAATTCCACAAAATTGCCAATTGGTTATACATTTATTTTCTCTTTTAGAACCATGTGCTGTGTCATTAACTGCCATTCAGGCAATGGAAAGATTAACCTACATAATGGGGTCTAAAAAGCATAAGAGAAACATAGGAGAGATAAATGAACAGGAGAGACCAACTGAAACTCGGGATGTTTTTAGAGCCATCAAATGGTGGTAAGGCGGTGATAGACATGGAGAGAATAAATTAAACAGAGCTGTCTGTCTGTCTGTTTCAGATGGAACCAACTGATGTCTCAAAGCTACGGTAGGTTTCCAGCTCCCAACCCTCATAAAACCTTCCTCCCTAAATTAGAAGCAATTGCCTACCTAAAGGAATATTCTATTCTCGGTCTCAGTTTCACAACTATTTAAGGGGCAGATATGTTATCCTCTGCATAACAAGAAGCTGGGATGGCTATTTATGGAAGCCATATTTATCTGTACTCTGCCTCTGACAATTTCCCTTTCATTAAAAAAAAACACTGCATGTTCCTTAATCAATTTTAAATGATCCTTCTGATGGCATACGATAGGTCCCTCCCAATTTTCATAGTCTTGGTACATGTTAATATTCTCTACATAACCACTCCACCCCCACCCACCCCTGCCACCCACTATTACATGGCAGTATCTATTGCAAGGGGGTGGTTGGTACTAGGATACATGATTTTTCAGGAAGTGAATGCTGAGCTCTTGGTAACCATTATTCAAACTACCAGTGGGTGCCTCTCTCCCTGCCCACCTTACTGTTGCAAAGCAACAAACTGGAACAGGAGCAACAACCCATATTCTGGAGGAAGGCTAGAAAAGTAGATGAGAAGATTTATGATGTCGTGTAAAATGCACAACTGTGATAAGATTCTCCAGGGTCAGATAAATTACTCTCACTTTACATGAGTCCCAAAGAAAAGGCTTTTTTTTATTGCACCAGACTGTGAAAATAAAAATAATTCTGATACTAATGCCTACTCCTCTCAGTGCCCTCAGCCAAGGCAACATGGAGTCACTCTTGCTACCCATTCTATTGGCCCATTCCCAATTTCCTTTCCTGTCCTAGCTCGGTTGGTTTCCAGCCTGTGTTCTAGCCAGACAAACCATTCTGGAAGGGTTGTGATCCAATCAGTGAGGCGGGCAACCCACAGGTTTGAACATGTTTATTTGTTTGTTTGGTTGGTTGGTTCATCAGCCTTCACATCTGTGACATTTGAAAGATAATTGGTAGACATTACGGCTACAGTAGCTCAAGTAGCTAAGACACTGACTGGAAGGCAGGAGGTCAGTAGTTCGATTCCCGAGTACTGCAGGACAGAATGAGCTCCCGTCTTTGTCCCAGCTCCTCCCAACCTAGCAGTTTGAAAGCAAGAAATTTCAAGTAGATAAATAGGGACCACATTAGTGGGAAGTTAAACAGCATTCTGTGTTTTCCGGTGTCTAGTCATGCCTGCCACATGACCACGGAAACGTCTGCAGAAGCAGACAACGCTGGCTCTTCAGCTTTGAAACAGAGATGAGCACTGAACCCTAGAGCCAGATATGACTTGCTTTTGAGCAAGGGAAACCTTTACCTTTAGGGATGCTATTTTGCTTTCAGCTGGTAGAATCACACTGAGGGATGGGATGAATGGAGGAGGGCAGAAAGGCATGCATCATGTGTAAAGGGCTTGTGCCATTTATATGTGGCTTTGCTGTCATACACACTTCCTAATTCATTGCCTTACTGATAGAGTAGACCATTACTCACGAGCAGGTTGCAAGTAGGGCTTGGAACTTCTGGTTATGTTCCAGAATGCCTCAGGCAGCCTTCATTAGAGAGGTAACATTTACCAAATAGATCATATTTGTAAGTTCACCTTAAGATCCATAAGGAGACACATCTCCTTCTGTGGGGTTGGGCAAGTGAGAGAAGGTAATAAGCCATTTGGTCTCTTGTAGGAATGTATTTTCCCTCACGACTCCTCTTTCTTGAGAACCCAAAACCAGATGCCTACCTAGTCCACCATTCTGGTCAAACAGTGGCTGATCTGTTGCCTGGGAGAGACCTTTTCTAAAAAGAGACCCAAAATGGCTAGTCCTCCACTGAGTCCTCAGACATTTTCTTCTGCAATGAAAAGCCCTGCTCTGGTAGCTAGGAGCTCTGGCAAAATATTTGTGCCTCAAAATGCTTAAGCCTTCTTAAAAGACCTCCTTCTAAGATGAGGCAAATCTTCAAGTCAGCTTAACTATTTTCCCCTGATGAGGAGAGATGGATAGAAATTTTCCTTTGATGAGAAATGGAGAGAAATTACAGTGCAGTGCAAGGTGTTTTATGGGTAAAGGAACCCTGACTATTATCTAATGCAGATTTATATTGTGGGCACAAGTGGCCCATTTGTAGGGCCAAGATGCAGTCTTCCAGTGGTAGGACTCATAGTGTGGTATGTTTGAATAATCTGTTCCTGTGATATGTGTAGTGGATGGATTTCTGTATATATCCCTGTTGTTTAATACTTTCTCCCCTGCTATACATGTTTGCCTGAATCTGTTTTTTTATGCTTAATGTGTGTGTGTGTGTGTGTTTACTGTTCTAATTTTTGTCTTATTTTAAATGCAGCCTGACATGCTGTTGATATTAGATATCTATGGTAGTCAATGTTCTACTGCTAGATGTTGTTCAGATCAAGAAAAGCAGGAGTTCTCAATCTTTTTGAACCGGGGGCTGGGTCACGCTCCTTCAGACAGCCTCAGGTGCCACATGGCCTTTTTGCCCTTCCTACACCACGACACTTCCTGGTGTGGTGGACCACATGGTGCCATGGGCCACATCTGGCCTGTGGGCCACAGGTTAGGAATCCCTGAAGTAAAGACAGATAGAATAGCAGTCACATTTGCCAGACTGTTTCCATAATAGTGGAAACTTCCAGGAGAAACACAAGCCTGTAACAGCACATGTCAGCTAGACACAGAAAGTCTTCAAGGTCATTTAGATCATGCAACCCTTTAGCAGGTGCAAATGTATACAGTAACTTCTTAGAGCTGGCAAATGTAACTTAGCCAGCAGAATGCCACGTAGGCAATGTATCCTGTCATGAGGTCTCACACCGGATGTGCGGGGGAGACCTCCTTGTAATCCAATAAATACAGCCCTCCCGAGCTATCGAGATGGGCTGGCTTTCCTTCAGCACTCCTGCCTCCCGTGCCTTCATTCGCCTTCAGCAACCCTGGGCTTCGAGAGCCATTACAACACAAACCAAGTCCTGAATGCTCAGTCTAAGTTTCCAATATTTGCCAGATACATAAAATCAATGTATCCCTTTTGGATTTGTTTATAACATTTATATCCACCCCAGTTAGTAATGAACACTAATATGGGTAGTATATTCTGAAAGGATTTAAAATATGTACATATATGTCTATATATCTTGCACTGTCTCTGTCTCCCTCTATCAAAATATTATCTGCATGCCCTTAATATTTCTGCATATATGCTGGTTTCGTAAACATAATTGAAAGTGATTAAACCTTTTATTTTATTTTTTAAAAAGATTCTGCTAATCAAAGGCACAACTCAAGATCATTTTAAAGTGAATGCCCTGTACTTTATCATTTTGCATTACCCAAAGCTCCCCTAGTGATAATAAAGTGCATCATAAATGTGGAGCACCATATTGTTCAAGTGCTTAATGATCCACTTTGGGAACTAGGTCATTATTTAGCCTGAACAATAAGAATGGAATAAAATTGGATTCACCCTGACTAAAAACCTCCACTGGAATAATGGTCAAAAACTGAAGTCCAGAACATCTTAACAGTGGAACCTGGATATGTTTATCAGAAGTAAATCCCTCTGATTTCAGCTGGATTTAACCCCTGGTCGATACGCTTAGCCCTCTGACTACAACAGTCTGCATTTATAAAACCTGGCACACTAGCTTCAGTTGCTTTGAGAATGCATGAACAAATTGCAGTTCACCAGGCAGGAGCGGAGGTGGTTAGCAGAAGAAAGAATGGCCTCATTTATGCAAATGCCCTGCAGCAAGTAGGAAGAAACAGCTAAAGTAAATAATTCTGCCAGCAACAGCTCATGCGGACATCAGCATTTTGCTTAAACCTTCTAACAGAAGGATGCCACTTATAAATGTTCATTCTCGACAAATACAATAAAAGCTGTTCATAAACATTTCACAACTGGCTGCAAAAATTGGTCTCAGTTCTGAAACAGATAAACAATGCACATAGCAAAGCTGATTCAACTGCCATAAATGATTTCATGCGTTCTCTTCCTCTGCCCTTGCTCATTTCTTGAATGTTTAACGAGCAATTTATCTACTAGTGCCTGCATCAAACTCGTGTGGGGCAGGGCAAGATAGGAAAAGTTTGGGCCAGACCTCTCTCTTTATGGGCTCTCTTCCACTCCCTCAAACTAATCTGCTATAAGAATCCCCAATAACAGTTTTTACTTTTGCAGAATGAAAATTCATTACATGTCTTCTCGCCTCATATGGGGAGGAAGCATACCGTGGACATACAGGGTGGCCTGTAAGTCCCTACCCATCCATATGTATTCTATCAAAAATGTTCTTTCCTTCTGAGAAATATGGCTGATTTAAGCCCATATATAACAGGAATAAGTCACAAGTTATTCAACATGGTGTCTCTTGGGTTTTTATACTGTGTTAAAATGTAGCTTTGCCCTTTGCAAAGGCCTCTGTGTGTTTCTCAAGCCTAGCAGCTTGTAGAATCTTCTCCAAGCTTCCCCAGTTGTTTAGTCTTTCTTCCCAGTTCTGGAATGTCTGTAATGTCAACATCCAGAGCCTGGGACCAGCAGACATTTGTTATGGGAACCAGGGTGTGTTTACACCAGCCCTGGGCTCTAATTGGATGTATGCTAATTAGGTAGACCAAGCTCATGTCTTTCCTATAGGCACATGGGTTTGGGAGTTAGTTTGGAGTCAGAGTTGGAATTCGAGTGTGGGGCTTCTGGGATGGACACCAGAAGAAGGGAGAGGGGGCTTCTAACCCAAGCTTATTATGATTACTTAGAATAGTCAGGCTTTCTTTTCTTTCTGAAGGGAGGCCTGAGTGTGGATTTTCCTAACTACATTTTTTGATTAGTCTTTTTGTATTTAATTTAATTTAATTTAATTTAATAGTTCAACTTATTCGCCACCCACTCAGGCAAGCCTGACTCAGAGCGGCTTACAAAATTTAAAACCCCATACAATAAAAACAGTTAAAATCCCTACCTCCAATTAAAAGCCCACCCACCTCATGTAGGAGAGAGAGGGTGCATCTTATGATACATCTTATAGTAAAAGCCATCTTATGGTAAGAGCCAGCGGGCAGGAGTCACATTACCCTCAGGGCCCCATACCTGCCATACCCATGCTAGTATGATGTACTGCTGTACTCTGAATCATCGCAAGAACTGTTATTTCTTCAAAATGCTTTGAGAACAATAAATAATTTTGCTTCAACAATGCCTGTTATTTTGGGAGAGGGGATAGGACAAGAGTTAAGACAAAGCTATACACTACCACAATTAATACAATTCTCTCCATATCACTTGCTAGGGCTCTGCTAAGACAGATAAGTCCCAGGTTTCTGCTGCAGCTGTTTTAGGCTGGACGGCACACAGGCCTCCTGGGTCGGAGTCTTGGGTAAGTTCCACAGCACAGGCTGGTAAAAGCCATTTGCTGGAAATGGGAGAGGCCCTTAGGCAAGGCCAGGTCAAAGCCTGTCTGTCATACCATGTACACTTGAAGAGCGTATTGTGACAAGTGCAAGGGTACATGAGCACAAGAATACTGGTGACACCCTGGATACAATAAGTGGCAAATTTAGAGAAAAATTCAATAAGGAGTTACAGGCCACCCTGTAGAATGTAAACTATTGAATTTCTTGTTTCCTGAGATTTAAATGCTATCAGCACCCCAACTGTCGAGCAGTCAGCCAGCTAGAGATACTAGAAAGTGCTATGTGTATTATTGCCCTGGATCTAGAAAAGGGATACTGATAATATTAGACACTTATGGAGCAGTATATAAGTGTGATTGCTTTTGGTTCCAAGATCAAATTTGTTTTCTCAACTCATTTGGGACTTTTCAAATTCAGATTATAGATTCTGAGACTTAAAAGAGACTCATCACCTACTAAAGGCTAGCTCAGGTGTTCCCAACCTACTGCCCATGGGCCGGCCTTGGTCCCCCGATACCATTCCATTTAGCCCGTCACTGCCTCTGCCACAACTGGAAGTGAAAGCGGGTGTATTTACGTCATCCATAAAATACACCCGTGCATACACAAACGTGCCCATGGCTGGTGTAAACACAAAAGTGTGGGCATTTACATCAGCCATTAATGCACCCGCTTCCGCTTCTGGGGTGTGTGGTCTGGCCCACGATGCTGTCTGGGGGCATGGTCAGGCCCAGAAAGGAAAAGGGTTGGCCACCCCTGGGCTAGCTAATCAGTTTCTAAACAGATTTTGGTCCTTAGCCATGGCTACCCTGACATGCCTATTTTTCTTTCTTTCTTTACTACATTTTTATACTGTCCATTTGCACATGCGTGGGTGCATTTTACTTCCACTTCCGGGAGCAGTGTGGGTGGCCTGGCCCAGAAGATTTGGTGCTGTGGGCCATAGTTTGGTTGTTGTTGTTCAGTCGCACAGTCGATTCCGACTCTTTGCGACCCTATGGACCATCGCTCTCCAGGCACCTCTGTCCTCCACCATCCTCCTTAGTCCACACAGCCCCGTGCCCATTGTGTCTACAATACCATCTAGCCATCTCATCTTTGGCCGTCCCCTTCTTCTTTTGCCCTCCACCTTCCCCAGCATCAAGGCCTTCTCAAGTGAATCCTCTCTTCTCATTTGATGTCCAAAATACTTCAACTTCATCTTTGTTATTTGTCCTTCTAAGGAGCACTCAGGGCTAATCTCTTCTAATATTGACCTATTTGTTCTCCTCGCTGTCCAGGGGACTCTCAAAACTCTCCTCCAGCACCACATCTCAAAGGCATCTATTTTTCTTCGCTCAGCCTTTCTAATGGTCCAGCTCTCACAGCCATACATCACCACCGGAAATACCATTGCTTTGACTATGCGGCCCTTTGTTTGCAGTGAGATATCTCTACTTTTCACTATGTTCCCCAGGTTTTTCATAGCTTGTCTCCCAAGAATCAGTCGCCTTTTTATTTCATGGCTGCAATCCCCATCTGCAGAGATCTTGGATCCTAAGAAAGTAAAATCTGTTACTGCTTCTACTTCTTCCCCATCTATTTTCCAGGGACTGATGGGGCCTGTGGCCATTATCTTGGTTTTCTTGATATTGATTCTCAGGCCAGCTTTTGCACTCTCTTCTTTCAACCTAATCAGGAGCTTCTTTAGGTCTTCTTCACTTTCTGCCATTAGGGTGGTATCATCTGCATATCTCAAATTGTTGATGTTTCTCCCAGCAATTTTGATCCCATATGGTGATTCCTCCATCCCTGCATTGCGCATTATGTGCTCTGTGTATAAGTTGAATAAGCAGGGTGACAGAATGCAGCCTTGTCTTACTCCTTTTCCTATTCCAAACCACTCCGTCATTCCATACACTGTCCTAACTGTTGCTTCTTGACTCATGTACAGATTTCTCATGAGACATATGAGATGTTCTGGTATTCCCATCTCTTTAATTACTTGCCACATTTTGTTGTGGTCCACACAATCAAAGGCCTTGGTGTAGCCAATGAAACAGAAGTAAGCTTGTTTCTGGTATTCCTTTGTTTTCTCCATGATCCAACGTATGTTGGCAATGTGATCTCTGGTCCCCCTGCCTCTTCTGAATCCAGCCTGCACCTCTGGTAGTTCTCTTTCTACATGCTGCTGTAGTCTATCCTGCATTATCTTGAGCATCACTTTGCTGGCTTGTGGGATGAGCGCAATTGTTCGATAATTTGAACATTCTTTGGCATTGCCCTTTTTTGGGATTGGGACATATACTGATCTTTTCCAATCCTGTGGCCACTGTTTCGTTTTCCAAATCTGCTGGCATAAAGCATGTAGTAGCTTGATTCCATCATCTTTTAGGGCTTTGAAGAATTCAACTGGGATACCATCATATCCACTGGCTTTGTTATTTGCCGTGCTTTTTAGGGCCTTTCTGACTTCACTCTCTAGGATGTCTGGTTCAAGTTCAATTTCCCCCTCATTGTTATTATCCGCGGTGTTTAGGTCTTTTTTGTAAAGTTCCTCTGTGTACTCTTTCCATCTTTTCTTTATCTCTTCTGCATCCGCTAACTCTTTGCCATCTTTGTCTTTTATCGTGATCATTTTTGCTTTGAACGTTCCCTTGACTTCCCCAATTTTTTTAAAGAGATCTCTAGTCCTGCCTCTTGTGTTGTTTTCCTCTATTTCTTTGCACTGTTCATTTAGGTAGCTTTCCTTATCTCTCCTTGCTTTTCTTTGAAATTCTTTATTTAAGTGATTGTATTTTTTCCTTTCTCCTTTGCCTTTTGCGTTCCTTCTTTCCTCTGCTATTTTAAGAGCCTCATCCGACAACCACTTTGCTTTCTTGCGCTTCTTTTCTTTTGGTATAGTTTTCCTTGCTGCCTCCTGCATAATGTCTCTCATCTCTGTCCATAATTCCTCTGGTACTCTGTCTGTCTGGTCCAGACCATTGAATCTGTTCCTCACCTCCACCGTGTATTCCTTGGGTATGTTGTCTAGATCATATCTATCCGGCCTATTAGTTTTCCCTATTTTCTTCAGTCTGAGCCTGAATTTTGCAATCAGTAGATTGTGATCTGAGCCACAGTCCGCTCCAGGTCTTGTTTTTGCTGACTGTATGGAGGTTCTCCATCTTTGGCTGCAGAGTATGTAGTCAATTTGGTTTCGATGTTGGCCATCTGGTGATGTCCATGTGTAGAGTCTCCTCTTGTGTTGCTGGAAAAGGGTGTTTGCTATGACTAGTGTGTTATCTTGGCAGAACTCTATCAGTCTTTGCCCTGCTTCGTTTTGTGTTCCCAGACCAAACTTGCCTGTTATTCCGTCCACTTTTTGATTTCCTACTTTTGCATTCCAGTCTCCTAAGATAATGTGGACATCGTTTCTTGGTGTCTGTTCTATAAGATGTTGTAGGTCCTCATAGAACTGGTCTACTGTGGCTTGATCTGCACTGGTAGTTGGTGCATATATTTGGATTACAGTGATATTAAATGGTTTGCCTTGTAGTCTGACTGACATCATTCTATCATTTTTCAGGTTGTATCCCATTACTGCTTTTCTCACTCTTTTATTTACAATTATGGCCACTCCATTTCTTCTGAGGTTTTCTTGTCCACAGTAGTAGACATGATGGTTTCCAGAGCTGAATTCGCCCATACCTGTCCATTTTAGCTCACTGATTCCCAAGATGTCAATACTTATTCTTTCCATTTCCTTTTTTACCACTTCCAGCTTTCCTTGGTTCATAGATCTTACATTCCATGTCCCTATGCAATATTGTTCCTTACAACACTGTATTTCTCCTCCCCCTTTCCCGCCCATCCCTTTCTGTCCATCTAATGTGCTGAGCATCCTTCCTGTTTCCTCTGATTTGTCCCTTTGTTTTGCCTTTGCTTTGGTCAATAGGGTTTTCTTGGCAAACTCCCTGGCGTGCTTTGCCGGTTTCTACGCCATTCCTCCCCCCATCATACATATTATCACAGTTTAAAACAAGGTAACATCATCATGCATATTATCACAGTTTAGAACACAGTATCAGTTTAGAACTGATGTCAGCCAGCTCTAAACTGACACAGTGACACAGTCACTCTGTCAGTTGCTATAAGTCATCTATGTTCAGTCAACTATATTATTTCAGTTCAATTACTGATCCCTTGCATGCATGCAGCAGCTCTCGCCTCCCTTTGGCTGCGAAAAGTTGGTTAAAGGCTCCAACTCAGGCCTCACTGTGATGGTGGCTACGGATGGTGTCTTCTGGGGGTGGTCGAGGGTCTCCTGTGTCTGCAGTGTCTGTAGTGTCAGCGCGGCCCTTCCTCTTTGCCCTCTGGGGTGTTGCTACTTTAGGAGGACTCCCGTGGGCCTCTGGATGGTTACTGGGCAGTTGGGGCCTGTGTCCTTCTCTGCCTTTTCCTTCCTGTGTCCTTCTCTGCCTTTTCCTTCCTTGCACCCAGGTTTTAGGATGGGGTGGGGGGGAGGGGCCGATTCTTCACTCACCTCCCCCAAAGGCCTCTGGATGGTGACTGGTCAGTTGAGGCCTAGGTCTTTCTCTGCCTCTTCCTTCCTTGCACCCAGGTTTTAGGATGGGGTGGGGGGGAGGGGCCGATTCTTCACTCACCTCCCCCAAAGGCCTTTGGATGGTGACTGGTTAGTTGAGGCCTAGGTCTTTCTCTGCCTCTCCCTTCCTTGCACCCAGGTTTTAGGATGGGGTGGGGGGGAGGGGCCGATTCTTCACTCACCTCCCCCAAAGGCCTTTGAATGGTGACTGGTTAGTTGAGGCCTTGGTATAGTTTGGTTACCCCTGGTATAAAGGATCCTTTAGAGATCCACTCCAAACTATTCTTGACATTATGCTCTGTATTAACTTCAGCTTCTAGTCTGTCTTCAAGGAGATCCCAATGTAGAGATAGTTGCAGGAATCTGTCCAAGAGTCACCAGTGCATGGGGCAATTGTGTCGAGACTATCTCTTTCCACAAACCACTTTAAATACTTCTAGCTACTGAGGCCAGTAGCCATTGTAGTTACCAGAAATAGAAATTTCTCCAAACCCTAATGTGTGAAGGATTCTTTAATAATAATACTGTAATAATAATTGGATGTTGTGAAATCAATTCTGACCTATAACTACCCTTTCCAGGTTTTTCTAGGAATGCACAGGAGAAATTTATTTATTTATTTATTTATTTATGGTTCAAATTTCTATGCCGCCCAATCAGACAAACCCGACTCAGGGCGGCTCACAACAAGATTAAAACATACATATTAAAAACAATTAAAATCCCAACATACCGTATTACCGTGTACACCAGGGGTTTGCAACCTGTGGCACGCTGCAAGCAGCCCGCAGCACCAAATAATCTGGCCCATGACCTTGTTCCAGCCACTCCCGCCAGAATCAGCTGTGGACTCATTTACAGCCGCATAAATGCGTTTATGAGAGCCATAAATGAGCCTGCAGCCATGGTAAATGCATTTAAGACAGCTGCGGATGCGTTTTAGGGCACCAATCCAGCCCGCCCAGCTGTCTGAGGGGGCAAAGTCTGGCCCACAGCCGAAAAAATGTTGAGAACCCCTGGTGTACAGAGCTGTTCACACCAAGCCCTAAGGAAAGCTAGGCTGAAAGGTCACCTAGCAAATTTTGCTGAGTTCTGAAATGGATCTTCTTGGCTCACTTCAAAGTGGTAAGCCACTAGCAGTTTACTGTTTCCTTCTTCTGGCGGTATCCTAGGACTGTGCAGGTTGTCCATAACTACACAATGTGGCTCATCTCCCTAGAGGCACAGCAAGGAATCTAACTCCCAACCTCTAACTCTGCAGCCAGATAGCTAAGCCACTGAGCAATCTAACCAACCTGTGGAATTGTTTTTATCCATAGTAATATAGCACTTCTTGGCTGCCAGAATAATACAGCATCAATCAAGTGTCTTGTAAGCAACAGTGACATCTAGTGGAACGTATTTAAATTAATATTTTCTCCCCTGTGCTTTCTCAGAATTCATCTGTATGCATGTTGGCACATTTTCTATAAAAATCAAACTAAAAAAATGACAACAGAACACCTCTCTTTCCATAATAAAAATACTTCTAGTTATTTCAATTCATTATATTGGCTTGAGCTTCCACATACTCCACCCAACAATGAATTGATTGGTTATCTCTGCTTGGGATATAAATTTTTGTTTCTTTCTTGAGTGCAAGAAAGAGCCTCTTCAGCATTTTTCTTACAGTAAAACCTCGCATAAAGAGTGTCTCACTTAGAGACTTACTCGCTTAAAGAGCAGAATTTTCTCTGAATGGTCGCCTTGCTTAACAACTAAAACCAACCAAAAACTCACTTAACAACTAAATCGGGGTTTGCAATCCCCCCCCCCATCTGAAGTTATAATTGGTAACTTACAATGGTGTATCGCTTAAAGAGCAAACTTACTTAAAGAGCAATCCCGTGGAACACATTATGCTCTTTAAGCGAGGTACCACTGTATTAATATTCTCATATCAGTAAGAATAATGTTTTGCATAAGATAGCCCAATATGTAACAAAGCTGCTACTCTTTTGCACAAATTGCACCAAACTTGCATGACTGCTGCTTCATTGAACAATCTGATGCACTGGATGGTTTGTTCACATCTTTCTCAAGATCATCCATTCTCAAAATCTACTGCTTTTATTTTTAAAAACTCTATGGAACAAGACAGCAGGTATCAACATTTTGCACAATATGTACAATTTACACAATTTGATCAGTTTATGCAAAAATAGCTCTGCAAACTCTCATAAAAAATCATATCTATATCTATATCTACACACACACACACATGCAAATAAAATGTTTTTATTTCTCTTTTTTCGGGCTTCAGTTCATATTGCCATGTTTCCACATCAATCAGAAACAAATCAGCACAATTATATGTATGCATATTCAAATGTATTTTTTTAGTATATACATTTTGACACAATGTAGCCAAAAATATAAATATTTTGCAAGCATTCTCCTTTTTTTCACAATATGCTTATTTTATGTGCAGTTTACCCTAACACAGGATTCTGGATGCATTGTCTGAAAACCTGTTGACCTGACACCACCCCCACCACCCACCATGTAAGTTTTCTATAATTCAGATGGCAGAACTCCTCCTCCCCTTCAAGGATCACATAATTGTTGAATGGCCCCTTAGAACTACTTTAGTTACATTTTAGCAGAAAAGTAAGCAAATTAAGACCAAATTAACATAACATTCAAGCAGCAAATTTCAATACATAGAGAGACTAATTCTTAGGTCCCCTATTGTGAGAACAATTAATCTGGGACGGTGAATTTACTTAGCTGTGAGCAGATGAGGAAGTCTAAGAATTGTGTAATGAGCGTATATCTTCAGAAGGACATTAAGTCTTTTGTTTTTTCACAGAAGAACAACTTTATTTAAAAGAAAATGAAAAATACAAAAGCCGTGATGTCAGATAAGTCATTTGGGAATTAAACCTTTTTAAAATTTAAAACAAAATATGATTATGAAGGATGTCGATTTACCTGTGATTTCAGACCCTGAGAGAGATTCCAATAAAATGGAGCAATACCAGACTAACCCAGTCTGGCCAGGTTATCCTGCTATGGAAACAGAATAGACCATACTGCTAGTGACTCAATGCCAAGTGTCAGGCAGTGGTTAACTAGCCTGACAACCCTGAGGACTAACGGCCTTGGGTACCAAAGTCCACAGGGAAGGGTGAGGGTCCACAAGTGGATTCAATCCCACATGAATCCATCTTGATGGAGAGCAGCAGCTTCATCAATACTTGCCTGGGGCTATTGGGGAAGGTATTGGAGAAGGCGGTGCCATGCCAGCTGCAGGGGGCTCTGGAGGAAGTGGATTATCTGGACTTCTTTCAATCAGGATTCAGGGCCAGACATGGTATGGAGACAGCATTGGTTGCACTGATGGATGATCTCTGGTGGGAGCGGGATGGCGGTCATCCGACCATCCTAGCTCTCCTTGACCTCTCAGCAGCCTTCGATACCATCAACCATGGTATCCTTCTGGAACAGCTCAAAGGATTGGGGATCCTGGGCATGGTGTTGTCCTGGTTTTCCTCATTTCTGGAGGGCCGTACCCAGTAGGTGTGGTTGGAGAGTGAGAAATCCAGCCCTAGGCCCCTCAAATATGGGATGCCACAGTGCTCAGTGCTCTCTCCTCTCCTATTTAACATCTAACATGCAGCCGCTGGGTGAGATCATCCGTTCCCATGGGGTGCTGTACCATCAGTACGCGGATGACACTCAGTTGTACATCTCGGCCCGTGGTGATCCCAGTGATGCAGTCAAAGTCCTGTTGGAATGCCTGGAGGCAGTGGGGTCTGGGTGGGGGACAATGGGATTCAGCTGAACCCTAGCAAGACTGAGTGGCTATGGGTCCGGGGTTATCCAGTGAGTTACCATCTCTGGTCTTGGATGGGGCAGTTTTGCCCCAGACAGACCCGGTGCACAACTTGGGGGTCCTCCTGGACACGTGGCTGCTGCAGGAATAGCAGGTGGCGGCCGTGGCCAGGAGGGCTTCTGCTCAATTTTGAGTAATCTGCCAGTTACACCCGCTCCTGGACCGGGACTCCTTACTCATGGTCACTCATGCTCTGGTCACCTCCAGACTAGATTACTGTAATGTGCTCTACATGGGGCTGCACTTGACGACCGTTCAGAGGCTACAGCTGGTTCAGAGTGCAGTCACCCGGGTGGTGATGTGTTGTGGACATTATGCTCACACCTCCACACTACTCCAGGAGCTGCACTGGTTACCAGTTTGCCTCTGGGTGGAATTCAAGGTGCTGGTTTTGACTTTTTCAGCCCTATATGGCAGTGGGCCAGGATACCTGAGAGACTGCATCGTCCCAAGAGTGTCTGCCCACCCAACCAGAGCAGACCAGAGGGGCTCTCTTGTTGTACCTTCAGCTAGAGGGGCTCGCCTCTTTGGCACACGAAGAAGGGCCTTCTCCGTGTCCGCACCAGCCCTTTGGAACCTCCTGCCAACAGAATTGAGGTTACAGACAGAATTGCTGCCTTTCAGGAAAGGTTTGAAGACCTGGCTGGCAGGGCAGGTGAGGGGCCCTAATGTGAATACAGCCCCAGCCTGCTGGCTCATCTCCAGCTAGCGTCCAGTTAGTGTCCCCCCTTCTGTATTTCTGCATTCCTCCTATTTCCCTTTTAGCTTTTTTAAATGGGGTGGGGGTAGGAGGGTGGGTAGGTGAGTGGGTGATCAAGGGTTTTTCACCTGTTTTTATATGTTTTTAATTCTTGTACGCTGCCCTGAGTCTGGTTCGTCCGAGTGGGCCTGATAAAAATTGAAGAATTAAATTAAATGAGGACTTTGTGTGTCAAAGGGCTCATGACCAGAAAGTGACTCGTGGAACTGGATCAGTGACATGGGTGTCATGCTGTGATGCAGAAGGCAGATGAAAGGCCACTGCATTATATTCTCAGGACATGATGATCACCTATATTCAGATTCAGAGATGGCACATGTAGAAGTTGGTACTAAGCAGTGCTGCAAAAAAACTAATAAGAACACAATTTAGATTCCTCATGACTGGCTGAGCAGTGACTGCATTTTCCCTATGGAATTTCTATAAGATGTTGACACTGTTTGTTCCACTTTTGCTCTTCGAATTCTCACTGGGGGCCAGCAGGAACTGTGATGCTAAGTCTTATCAAACACCCTTGCTACCAAGAATGCACAGTATAATCCTTAAATTCATTATGAGCTGAGATCACAGGCTGTATCTCTTGAGATCCATCAAGATTTCTGTAACAGAATGCCAATTTTCCCAGATTCCCTTTTTTTGTTGTTGCCTTTCCTTCCCCTCCACCTTCCCCCATCTGCTTCCCTGGATTATCCATAAAACCAGTTTATTTGATGGATTATCCATTTTTTTGGCAAAAAGCAGAGTTGATTATGTTTGAAGGTTTTTCCATTCTCTGCTGGTGTTGCGATGAAAACTGTGTAAGAACAGCATTGGATAATTCCCCTGAAAAAGCTACTTTTTCTTAATGCAAGCTTTATTGATACATCCACCCTATCAAGAAGGGTCATAAACTTATTCCAGCAGGAGTCTTATGACACATTCTGCTACAGTCATAAGAAAAAGCACATGTCAGGAAGGGGGTGGCATAGATTTATTATTACTCAGTTCTTTCCATTATAGAACTCCAAATCATGGATTACTGTATCTTGGAAGACATTAGAGGAATCAACAAACTGTCAATCAGACTCAATCACTTTATAAAACAGGGCCAAATGGAGAAAATCTGTTGAGCCTGTGAAGATGTTTTAGGAGAGCAGAAGCTCAGGAAGCATTTTTGCTTTCTTATCCCTCTCTTCTCGTACGTTGCATTCATTCATTCTTTAGTTGTAACTGGATTGATAAATGTTATGTAGTAAACAGTGTTGGACGGCAGTAGCTAGAGCAATGAACTCTCTTATCTTAGAGCCAAATAGTTTTCTTAAAAGTAGACAAGGCACATTTTAAACTGCATTCTCCAACTTCCTCTATTAGGGAGATCTGGGTTTAAATCCCAAAGCCAACAGTGACGCTCACAGACCATCTCTTAGCCTAATTGAACTCAGAAGGTAGTTACAGGGATAAGATAAAATAACCCCCAGCTCCTGGAAAGGACAGCATACTAAAAGGATAGGAGAGGGGGAGAGGGAGAGACTGAAATAGTTGGTGTTGCTTCCCAGAAATAAAAACCTTCAGAGATGGATTTAGTTTAGGCTTAGGTTGAGTTTAGATCTCACTAATAATTTCATGTGAGAAATTATTCTGGTTGAAAGGATTTTTGAGGAAGAAACTCCACTCAGGGAATGTCCAAATGAGACTCCTTTCATGTCCCCAAGAGCTGGAACAGAGATGGGAGCTCAATCCGTCATGCAGTGCCTGGGTCTCAAACTGCTGACTTACCAGCCTTCCAGCTAACAAGGTAAGCTTCTAAACCACTGAGCGACCGCAGCCCCAAAATATCTATACCTATAAAAAGTACCCTTAACCGTTGGGTTTGGACAAAGGCTCCCGCACCTGGCCCAACCATCCCATACCGAGCCCTCTGCACTTACCTTAACCCCCGCCTTTCAAATGCCGCGGGGGTCCGGAGGCCACCAGTGGGGCATTCGCCCCATGAATGTAACAAAAAAACCCTATGAGTCCCAGAGTCCTCTGCGCTGTGCAACCCCTCAGCCAATCAGGCTGAGGGACATGAGCGCAGAGGAGGCTGGGAAAGTGGGGCGCGGCGGTTTTAAAAGACAAACCGCGCCGGCCCAGGAGGGAAAGACTTTCAAAGACCCAGCCGGAGCCAGGAAAAGGTAAGTGTGGTCGATGAGGGTTATGGAGGGGAGGGGAGGCACGGCCCCAGTAACCACACCGCCCCCCTGCCCCACCACCTAGCCCCCCTCCCTAACCTCCACCAACCACACTTACCTTTTGCCGACTCTGGCTGGGTCTTTGAAAGTCTTTCCCTCCCAATGCGGCCTTCTACGTAGGGAGAAGCACCGGCCTCTCCTTCATCTCTGCAGGCAACGTGGCCTCAATGCCCGCAGGGATGAAGGAGAGGGCAGTGCTTCTCCCTACGCAGAAGGGAAAGTGTTTCCCCGAGGGAACCGATTTGTCTTCCTAGGAGGACAGAGACCAAAAGATTTGGCCCCCGTCTTCCAAGGAAGATGAACACCTTAAAAATGGGAGACAAAGGCCGAGCACGGAGCACCGTTCTTGGCCTCCGTCTCCCAGAACCAGCCCATAGCTTGGGGGGGAGAATACACCTCTCTTCCTCCCCGACCCATGCTTCAGTGAGCTTGGGTGAGGGGATACCCCCTCTTCTCCCCCAACCCAGGCTATGGCAAGCCACCGGCAGCCCCCCCTGTAAAAATAAATAATAAATGAATGAATCCCCCTACCCCAACACAAGGATTTAACACGGCCTGGCCAGCAAGGCAAGGCCACGTTAAACCCTCCCAACCCCCCCCCCCACACACACACACACTAACATACACCCAAAAACCAGAAAAAACTCACCTACAGGGAACAACCTAAAAAGAAGTCCTCCCTGCACGAATGCCTCATCCGCTTTAAACATTAGTAATGTAGTCCACCAGAGGGTGCCATTTTTAGTTAACAAAAAATATTAACTAAAAATAGCACCCTCTGGTGGACTACATTCACACACAGACACACACAGACACACACACACACAACACTCCTGCCATAATAAAAAAAATTAATATGTGAGTTGGTGCTTGGAGTGTTTTTTTATGTAGGAGTGGTGGTTGTGCAAAACCAAAACCACCCCAAACCACCAACACACACATTAAAAATGCTCGGCAAGGCCGGGCAAACTATGCTAGTATCTATACCTATAAATCCAAGGGTTAACCATTGGACCTTGCTATACGTTTCTGCACCCATCCGTCCTATCCCGTACTGAGCCTCCTGCACTCACCTGAACCCAGTCCGGAGGTTACTGCAGGGTTGAGAAAGGTGCCAGTGGGGCAAGAGCTCCACAAACGTGAAAAAAGGAAAAGAACTTCACTTCCCAATGTTCTCTGCACCACGCCGCACCACAGCCAATCAGGCTGAGAGGTGTGGGCAAAAAGAACATTGGGAAACGCGGCACAGCAAATTAAAATGGAGCCGCAGGAAAAAAATGCCACACGAATGCAAACCACAAACGCAACACTACAAGTTCCAGTGTCCTATGTGCCGTGAGCATGCAGAACGCTGAGAAAGCCGGCACGCGAAAAATAAAATTAAAAAACGCAACGGGAGCACAAGTCCCCAGCAGGCAGACGCAACGCCTCACAGCCTCACAAAACAAAAAGCCACAAAAATCCACTGCGAGACACCCGCCGGCCTTCTTTCCTGGAGCAACAGGGAGAAGAGGGACTCCCTCTCCTCCATGCTACCCCGCCGAAGACACGGCGAGACCACCGCCAGCCTCAAGGAAGGTTGAGCCGGGGTGGGAAAAAAACCAACAGCAGGCAGCAGTTCATCAGGGGAAGCACCCTCCCTGGCAGATGACTGGCTGCTGCATTTGTACTTATGATGGAGGTAATACAAAAGTAGCAGCCAGCAATCTGCAAGGAACAGCACCACCCCTTACGGATCGCTGCCTGCCGATCTCCGGGTTAGGTAAGCCAGGAGAGAAAGGAGACAGAGAGGAGAGAACCATCATCAGGCAGATAGCTCTTCTGTGCCTCCTTCTCCCCCGACCTACCTAACAAACCTTCCTGGGGGAAGAACGGGCTGTCTGCCGGCTCCTCCTTTCCCCCATTGCTGCATCGAAACCAAAACTTGAAGCAGCAATGGGGAAAAGAGGAACCGACAGGCTGCCCGTTCTTCATGCAAAAGTACCCACCAACAACAAACACCAACATTAATGAAAAATTAATAAAACACAAATAAATCAATAATTTAAAAAACAATTAATACACAAAAAAGAAAACAACAAAATCCACAAACAAAAACATCCACAATTCCAGAAAAGCACAGTCAAAACACCTATCTCCAGCACGAGAATACCTAACTCTAACAACACAACTACCACAAATTACACAAATAAACAACAACGAAATCACAAAAAGTAAACAAACCAGAAATAAACAAACCAATTAAACAAACCTAAAACCCAAACAAACCACAAAAGAACAAACAGAAACACCTCCCAGCCCACCACCACAAAAACAAAACAAAGAAAACCCCCAGAAGAAAAAAACCAGAGAACTCACCAGCATGCCCTCCCTCCACGAGATCAGAACAGAAATGAAGAAACAAAGTCAGACTACTTACCGGAAGAAGCCCCACCTAGAGGCCAGGAGAGAAAAAACACATGAAATGAAAACAAAACCACTAACAGCCCCACCTGCAGGGTGGAATATTAAAAACAACTCAAAAACAATAAAGCCCCACCTAGAGGCCACAAGAGTGAAAACAAGTCAAAAACATAACAATAAATCAAAGGTTTACACAAATAACAAACATATGTTAAATAAATAAAATAAAAAGATTTATAGCATCCTCTGTTGAGTTTTAACTCAAATAAAAACCCAAAATATTTAAACACAGTTTTAAAACATTGAATGTAAAAAACATGTAAAACATTTTTTAAAATATTACCTACAGTACAACTATTAACAAAAAAAGACAAATACTAAAACATTATTTGGTAAAATAAAACAATTTGAAACAATTATATCATCCTTTGTTCTTTTTTTAATCGACAAAAAAAACCAAAAAAGCTGATCACAGTTTATAACAGCCCGGCAATGCCAGGCAACCTATGCTAGTCTTATATATAAAGGAGAGATATCCCATTGTGGGTCCTGAATACAAATCCACACCCCTGTAGTGTCCGCGACCAAACTTTGCACACACTTAACTGGCACATCAGAAAAGGTTACTGTCAGGTTCCAGACTGCAATGGGGGGCTCTGTGCCTGACAGCAATGAAAAAACAAAAAATACAAGTTCCAGTGGCCCTTGCGGCACGCCACAGACAATAGGGGCAGCCAGCGCAGGCCACGGGGCATCACACAGGCCAAAGGATGATGAGGGGTTAGAACGGGTACCCAGGGGGATGGGGGTGCCGGACCCAGCCTGGCAGGGTTTGCCCAGAAATAGCCCCCCAGGTTGGTCCTTACTGCATGTGTGAGGGGGGATGAATGCCGGCAGTGCCCTACAAATATACACCCCAGGCGCAGCCGGGCATTCAGATAGTCATATTACCAGATATGTTTTGCTGGTGGTGGTGGTGGTGTTCCAACACACTGCTGCTGGGTTGGGTATTGGGATTATCATTATATATGTTGGGGGTTTTAAATATGCAAACTGCCTAGTGTGTGAATATCTCCCAGCATATCAATCAATCAATCTTCAAGCTAAATCGTTGTTTTAGTGTCTGTTACATTGCAGTCACTTGGGCGTGCAGATGTTCAGTAATGATCAAGGTAAAAAGGAGGAAGTTCTAGTCAATCACATGAAGTTGTTTTAATATTATCTGGGTAGTTTGACCTAAAAATGGAAATCCAAACACTGCCTAACCCTTGTATAAATTGTGTTACATGTTCTTGAAAAACAAATATGCATACTCTATGTTTCCAACTGAAAATCTACCAGTTTTACCCAGATACTTTCTTCTAACTGCAAAATCTGTGTCCAGCCGCATGCTAAAAAAAATAGAGTCAAATAATATTTTGTAGATAGCATGTCACTAGAAGAGGAAATTTCTGAAGTGCTGGCAGACAACTGATTGTTACAGCACAAGTTTTTCCCATCTGCCACTATCTGCTTTACTTTGTAATTGGTCATTGTAGGTAAACACGGGCTTCCTTTGCAAGTCTGAACATGGGCTTCATTTGCAAGTCTGATTTCTTAGACACAACATTCTGCCTGAAAAAAAAAACATTATTTAGAACATGCACATGAATTCAGCTTCTAATGAAGTGCTATCTGTAATGTAAAACTGATCCTCAGGTGCAGGGCTGCTAGCCATGGTCCTGAATCTACGTAAGTCAACATCTCTCAACCAGTACCAGCACTATTGACCGGGGTTCAAACTCTGCCCTACTTGAGATATACAGCAGGCTAGCCTTCAGCCTTCTTCTTGCTGGGATCACACAATTCCCAAATGGCGTAGGGTGCTTAGGTGGCAACAGTGAAGGCCACTTTATATAAAAAGAGGGGGCGCTTTGAAAAACAAGAACAAAAAGACCTTGTTTCTGCTTGTAAACCATTCCCTGCTTTCATGCCACAACTGTAGCTGCCCCATCCGCCAAGCATTCTAGTTCATTTTGACAATATTCTAGGGCAAATATTACCTTCAAATAATCATTACCTTCAAATGCTTCCTGTGAGGAACAGCATGAAGAGCCTTCTGGGTTTATTGCCAGATGATTTGCCTCTTTACATTAGTTTTGCTTGGCCAGAATAAAAGAGACGAGGGGGAGGGGACTTACTCTGCCTACAGAAGATTTTGACCAGATCTCTGCCCACTGCAGAGAGAATCTATGGCTGCTTACTACTCCAAGTCAAAACATACAGCAGTGTTGCCTCTGGCTAAAACTGGGCAAAGCTTGGCCTGATTTTCAAATGTCATCAGCAGGAGGGGCGTTTGCCTTTATGCTTTGGACGGCGACCACTTAAGGAGTTGAAAAATATTAAATCAAAGAGAGAATCGTTCCCAGCCTTTCACAATAAACTGCATGGAAATGGCACATGCTCTATACGCTCGTATGGTAGCGAAGGCTTATTCTCTAATGTGTATCTATGTGCATTCACCATGCAGAAAACTGACATGCTCCATATGCTCTCCTATATACTTCCTACACATATTAGCCACTCAGCTTGTTTTTCAGTGAGGAATCCAGAGACAGATGCCAATGAGTCACGACCCACCCTCACATGCTCCAGAAATAATTTTGCGAAAAACGGGCTATTCTTTCTGGTATCCGCTGGATGTTCAAAATATAATCCAAACTCCTAACAGAATCCATGGTGGATGGAACACTCAGGCCCTGGATGAACCTGTGCAGTGGAATAATGGGAAACCAGGAATTATGGGAAATTGGTGCTGAGGCCTGGAGACTAAAAACAGGAATTCCGAGGTTTGAAAAAGTGCAAAAACAAAAGAAACTGTGTTGCACTTAACAGTCTGTCTCAAGTGGTTCCTACTAAAGTGAAACTTAAGTGAACTCCTCCCATGTACCTATAGCAGTGGTTTCCAACCAGTTTTTGGCCATGCCCCACTTAAGCATCTCTAAAAATCCCAATCCCACCCCTGTGAAATATAATTCTTATTATTCAAAAAGTGAACTCCTATTCACGTGGAGGAAGCCTAAAAGACCATTCACTGTTAATAGATAAAAGGTAAAGGTCACTCTTGCTTGAAGCCCAGTTGTATCCAACACTAGGATTCAGTGCTCATCGGTTTACAGTGGAAGAGCCAGCACTGTCTGCATTTGAAGGCATTTCCGTGTACATGTGGCAGGCATGACTAGACACCGGAGTGCACAGAATGCTATTTACCTTCCCACTGAAGTGGTCCCTATTTATTTCGAAATGCTAGGTTGGCAGTAGCTAGGACAGAGATGGGCGCTCATTCCGTCATGCAGTACTCAGGTGTTGAACTGCTGACCTTCCACCTCCCAGTCAGCGTCTTAACCACTTGAGCCACAGCAGTCCCTAGTCACTGTTAATAACTCATTCTCCAATTGCCCCCTTAAAAATCAAATTGCACCCCTGTGGTGTGTGTGTCCCACATTGGAAACCATGGGCTTAGATCATGGGGATAAGTAAGCCCATTCTGTCCATAATAAATTTATTTCTAGAATGCTTTTTGCATGCAGAGGGGAAAAAAACCAGAATGCACCCTCTGGTTGTTGTTGTTATTTAGTTTCACAGTTGATTCCGACCCTTTGCAAGCCTATGGACCATTGCCTGCCAAACACCTCTGTCCTTCACCATCCTCCTCAACCCGCCCACTTCTATGCTCATTGTGTTTGAAATACCATCCAGCCATCTCACTTTTGGCCGCCCCCTTCTTTTGCTCTCCACCTTTCCCAGCATCAAGGCTTTCCCCAGTGAATCCTCTCTTTTCATATTATGTCCAAAGTTGTTTAGCTTCATCTTTACTACTTGACCTTCTAATGAACAGTCAGGGTTGATTTCTTCTAAGATTATTTGTTCTCCTCGCTGACCAGGGTACTCTCAAAACTCTCCTCCAACACCTCATTTCAAAGGTATCTATTCTTCTGTGCTCAGCTTTCCTTATGGACCAGCTCTCACAACCATAAATTACCACCAGGAATACCACTGCCTTGACTATGCATTTTTTTTGTTTTGTTTGCAAGGTGATGTCTCTACTTTGACTATGTTCCCCCAGGTTTCTCAGAAAAGAAACTTGCATCTTTTCCAGTTACATAGGGGGCTAATCACAGGTGACAGAGGTTGCATGGGATCTGAATTTTGCAATCATGATTCATGTGTCAAACCTTTTTTTTAAACCTTCCACAAGAATTTTCACACATCTTGGTTATTCCAAAATACTGTCTTGTCTTTGCTCAAATGATAAGATTTATGGAAGATGCCAAACTCTGTTTCCTTTATTGCTGAACACGAGTGTTTAGGAGGGTTATTCCAAACAGCCCCATCATAATCAATCATCACAGTTGGCTGTTTAGTGGAGCCAAGAACAACAGATTGCTCCTTTACAAATAGGTACCTACTTCGCTTGTTTCATTACACTTGAAGAAGAAAGTCACTGAACTCATCTCAAGAATGCTGTGCAGAAAGGGAAAACAATTAATTAACCTATAAACAGAAAAGCTGCCGCTGACTTGCTAGATACTGATGAAGAATGGGCGGCGGGGGGAGGCAGAGGGGCCAGCGTTTTTGCTATTGGTGTGATTTATATATCAATCCAAAAGCAATGACATAAAGATTTCGCAGGACAGAGTCCTCCCCACTGTGCACGCTTGTATTCATGTTTCTGTTTGCTGGATTGGAGCTTTAATCAGCAGAGAAGGTACACAAAATGTTAGCATCTTTCTATGCCAGTTAGTGAAGATGATTTTAATACATTCAGTTCTTCCCACCGCTCACAACAATTTGCTTGTGTCAAAATGCCCCTTTCCTATCTTTGCTGCTGGTCTCTCCCTCATTTCCAATAACTTTCTCATTCGAGCATAAGTAGCTGTATGGGAAGATCTCGGCCCTATCCAGGCGTTCTATAAGCAGGTTAAGCAAAGACGTGAGGTGAGATCTGAGCACTCCATTTGCCCAGCTGTGGCATAGGCAACTCCCTTCCACAGCTTCTTCCATTCAGATAATTCTTTACACATCCTCTGCCACAGCTGTACACACTCTCTGCTCTGACCAACTGATGTATACTCTGGGACACCTTTGCTCTGCTTGGGCTCCAGATTTGTTCTTCTACTGAGATTCCTCCCCAACTGGAGAGTATTTATTTTCTTTTGAGAAGCTATTCACTCTTTTTTCAACTTCCATTGCTTCTGGAAGGGAGCTGCCATCTGGGCCATAAGCATATGGCAGATAGGCTTTGACTGAGCCTTGCCCTTGGGTCTCTCGCAGTTCCTGGCAAGCAACTTTTAGTAGTTTGCCCTACTGGAACTCCCCAAAGACTCCCGGCTCCAGGAGGCCTATGTGCCGTGCCGCAGATTCTTCTGCAGCAACACCCTGGGGCTTACCTGGATTAGGGTTACCATAATTCCCTCTCACAAAAACGGGACAGAAGTAAAGGTTGCCCTTGCTCAAAAGCCAGTCGTATCTGACTCTAGGGTTCAGTGCTCATCTCTGTTTCAAAGCTGAAGAGCCAGCGCTGTCTGCTTCTGCAGACATTTCTGTGGTCATGTGGCAGGCATGACTAGACCATACCTGTCAACCTTCCCAGATTGGCCGGGATTTCACGGTTTTTGGCATCGATTGGCACCATTTCCCGCCCCGCGCTGCCAAAACCCCGGAATTTGGCAGCGGGGGAAAGGAGGTACTGTGCAGCCCTTATGTGCAGGTCGCCTTCTACGCATGCGTAGAAGGGTTTTATGCTTGCGTAGCCCCGTTCTACGCATGCGTAGAAGGCAACCTGGGCAGAACCATTTGCGCAGTTCCTGTATTTTCTGGAGCCACAGTTGACAGGTATGGACTAGACACTGGAGCGTTGGAGAAATGTAATTGCTAATTGCCAGGCGAGGCCATCCATACATGCTCAGAGGCTCTCTTGATATCCCAACATTCTGCAAGTGGCCCAAGCAAAGATTGCTTTCTTGGGGGGGGGGGAGTGAGAAAACCAAGTCTTTTGACTCAGCGTCCAAACTTGAGAGTGCACGCTCTCCCCCCACTCCCAGCAGCAGGAGCCTCGAATGCAAAGGGGCAGGGGGGGAGACGGGGAGGAGGAAATAAAACCCCAGCTGCAGGCATGACTAGACATCAGAGTGCATGGAACGCTATTTACCTTCCCACCGAACTTGGCCCCTATTTATCTACTTTCCATTTCTTGCTTTCGAACTGCTAGATTTGCAGGAGCTGGGACAAAGACGGGAGCTCATTCCATCCTGCAGTATTCAGTCGAACTGCTGCTACACACAGACAATGAGACGCCACAAGTTAGAAAAAGCTGTGTCCCCACTCCCCTCCTTGTTCACCAAGCTGCTGCCACCTGCTGGTCTTTCCAATAGAAGTACAAAAAAAAATCCATGTTTTTTTCTTCCAAATCAAGTAGTTTGAAAACCGTGAATTTTCAGTGTTTTGTATGGAACCGTGCGGGACAGTTACAAAATGTGAAATTCATGGTTTTCTGTGGCATATGGCAACTCTAACCTGGATTAACAGAGCCCAGCAAGTAATATGGAGAGAATTGTATTAAATGTGGTAGTGTGTGGCTTGTGGCTTATCTCTTGTCTTACCCCCTCCTCTCCCAAAAGAACAGGCGTTGTTGATGAAGTAAAAAAAGTACAGCATACAAAAATACTGATCAAAAAAGGCAGAGAGGGAAATCCACACTCAGGCCTTCTTCCAGAAACAAAAGAAAACCTGACTAATCTAAGTAATCATAATTAGTTTGGTTAGAGAAAGGGCTAGGTGTTAGCAGCGCCCTCTCCTTTTTGAGGTGTCCATCTCAGAAGGCCCCCAAACATGCACTAACTTCCAAACCCATGTGCCTATAGGAATGATATGCGAGACAATCCAAAATACCGTTCAAGGCAAATCCATCAAATGAACAGACAAAAGCGAAAGTATTGTTGTAAGTCAATATTATAATCTATTTGGAAAGTCTTAATTTCAACTCAAAAGCAAACAATTCTTCAAAACCACTGTGTTGCAATCACACTACTAGTTTTTTCTGAATAAATTCTTCAAAACCACTGTGTTGTGTCCACACTTCTGAAGTTTCTTGCAAATAAGTTTCCAAAACAAACTAAAAAACTGTGTTAAATTCACACTTTTAAAGTTTCTTAAGTGACAAGTTCTTCACGGAAAAACAAGTAACCAATTCTAGTTTCAAAAAGTTTCAAGAAAATATATATTTTTATCACTAATAGATCTCTAATTGGCCTACCTAATTAGCATAAAGCCAATTAGAGCCCAGGGATTGTATAAATATACCCTGACTTCCATAACAAGTGTCTTGTGACCCCAGGCTCTGGATGTTTATATTACACACATTCCAGAACTAATGAGAAGACAAAACATTGGCCTGAAGCTTTGGAGAAGCTTCTACAAGCTACTAGGCCTGATAAGAGCAACAGAAAGGCCTTTGCAAAGAAGCAAAGCTACACTCCAATACAGTTTAAAAACCAAAGAAACTCCATGTTGAATAACCTGTGACCAATTCCATTACAAGCACCTCCTTTGCTTCCATTCTCTTCAGCTACTACTGCAGGTGTGTGGTTCAATGTGCCAGTCTTAAACAGGGTAGCAAAGGAGTATTTCTTATCCACAGGGTAAGGCCATATTACAATGGATAATGCTACATTTACAGAATAGCCACACACACAACAAGACGTGACATTTTAAAATATCTAATGTTTTCTGTGACTTTTACTAAGGCTGTGCTGGGCTGCATTATTTTTGGAATCTTTCTAGCACATTAATTTATCCAATATTAAAAGGGCAAGATAAAACAAAACATCCTGTTAGCATTTTTATCCACTCTTTTGAGAGGTAAGGTCAATATGCCATTTGGGATTTCTACGCATTTATGTGTTATTTGGCAAGATGTCTATTCCATAACATTATGCACAACTAATTTCATTGCACACATGGAAATCCCCAGCAGAAGACTGGCCTACATATCATGCTGTTTCCCTGGACAAAGTAATGAACAACACTGTCATCTCAGACAGATGATTATGTGGCACCATTCTGACTTTATAGATAGCAAGTTTGTTGTGAACTCCATAAATTCATTATTTTAATTGTGGCCTGAGCCAGTTGGTAGTCCTAGCTAGAGTACACCCATTAAATCAACAGGATTTGCATAACTAAATCACCATTTTGCAACTGATTCGACAGGCCTATTTGGGCTGAATAGGAACTTTATCCGAGGTTCCTATACCAAATACCTCGGGTAACGTCCATTTTTAGTGGTTTTGGACTTTATGTGATGCATCACGTGTGCATGAAAACCGCAACTTTATCACAATCGGACTTTATCCAAATCGGACTTTATTCAAGGTACCACTGTATTTTGGTGTGTGTCTCCAGATTACAAGGCCAACATACTTGTAGTTGGCAAGATCAAAAGACCAAAGTTCTAACCTAGGGGTGGCCAACCTATGGCCCATGGGCTGGCCCCAGCCCGTGGCACCATTTCATGTGGCCCGCCACCACCCTCATCACTACCAGAAGAGGAAGTGGATGCATTTACAACCGTAAAATGTACCCACACATACGTAAACACACCTGCACCTGCTGTAAACACTGCCATAAATGCACCCTGGCTGTCGTAAATGAGTTTATAACAGCTGCAGATGTGTTTTACAACAGTGTTTACGGCAAGAGGAACCACATGATCAGCCTGCTCAGCTGTCTGGGGTGTGTGGTCCGGCCCACAAATCGAAAAAGTTGGAAACCCCTGCTCTAGCACAAGTGGCAGCATCCTCTTATGAAACATGGGGTGTCACTGCCCTTCAGACACAATCTCTCCTGCATCCTCTACCTTGATCTCTGACTTGCAGTTGTGAGAGCTGGAAATAGCCCTGAATAGGACAATTAGGCTTACACTTCCACTTGCACATTAAGACAGTGAGTATCTCCTTGTGCAAGCAGTGGAAGAGTACTTACTTGAGTGACAGGCTGTTATGCATGTGGGGGAAAAGATTCTTGCCAATTTGACTGTGTAAGAAGTATGAAAGCATGTTATATGTGCACAAGCTTCTTAATCAGACCATTGGTCAGCCAAAACTATCCCAGCCAAGGTAAAGATTCTGAGGTCAGACACTGCTATTACCACCAGGCTGGGTAGTACATTGATCATCAAACTGTAACAGTCAATTCCAATTCAGTGCCAGCAGTGCGATAGGCATACCTGTCTATCCCGTATTGGCCGGGATTTCCTGTGATTTTGTGCCGCTTTTCCTTCTTCCCTGCCCGGAGCCACTGCCATCCCATAATTTGGCGGTGGGGGAAGTAGTCACTGCATATCCCCTTCTGTACAGGTCCCTTCTACACATGCATAGAACCATTCTACGCATGCATAGAAGGGTTCTGCAAAGAAGGGGATGTGTAGAAGGCTTCTACGCATGCGTAGAAGACTTCTAGTATGCACAGGTCCCTTCTACGCATGCGTAGAAGACTTCTAGTATGCATAGGTCCCTTCTACGCATGCGTAGAAGCCTTCTAGTATGCACAGGTCCCTTCTACGCATGCGTAGAAGCCTTCTAGTATGCACAGGTCCCTTCTACGCATGCGTAGAAGCCTTCTAGTATGCACAGGTCCCTTCTTCGCATGCGTAGAAGGGACCTGTGCAGAACGGTTCTGCGCAGGTCCCTTATTGTCTGGACCCGCACTTGACAGGTATGGCGATAGGGAATAACATCAGATATAAGAGCCCTTGTAGTGAACTGCAGCCAAAACTCTGCTCATGGTCTGAAGAGTCTCAAGGTTGACTCAGCCTTCCATCCTTCCAAGGTTGGTAAAGTGAGTATCCAGCATGTTGGGGACAAAGTAGTAATTATCTTGTCAACTGCCCAGAGAGTACACTAATCACTATGGGGTGGTATCTATGTGTAATTGGCCCTGCTATTGCTAAGTATCCCTAACTTTGTCTTAGCTCTTCCTCAAATCTGATCTGACTCCCTTGAATCTACATTCACTTTTGGGTGGGGCTTCTTTACCCCCATCTCATACAGAATGTTGGCAGTTCATTGACAATATGGACCATTGGCAATATGGACCTATTTGTCTTGCACAAAACCTAGAATTAACAGCAGTACTGAAAACTAGTAAAGGAGGAGAAGCAGTACAGTATAATCAAACCAGCAGTCAACAGCTGGAGAAGCTACTAAAACCCTACTGTCAAACATAGTACACTACTGGACATTACAGTGCTGGGTGGCTCAATTGCCAAAACAATGATAAATTGATGGATGGAGAGCTCAGTGTGGTGAAGAACCAGGGGTCAGGAGTTTGATTCCCCAATGTGCTCCCCAAGAGAAGAATCAGCTCATGTAGCCTTGGGTAAGTTGCACAAATCCACTCAGCATCACCAGAAGAATAAACTGGAAAACCAGTTCTGACTTCTTGATGTCTAGGAAACCCTGAAAAGAACTGTCAGAAGTCATGATGACACATAATTCTATTATTATATACTGTACATAAATGTAGCATTGGCACATTTCCTCTTCAGCATTATGCTTTCTTCCTTCCTTCCCACCCCATGAAGCCTGTTTGCTACATGCAATACTTCTCTGCTTTCCAAATAACACTCCCATTAAACATCTGCACAACACCATGAGTACATAGCTATTGCGGTTAATACTTATGTGATCTATTTTATTCCAGACAAGCTGGGAGGAGGCTGTTAAAATCATTCAAGACCTGTAGGAGCAGCTCTTCATTATCTAGATAGGTAATGTTTAAGGTGAGGTGATTCTTTTGTGCTCCCAATAAAATATTAACAATTTGGTTTGCCAGGACCTACCCATGGTAAAGTGTCTCATGTGGTTTTGTACAGCTTGATATGAAGGCAGTTAGGAGACAGTGGCCGAAATGTTGTTCCTTAGCATAGTAAGTAAAACTGCAATAGCCAATTAAATCAACAGGGACTTAATTAGGCACTCCTCCATAAGTTCCATTGAGTCAAATGGGTTTATGCTCACTGCAACTTATTTTACCATAGTAAATCACAGAGTAGACCCATTTAACTTAATGGAAAATATGGAGGAGGCAACCACTAAATTGCATGATATAAAAACATGAACAAGAAGAGAAACAGTGTGTTATCTACAGGTTTTTGTTACAAAAATTATCTTGCGTATTTGAATGGCATTGGCATATTCTTTTGGTGATTACGTATAATATTTCAGAACCCTTATTTTTGGAGAATTTATTGTGATTGAAGTTTAGCTGACTTCCAAATTACTAAAGATTTCTGAGCCCTATTGCAACTGTGGCAGCATTTATTGTCATTATTGGTGGTGGTACTCAGAACATAGCTGATGTCTGAGGAAAGAAATATAACGTGAATGCTTAGCAGATTAAATCAGCCCAAATGGGATGCAGCTGTGGCTGCCGTTCCTGCCCACCTGGCCCCAGAGGGTTGAAAAGATGCTGCGGCCGGTGGGCTGAGGACCTTGCCGCTCCCCCCCCTCCCCGCCCTCACCATCGGCAGGGGATGGGATACTTGTTGTTGTTTTTCTTATACATTTTAAACAGACTTATATGCCTCCTTCTTGAAAAACTATATGTGAGCTGCAATGGGACTAGACCAGTGTTTCCCAATTTGGGCCCCAGGCCCCAAAGGGGAACTTTGATTCCCAGAAGCCTAAGACAGTACATTGGCTGATCAGTGCTTTGGGGAACTGACTTAGGCTTCTGGGAATTGAAGTCCCAAAACCAAACCTAGCGGAAAACCGAGAATTGCACAGGTTGAACCTGTCCCGACCCAATTCCAAAAGAATCATTTAAAATTCCCGCTTTTCAGACCAAGGGGGTTTGAAGAAAAAATATGCACTTTTTTCTTGCAATAGAGCTGAACTTCTATTGAACACCAGCAGGTGGTGCAGCAATAGCAAAGGAACACAGCAAAAAATGTGCCATTTTATTGCTGCTTCTATTGAAGTTGCAGCAGCAACAGCTTGCGGAATGAGCTCTCATCTTTGTCCTAGCTCCTGCAAACCTAGCAGCTCGAAGGCAAGAAATTGCAAGTAGATAAATAGGGACCACTTCAGGGAGAAGGTAAGCAGCATTCTGTGTGCTCCGGTGTCTAGTCATGCCTGCCACATGACCATGGAATATGTCTGCAGACAACACTGGCTCTTCAGCTTTGAAACAGAGATGAGCACTGAACCCTAGAGTCGGATACGATGGGCTTCCGAGGAAGGGAATCCTTTACTTTTACACATGGCAGTCCCAGTTTGGGAGGATAGGATTATGGTAACCCTAGACTAGACAGTTTTTCAAAGACAGGATGCATTCAAAGACAGAAATATTTTCTGTACAATTAGGCACACATGGCCACCCTCATGTTCCACCAAGGAGCACATTCTACCTTCTGCATAAAGACTAAAATTTTGCACTTTTAATTCTGTTACTTGTTCATAACAAGAGGAACATTCCATACTTTTTTTCCCATTGCTCTTGACATTTAAATCTGCTCGGAGATAACTTTAACACATTTTGTCTACATCTTCCTACAAGCAGTACAATAATAGCAGATCCTTAAAGAATAGGGTTTCTTAACAGAAACTTTTCTAGTATTTGGAGACAAAAAATCCCATCCTTAATAGTATTCCCTCTTGTTGTATTTCTCTCTCTCTCTCTAGCACAAACATTTGCAGTTTCTCTAATCATCTTGTTCACTTCCAGCCTCACAGTTTTCAAATACTGGTCATTTCAGAATAAATGGATAGGACTAAATTCGAAGCACTCACTAGATTTAAGCTGAGAGTATGCAGGTTCAAAGAGTACCTTGAATGCACATATGCACACTTGGCAAGCATGGTAAAGGAAGGCAAGTCTTGGGAAAACATGCTGTTTGCTTTCAACAGTGATTAAAGTAGTGGGAGAAAGATGAAAAACCGAAGAAGCTGAGAGAGTGAGAGCCACAAAGAAAGAACACATGTCAACAGAAGCAATTCCAGCTGGTATGGCAGAAAGATTACTTGTACTTAAAAAACATCTCACATCAGCAGCCTATTCACAAGCACAATGTAATGTAGAAGACACAAACACAAGCAAGGCTGTGGCATATTTCTCCTTCAACAGAAAGTTGTAAACCCACACTCACACACCTTTCTTTTTACAGAATGTCAGGAAGCACCCAGGTTCAAAGAATCTAGGTTGAAATCCTGTTGCTATTTAAACATTTCTGATTTCTCTTCTAAAAGAGAGTCTTGGGACTCTCAGGTAACCCCTTTCATCCTTGGGAACTAGTGGGGAACATTGAACAAGAGAGAGAAGGCTTTCAGGCAGAAATACACACACTGAAAAACTGAACATTCTGTTCACATGGTAGCCACTTGGTTGCAGATGTGAAGCTGGCCAGTGGAACATGAGAACGGCACTCACGGTCCCATACTCCTGAACAACTGGCATACTGAGTCACGGTGTCAGGATCTTGATGAACCAGGCTACTTCCATTTTGTGTTCTGACTCCATTTCAGGCTGCCTGGCCTTGGTTCAAAGGCACTCCAAAGGAGGGGACCAGGAGCACTGGAAAAGTCCCTAATCCTTATCTGATTCTCTAACCAATCAAATAAAACTCCACCTGTACCTAAAGGGAAAGGTAGGAGTCAATCATCTTAATTGGACATACTCTTATCAGTGATCATCCTTGAGTGGATTCTCTTATCTACACCAAACCCCTAAAGGTGGAGACAATTACATCTCTTTGCTATTTAAGAAGCTGCACAGAGCTCACTCTTTGGGCTCACTGGCTCAAGACCAACTGGCTTTGCTAGAATGTTACCCCAATCTCTGAGAAGAGATAAAACATCTACGGAGCAAGCCTTGCCTGAGGCTCTGCCATAGGGAGAATCTAACTAACTATTTCTTTCTGTATTCTGTCTTTGTTCTTTTTCGCTTAATAAATTGCTGCTAAAGGATTTATTGAGTGGATGTCAAGTAATCAAGCTAACCCAGGTTTTCCCTAAGCTCTCTACTTTGTATGCTACCACGTAAGATGTTGCATGCTCTCAGAAGTTTAAAGGAGTGGAATCCACTCAGCAGGCTGAGGTTCTGGATTGGTGAGGTGACAGGAGAGACTGCACTCAGGAGTGTGCATACCTATAGAAGGTTGGAGCAGTCTACCGATCGCTACACACCTCCCTCTCCTATGTCTTAGCCTAGTTGCAAGCATGATAAAGGTACCTCTGACCCTGCACGAAATCTACAGCCATCCAGCCTTGTGGCGACTAGTGGCACTCACCTTCATGAATTCATCTCACCCTTCATCCTTTAAAAGGTGTCTTATGACAGTGAATTCCACAATTTAAGTACATACTATCTTCTTGAGCACTTCCAGTCCTAAGTTTCTCACTGTTCCTCTTCAGCTGATGACAGTTCTAATATTATGACTCATCCCATGCCTCTCTAGCTGGAAACAAGAGCACCAGGAAAGTCTTAAAGGGCAGGACTAAAAGAGGTACAGTTGAGCTCATTCTAATGCAAAGAAGATTCCACTGGAAGCATGTCGTGCTTTCAGACTGTGCAGATCCTCATCTAATTACTTTTTCTCACTGTCATCCTAGAATATTATCTTCAGCAAAAAAGCCTCTGATTAGTGTTTTTTATTGGATGAAAACCCTTTGTACTCTTCCTTGGCTTTTGAACATCATCTCTATCATGGCTCGTGGTTTTAAAGCCTGCAGATTTTTCCCCTTTTGACTCAGCCACCAAAATATTGAACTTTTGTATTTCAAAGAGTTATTGAATCATAAAATAATGGAGTTGGAAGAGACCTCTTATGCCATTGAGTCCAATCCTCTGCTCAATGATGGAATCAAATCAAAATCTACCTGACAGATGATTGTCTAATTTTTTGTTGAATGCCTCCAGCGTTTGGGCACCCACCACTTCCAAAGGTAATTGGTCCCCCTTGTTCTATGGGTCTAAAAATTAGAAAGTTTTTTTTTTCTGATACTCAACTGAAATCTGGCTTCTTGTAACTTGAGTCTTTTATTAGGTGCCTGAACTCCATACACTACACACTGGGCATCCTACTACTTAAACTGAGAAGCAAAAAAGAAATCTTCTGCTTTCCCTTCAATCAGTCTCAGAGAGAGAGAGAGGCAATAAGAGAGCATTTTCAAATATACTATTCTGTAATGTTCTCTCAAGGATGCCCAACTGGCTTCCATGTGGCTTTTGTTACTTTAGTCCAGGATGCCCAAACTATGGCCTGTGGGCCAAACCTGGCCCACGGCACCAAATAATCTGACCATGCCACCCTTGCCACCCCCAGAAATGGAAGTAGAATGCACCCGCACATGTGCAAAATGTTGCTGTAAATGACTCGTGGCTGTCGTAAATGCATTTACAACAGCTGCAGGTGCATTTATGGCAGCATTTTGTGCATGCACGAGCACGCTTTACTTCTGCTTCTGGTGGTAGGAACCACATGACTGGCCCATTCAACCATGTGACTGGCCCACAGCTTGAAAAGTTTGGGCACTCTTGCCTTAGTCCATGTAGTACTGTTTTAACTTTAAACCTGATAGTGGTTTTCAGATTTTGCACCAAAAGTTTTAGTGTTTGGGAATCAAGACAATGGAAGCAGCTGTAGACTAGCCTAACACATCTTTATTGCATGGAGTACTGCACAAACATGAGGTAATGGCGGAAAAACAGCTCCTTTTATGCAGTGGCTATACATTTGAATGTGGCTCCTCGATAGCGCATTGGCTACTGTCCATGTGACATCATCCTTAGTCACGCCCTTCTTGTCCAGGTGAAGTGAGGGCGGGAATCTTTCCCGCGCAGCTGAAGGAATTTGAGGAATGTGTACCATGTGAGCTGAACGCTCGCTATTTCCCCCTAGTGGTCACTAGCTCGCGTTCTATTGTGGTTTGTTACATTGTTTCTATTGCAAGATACAGATTGTTACAATTGCTCGTTCATGTGGTTACAGATTGTTACATTCGCTCATTCGTGTGGTTACAATTACATTCAATACACAACAAAAGTATATTCTATTTTGTGACAGAATTGCTATTATTATGTCTATTGGTTTTATCTGACATCACTGTTGTTATCATAATTTTATTATCTTATTATCATGTTTATGATTAGGCTGTCCAATGTCCAGACTTTAAGTTTATGAGTCATATATAAAATATAATTATATATAAGTTTGCTAATTGAAAACTCAGTCACACAATTGTGCAAGTTAGGTAAGTGGTAACACATGAAAATTGCTCTCTCAAAAAGGCAGTGTCTTGGGCAGAAAGAGTGAAAGACTCAACTTGAAGAGTCTAAAGGAATCTAATCTTGCACTTCTCGCAGAACAAGTAACTGGTACATGCACCTAGCATTTATGTTACAGGTAAAAGCTTCCTTCCGAAACATGACAGCTCAAAAGCAGCCAAGCAAACGGAGAAGCTTCCCATCTCATAGATGCAGATTGCAATCAATAGGGCTGATGGCAATTGACTGAAAGGGAGGCAGCCTCTTCTAACAGGCCATGAAATTGCAAACTGCTATCAAAAGCTATTTCCTCCAATTCATAGTATTCCCTCCCTCTAACAATAGGCCTAGCAAAAGACGAGGCATCTGTCATCCCCAGATGGCTCTCACTGAAAACTGCTGCATATGTATGGATGTTTGTAAGGAAAAGCAAAGTAAAGAAATCAGAAGTGGTTTTTCTTCTGCTTCCTAATGAATGGGAAATACTCAATGTGCTGATGAGATCAACAGGCTGCAGGTTCATTCAGCCAGGAGGCAAAAGGATAGATGATGTCTCCTCTCTCCCAGTTGTTTCACAAAACAAGGCAACTCCTTGAGAAAAAAGCTCAGCATGGGTTCGTTTGTTACCCTTCTCTTTGGTCTGGCCAAGGACAAAAGGACAAGGGGCTCTTGTATCCTTTTAATGGTTGTGAAAAAGAGGCAATTTCAGCTTGTGTGGCTAGTCATACCTGGGGCATCTGCGGCAAGTCTGACTTCTCCATTAGGGAACAGGAGCAGACTTGTCTTTCTTCACCTTTGGTTATCTTACTCTTCTCTGCTGCTACTAGTTCTTTCTTCCAAGCCACCATCATTTTACAATGGTAGCAGAAGTAGCATTGGCAGGCAGGGAGGGTACCTGTGCCACCAGGAGACCCATGTGGGAAGGGAAGGACCTCTGTGGTGGAAACTATCTCCCAACCATGCTTTCCTGCCAGTAACCTTCATTGCACTAGGACAGTGATGGCAAACCTTTTAGAGACCGAGTGCCCAATCTCACCTTTACCACAGACAGGGGAGGAAGGAAGCAATCCTATTGGAAATAGAGTTCACATTCGGCTCTAGACCAGTGATAGCAAACCTTTTAGAGACCGAGTGCCCAAACAGAGGGGCAGGGTGAACTCTGTGCTGGGGGGAGGGAGAAAGTGCTCCCATTGGGCTGCTGGGCAGAGGGGCTGGGTGAACTCTATGCTGGGGTAACAGTGTGCATGCCCACAGAGAGGGCTCTGAGTGCCCCCTTTGGCACACGTGTCATAGATTCGCCCCCACTGTTCTAGGAGATGAGCAAACAGAGTGGCCAGAGAAGCAAAGGGACAGGATCTCTTAAACAGACCTGTCCTTCCCCACCCCCGACCCCATGCTTCAACCCTATTTGAAAATCATCTCTCAAATATTTTTCTCCCACCACTACAATATATTTCTAATGTCTTGACATTAATATCTGATTTGAGAACAAAGAGCAAAATATAGATCAGAGAAGGGCATAACAAAAAGAAACTTTTTTAATTTTAGCAAATGGTGATGGGGAAGGAAACAGTGAAGATCCTAATAAGGCAAGGAAGCAACCAGGAAAACAGAAGCAGAACAAGACTGGACCTCTAGATGAGCCTCACACTCAAGAAGGAACCTGAAACCCACTGGCTGGTCAAACCATCCTGCCTCTGAAAGTGAGTGGAAGAGATTACTCATTCCTTACTTCCCGGTGAATAAATTTGTCTATTCACCCAACAGCATTACCAGATTAGTTGCTTCTTTTTCTTCCATGTCTAGGCCAGACGTGTAACTGCCAAAATCAAGGCACCTTTTGGTGATTTCATTGTGCAGTTCCTTTCACCTGACCAAGGGTGAGAAAGATTAGCTGGCACAACATTGTCATTGCCCGAAATACACCTGATTGTGGTTCAAAAATACCACAATCTTCGAGGAGGCTCTTTCACCTTTACCCCAAATTAGTCGCTGTTTTAAATTGAGTATATACGGGTAGAAATGTTGTTAAACAATTTATCAGTATGTTAAGAAAAGCACTACTCTGTTTCTTCATCTGTGTTGAAGACAGAAATGAAAGCCTGCTAAGAATGTGTTCAGGCAAAACAAAACATCCATTCTGTGTCTAAAGCCTGCAAGCATGAGATTTGAAAGACTGGCTCACAAATCTGACCACATCACACTGTTTTATTTATATGTAACAAAGTGGAAGCATTTGTGATTTCCATTGATACAACAATGCAATAACTCTCTTACGACTCTTTGGTTTCTTTCTAAGATTAAGGGCAGTCATGCACCCTGGGTCATTAGTCACTGCAACAATTCTCAGGAAGGCTTTGGTTGGCTGCCATCCCTGATAAATCTCTGCAATGTTTCATTGTTTCTCACTGGCACAGCCTGTTACTGAGCAGTTGACGGGTAGCTGGGAGACCTCTCACTCATCTTGCCATCTTCCTTGAGGATTATGGAAGAGAGAACCGCAAAGGAAACATTTTAGCTGTTCTTCCATGACTGGCTTTCCTGTAAGGGATGTTTACTGCATTTTCAGTCAACATACAATAATAATAATAATAATTGTGTGCTGTCAAATCAATTCCGACTTATGGCTACCCTTTCCAGGATTTTTTTTAAAAGTATAGAGTACTTAGAAGTGGTTTACCATTCTCTTCTTCTGGTGGTACCCTGGGACTGTGCAGCTTGCCCAAGATGACACAGGCTGGCTCTTCTCCCAGGAGACACAGTGGAGACTCAAACTCCAAGCCTCTGGCTCTGCAGCCCAACATCTATGCCCGGGGTTCCCAACCTACGGCCCACAGGCCAGATCCAGGTCATGGGGCAAATTGCTGCTGACGCCAGAAGTGCCCCGACGTCACTGGAAGTGTGAAAAATTCAAAAACGGCATGAAAATGTCCCTCCTTCCCTCCCTCCTCCAAGGGAAACGGCACAGGTGGGGGAAATGCCCGGAAATGCTGTGCAACTGCACACACCACTGCTGCTGGCAGGAAGCACCATGTGACTGGCCCCTCAGCTGACTGAGGGGGCATGGTCAGGCCCCTGGCAGGAAAAGGTTGTGACCCCCTAATCTATACCACTGAGCTATCTAGCCAGCTTCGCATAAAACATACCGGTCAAGTTTCGGGAAATTCCTGTCAAATAAGGGAAATTTCCTGTTAAAAATGGGAAACTGGACAGATATGCTTATCCTGTGCTGGCCTTCAGTCTAACTCCAGTCTACTTGCAATCTAACTAATATGGGATGATGGCGGGGAAAGAGTGTAAAATACGGGGGGTTGACAGAAATTTCCTGAAACTTGACAGGTATGGCGTAAAAACAGGGCACTGCTTTCCAGTAAGGTTGTAAAACTTGCTATAATTCAATCGTTTAGTTGCATATCTGAATCATAAAAAAAAAAATGAGAGCTCCCATTTTGACTTTTCATAGTGTTAAACTGCACACCAATCTACTCAATAACTGGCAACTGTAATTTAAATTGCACCATGTCATGTAATTGTTAGTTCAGAAGTAAGGCTAATTCCAAATACTCAAGTTTTGGAGGCAGCTTGAAATTCATCCCTGAACTTCCAAGCATTCTTTCAAGAAAAAAATCATGATTGGCCAACCCACATAACACCACTTTCTTGTTATCTCTTTAATATAGTGGTGGCCAGCTTGTGGTCTTTCCAGATGTTGTTGGGCTGCCATTCCTACCAACCCTTTGTCAGACAGGGCTAGGATGAGATGGTAGGAATTGCAATTTAATAATATCTGGAAGGCCACATGTTGTCTACCCCTTTTCAATACGCCATTATCCCAGAAAAGCAGTCTTGGCTAGGAGCTGAAGTCCAAGAATCCAAGGTGCCCTAAAGTTGGGAAACACTGAATTAACGGGTGAATAATTATTCGACCATTTCTATCTACAGTTCTTTAGCACAATGCCTTGAATGAAAGAAGTCTCAAAACTTCTTCAATTCCTCCCACTCTGTTATGTATTGAGGCACTATTGCAAGTAGCCCAGGGAGCACTCTTGCAATAGGTAAATGGCAGTTTCCTGCCATCCTAATTAGAAGCCTTAAGTGGTGCGAAATCCCCTGCAAAAGGGTGCGCTAGTTATGCTAATCTGAGCCCCATCATTAGTTACAGTTTTGGATCCTGCTCTCCATTGGTTACCTTCATATATCCCCTGTACTGATTGGTTAGCTACGTTTGTCTGGTGGGTCGCTACCTTGTATCCAATAGGCACCACCAGGAAGACACTATATAAGCCCCACGGACAAACAAGGGTGGGACCGGACTGGATCTATACAGGTAGCCTGGGTAGCGCTAAGCCTGGGTCCCTCCATTATGCTACAATTCTCGGTAGCTAGTTTATTGCCCATTGCTGGGTAAAGGTCCGGAGGGAATGACTCCGTTAGGATTGTATAGCCATCTCGGGATCCGGAACACCTTGTAAGCTCATCCCTACTGACTGTTATAATAAAGCCTGTTGCTGTTGTTCATCGTTGTCCTGGACTCGTGCTTATAAGGGCTGGATCTAACACACTCGTTCCCTTGTTTTGTTTTATTCAATTCACAAACATCAATTCCTATCACACTCAATAGTTTGATGAGATTGCAACGGAACCAAAAATTGGTGGCTTCCAGTGGCCTGAGGAAAAGTTACTTTAAGAAATGCAGTTAGAAGTTATAATTTGGAGCAAAAGCCAGCCTCTACAGAAGATGAAGCTAAGACTGTTTGCATGAATCCTGCACAAAATGTTCCTGCAGACATTTCAAAAGAGGTGGAAGTCCTATTAGCTTCGTTGCAACAAGAACAGAACCCATTACCCTCTTAAAGATTGCACACAAGTGACACAAAATGTTTCTAGCTATACTACCGCCTAAAACAAATTCTCAACCTTTTAAGCAGGGTGCCGGGTCACGCTCCCACAGACAGCTTCGGGGGGGGGGGGGGGCAGACAGCTATTTTGCCCTTCCTCCACCACATGGCACTTCCTGGTGTGGTGGAGGCGACAGGGAGGCCACATGAAATGGCATCATGGGCCGCATCCTGCCCATGGGCCAAAGGTTGATAATCCCTGTCCTAAAACATGAACATTGTTTCTTTTTGTCACATAACTATTGAACTGCAACTTTGTTGTAGACTTTCACTCAAAGCAATGAAGTAAAAATAACTGGGTTTACTGCAAATTTTTCCTTCCAAGTTCACACTAAAATTAGTTGTCTGAGGCAGTTTTTTCACATTGTTTAGTGACAGAACCAGCACTGAATTTCACTTGATAAAGAATTAAGCTGCAATCATTTTTTGCAGGGAGAAAACTGTGGGCATAATCATCTAGCTACATGGCTGCTTTTAACCCCAAACAGAAGAACTACAGTAAAATCCCTACTTACGAAAAAAATGTCCGTTCCGTAGGCTTTTGCTTAAAGCAAATTGTTTTGTAACTCAAAACAAACCCTTGGGAAAAAATATTTTTATGTAACTTAAAGCAAACCCATAGGAAAATGAAATTTTTATGTAAATTTAAGCAAACCCATAGGGAAATGATTATTTACATAACTCGAAGCAAACCCATAGGAAAAAGAACCTGTACGTAACTTGAAGCAAACCCATAGCAAATCGTGTAAATCAGGACATGGTTTTAGTACAAAATCATCATGTAAATTGAATTGTATGTAACTCGAGGCATATGTAAGTCGGGGTTTTACTGTAGTAATGAATTGTAAAGCCCTATGCCCACACACCAACCTAACCCCACCTGTTTCCTTATAAAATGTTCAGCACTATACAACCAGAGAAAAATTATAATAGTGCCTGTATATGATCTGACCTCCTAGGGAAGCCAACAACTTTTTCATTTGGGTGCTAGACAATTATCTTCCACAAGGGTGCCTGATTATTATGTTTTTATTGGCTTTTTTATTATGAGACTTTTTCTGTTATTTAATTTTATAAACCATCCTGGAACCGAATGAACAAACGAACGAACGAACGAACGTGGGACACATTCCCCACAAGGGGGCAATTTGATTTTTAAGGGAGGCAATTCAAGAATGAGTTATTAACAGTGAATGGCCTTTTAGGTTTCCTCCACGTGAATTGTTCACTTTTTGAATAAGAATTATATGTTGGGGGGTGGGGGTCAAGGTTTTACAGATGCTTGGGTGGGGCTGGGTTAAAAAAAAAAGATTGGGAACCACTGATCTAAACCTTTGTATATATTAGCACTGGCTGGTGTCCTTCTCTTAGGCAGGTGGTAGCTCTGCTTGGCTTAAATATCAAGCTATCCTGCATAAGAATATTTCGTTGATGGAACAAAGTTGTTAATGAACTGTTGGATGGATGAAAATAACAAGGTTGGCAAACTTTGGAATCACTCTTTGAGATGCTGATGGGTATCAATGATATTGCTAGACTTAATAACAGGATTAGTCCAGTGATTGTTAAATGGATGTGTGGTATAGGCCTAAAAAGTGATTGGTCCCCCCCCCCCCCCCATAATAGAGGAGTTTTCTTAGAAATAAAAAAGAAACAGGTGACATGAAAGTGGGATGCTTGATGTTGCTCTTTTTCTATACTATTTTTCTATACTATCATACTATTAGCATGATATTTTGAGCAGTCCATGTTAGGGATAGGATGTCCATTTTTATTTCTCCTACATTTATTTTTGTAAACCCTTAAATCTTTTTAAATCTCAAATAAGAAAAATGATACCAGTCTTGCTAGATTCTTTAAAAACAAATTGACATGAAACCATGCCCAATGTGTGTCTGCTGAATTCAACAAGTAGAGCTGTTCTTGCAATATGGTTCATGCAAGCTACTATATTGGCATTAAAAATAAGGTTTCATTTGGGGTGGGTGGGAAGTTTCCTCTTCTATTCAGCACTAAAATAATTGCATGCACTGATCCAGAACTGAAAAGTTAAACATCCATGGGCCTAGGCTTTGATGAATACATCTGTCAGCTCCTTTTACTCCTATAATCAAAAATGTTCAAAACCAAGTTCTTTTCAGTACAAATAAGAAGAAAAGTATGTAGTCTATTAAGTCATTATTAAAATAAATGTAAATTTTAAAAATCCATCCTCCCTAATGTGTGTGGGTATCTCACACAGAAACAGGCACAGCTATTGATTTATCATCCTTTTAATGGATGTGGAGATATTCCTTCATATTCCTTTCGTTTTAGAAGCTTTTGTTTACAGCATCCCCACTAACAAAATCAGACCTACCATCTGGTTGGCTGACAGGTGGATTGTTCCTCACAATGCTATGATAGTCTGGTTATATCTCCCATCCCTCTTGAGTGCTCACATTTAAGTGAACTATCTGTCAAAGACGAAATCAACCACTTCTTCTAAATACTGTAGTTACATTTTCAGCAAGTGAATCAAAACATCACTTTGATTCTCCGTACCCGATCAGAATTTTCCTAAAACCATCTGTCAGATAAGTAGTTATTTTGCAACATTTGACAAGTTATTACATTCAAAATATTTCTGATTGGTTAGGGGCAGAAGAAACACCTAGGACTGCCAACTGGTGATTCAAAATGAGCATCTCTTCCTTTAATCTCTTCCGTTATTAAATGAAGAGCATGGAGCCGCTTAGAAAATGAAATTTAGTCTAGCAATGAAAGAAGTCATGTTTGATGGTTCTAGCAAGGCAATTAATGTGCAAGCCCACAAAGGAAAGCCATTATAGACACTCCAACTTTCACTCAGGCAGCAAGGGAGGGAGGCAGACACTGGGGCAATTCATTTCCCAACAGCTCCACTGAGAATGAAGCAAGTAAAAGGCCCACCTTTGTCCAGTATTCTGAGGAAAGAGAGACCATTTCAAGAAAGCACTGATTGCTGATTGCTCATCATGGCGATCAGCCATGAAAATTGTCCTGAGAATATAATGCAGCATGACACCCATACCACTGATCCAGTTCACTTTCTGGTCCTGAGCTGGCAGTATGGTCTACACCAGGGGTCGCCAACCTTTATAAATTGGGGGCTGGGTCACGCTCCCTCAGACAGTTGAGGGGACTGGACTGGTGGTTTACAGGTGCCGCAATTGTGTCTGCGTCCAATTCAAGTGCAGCAGCAGCTGGAGTAAGGGTGAGGGATGGATTATTTGGTGCTGTGGGCCAGATCTGGCCTGTAGGTTGCCTACCCCTTGTCTATGCTATTACCATAGTAGGATAACCTGGCCAGACCTGAAACTAAATATGTTTAGAAAAATAAAAATTCAGAAGAGAACCTGCAACCTCAAATTCCAGAATATTGTAGCATTCGTGCTAGGGTCTCTCTCAAACAAGCAGCCTTTTTCTTTTGCAAATCAGTATTGCTCAACTTCCCACCTAACTGAGAAGGGAAGAGCTCTATTGACTGATCTAATTCAACCAGTTCTTTTGGAACTTCACAAGGTGCACCTGCACTGGTGACTCACTAACAAGCCTTTGTCACATGGGAAGCCTGACTGTTATTTCTCCTATGGCAGAGTGCAGCTTCTATTGTACCAGTGAGTCACCGTACCTGCAAATCAAAGGCAGCAGTCCTTACACAGCTGAAGAAACTAAAGCAGCCACTGTAGAAACTGATGATTATAGAACAACATTATATGCAATCATGTAGACTAACAATAATTTATTACACCCCTCTGCAACAGTGAGCAATGTCACCTTAAAGAACACAGACCAAAATCCTGTGGCTTTTTAAAGCTTGCATAACACAATCAGAGTAAATCATGGTGGAAAACTGCCATACAGTATATTAAAAAAAATAGTCAGTGTTAACATTTGCTGTTGCATACATTCGTTTCATTATTCATGCCCTGTCACTCTCCCAAAGATTCAAAGCAACTTACAACAGACAATTATTGCAGTATTAGAAAGCAATTAATTTTTGTATCCTTTCGACAACCATCTTAAACAATTTGAAGAACCTGTGGTTTTTTTTAAAAAAATTAAAAAATCCACATGAGCATGCGATGGCAATTGCTCACATTGACTTCTTCATTTCCAGCAATTTGCTATGGAGATTTATACTGGCTGTGGAGTGGTGGATCATCCTTTTAGGATCTACCCAGACTAGAAAACAGACCTTCTTGTCCTCTTTCATGGTTTGGTTTGGGTGAGGTTCCTGAGATTGTTCCTTTAATTTGCTACATAAATCCTTTCAAAACTCAATGCAGTGTAAGCTAAACTTGACATATTGGAACTCCCAGTTCTGTCCCTTACTGCTAGATAAAAGGTAAAGGTCACCCTTGCTCGAAAGCCAGTCGTACCCCACTCTAAGCTTATAGCCAAAGAGCCAGCTCTGTCTGTGTCTTCAGATGTTTCTGTGGACATGTGGCAGGCATGACTAAACATGGAACACCATTTACCTTCCCACCAAAGTGGTACCTATTTATCTACTTGCAATGTCTTGCTTTCAAACTGCTAGGTTGGCAGGAGCTAGGAGAGAGACAGGAGCTCGTTCTGTCCTGCAGTACTTGGGTTTTGAACTGCTGACCTTCCAGTCATCAAGTTCAACATCTTAACCACTAAGCCACCACAGTCCTTACTGCTAAGAAGCTTCAAGGTCTTATTTGCAAGGATAATCCCTTCTTAGGAATTCCTCATAGATCTTTTCCTTCTTGTTGCCTGATACATAGACCAAAATGGTATCCTTCCCCATTCCATGTACAAGTTAGGACTGGAGTAGCAGAGTTTTTCCCTTTATCTTTCTGTAGATATTTGTGTGAGGAGGTTCACAGCACGATTGCTGTGGCTAATGGCAAACCATGGCCATAAATCGTGGGTGATCGTTCTCCTTACCTCATCTGTTTTTACGCCGTAACCTAGTGGCCCCAGTTTGGGCCTCTGACTCAAGGCCTTTTGGCCCTCCCCACTATGCCCAGGGATGGCACGCAGTCATTCAGCTAGCACGCAGCTTCTGTCCAATTAGCAAGGTGAGCACGAGGCAGACATGCTGATATTTAGCCAATTAAGTAACCTTATGCTATCGCAGGTAACCAATAAGGATATATTGCATACCCTTCTCTGGAATTTTCTTTGTCCTGTTATTCCTAATAAACTCCGACCGGGCTATCTTGCCCTATTGCCTCTTCATGAATCAAGCCTCCGCTGTCTCCTTGATCCCAAAACACAACATCTGGCGAACCGCGATGCGATTGCTGGATCCCAACTCCCCGACTCACCGGCTGGAATAGCCCCCTGGTGCACCTCTCAGCTTTCGAGCTCCCGATTGTGAGTATGGGGGGGGGACTTTCTTTAGGGCAAAAGACCCATGCAAAGGAATTGCAGAAACTCATCAAGGAGAGCGGATGTCCAGACATCACGCTTAATAGTCTAGAAGACTTCATTAAGGAAGTCGAATGCCAATGTCCTTGGTACCCAGAAATTGGATCACTCAAACGGGATGATTGGCAAAGAATTGGAACAATTTTATTGGAAGAACCGAGGGCAGCAGTTCATCATTTATTGATTTGGCAAAGAGTTAATGAGGCAGTCAGGAAATTGGTACCAGCAGAGGCATCCCTGACCAATCCTCTGACTCATCCACCCGAGGACCCACCACCTCCTTATCCAAAAGTGCTGCCTGCTATTTTACCACCTACGGCACCATTGGTGCCGCCCGTCCCGAGCCTGGTTCTCCAGGCGCCGCCCGCCTACCCTGGTGGTGTGATGGGAAATGTTCGCTCTGCCATACATAGAGCCAAGAGCGATGGGGCTTTGTCCCTGGAGGAGGCGGAAGAGTGGCAAGGAGAGAGTCCTTCTGCTTTTCCCATTACGGTTGAGATGGGGGTGGGGGCGGATGGGAATCCAGAGGAACGTATCCATTGGCAAGCTCTGTCATATGCAGTAATTAGGGAACTTAATAAAGCTGTTAGAGAGGCTGGTGTCTGATCACATTTTGTGCAAGGGTTGCTTGAGGGAATTGGAAACGGGTACATTATGTTACCCCAAGACTGGAAAGATTTGTTTCGAATGATTTTGACTGCTTCACAGTATGTTGTCTGGGATAGTGAATTCCGAGTGGCTGCAGTGGCGGCTGGTACGCAACAAAACACCCCTGAGCAGATTTATGGAGCAGGTGCATTTGCTACCCTCCAATAGCAGATGCAACTCCCCCGGGAGTCTTTCCACCACACGTTCATGTGCGTCATGAGAGCCTTTAAAAGGGTCCCCGTCTCTGGGAAACCCACACGCTCCTTTACTTCCACACGGCAGCAGCCCACTGAACCCTATCCACAGTTCATTGATAGATTGAAGGAAGCCATACAAAGACAGATAGACAACCCTGATGCCCAAGGAGAACTTCTGAAACGGCTGGCTTTTGAGCAGGCCAATGCCGATTGCAAAAAGATTTTGCAAAATGTCATTCACCGCCCTGAATATAGTTTAGCTGACATGATTCAAGCCTGTATGGAGGTGGGCACTCAAACACATGCAATGGCCCTTCTGGCTGGAGCGCTTCGTGCCGGAAACAAGCCCACTGGCAATTGTTTCAACTGTCAGAAACCGGGCCACTTCAAGAAAGACTGTCACGCCCCCGGAGGGGGAGCGCATAAGGGGGGTGGAAAGGATGTCAAGCGCCCCAGCAAGAAGTGCCCCCGGTGTGGCAAAGGATACCATTGGGCTAGCCAGTGCAGAGTCAACCCCTCACCACAGGGAAACTAGATACCGGGCCCTCCCCGGGCCCCGGAAAAATAAAGGGGACACGGGTCGATCAGCACAAGGCTGCTACTGCTGGCAGCGCTGGTCTCGATCTCGTTAACACACAGGACATGACAACTGCGTTGCCTGGGGAGCTTATCCTGATGCCTGCCGACCTTACTGGCCCCTTGCCAAAAGGGACCGTTGGTCTGGTACTGCCACGTTCATCAGCGGCCAAACATGGCATCATGATAGTTCCTGGCGTGATAGACGCAGACTACACAGGCATCATTTATGTACAATTTTGGAGTCACCTCCCATTGCAACTGCGCAAGGGGGACTCCTGGGCACAATTGATCATTGTTTCTTATGAGACCCCAGGGGGAGCGGAGCCCACCCTTCGCAGAGGGGGGTTTGGTTCCACCCGTGACGGGGCCGATGGAGACACCTATCATCCACAGGTTGCCGCCCTTCAAGAGCAGATAGGACAGCAGAAGCCGACCCGTAAGTATTGGGTAAAGGGTAAGTTGTTGGAAGGATTGTTGGATACGGGGGCGGATATTTCTGTGATGGCCGCTGGGCACTGGGATCCCTTGTGGCCAACCGAAACCGCTCCCTCAGTTTGGGGCATCGGTGGTAGCCAGGCCTCCCAGAAAAGTGCTCAGTGGTTATCTGTCAGTCTCCAACCTGGTGGGCCTGAGATCGCTCGGATCAAGCCCTGTATTTTGCAAATTGATCTCAACTTGTGGGGGAGGGATTTGCTGGCGCAAGTTGGCACCACCCTCATAACTCATGAATAGCCATCAACATTGTGCTCTTCCACTCTCGTGGAAGACCGATCAAGCCGTGTGGGTGGAGCAATGGCCACTTCCGCAAGAGAAGTTGACTGCGCTTAAGCAGCTTGTCCAGGAACAACTGGACGCGGGTCACATTGAACCGACTAGTAGTCCGTTCAATACCCCGGTATTTGTCATCAAAAAGAAGTCCGGGAAGTGGCGGTTGCTCCATGACCTGCGGGAGATCAATAAGATAATTGAGCCGATGGGCTCGCTCCAGTGTGGAACCCCGAACCCAAATTTGATACCCCATGATTATGAGATGGCTGTCATTGACCTCAAGGATTGTTTTTATACCATTCCCCTTCAGGAAAAGGACCGGAAGTATTTTGCTTTCACGGTCCCAGTGTTGAATAACTCACAGTCCACAGTCCGGTACCATTGGAAGGTATTGCCAATGGGAATGCTCAATAGCCCCACCATGTGTCAGTTTTATGTAAATGCAGCTCTCATGCCGTACAGAAAGTCTTACCCTAATTTGGTTATATATCATCACATGGATGACAAAACTGACCGTTTGAAGACCGATAACGGCCCCGCCTATTGTTCTACTGCCCTAGCAGAGTTTTGTACCCACTGGCAGATTGTCCACACATTCGGCATCCCTTATAATTCTCAGGGACAGGCCATGGTTGAGCGGGCCAATAAAACACTGAAAGAGGCACTGGATCGCCAAAAAAGGAAAGGGGGAACTATCCCCCTCTCACTTCCGGAAAAGGAGGAGTGGCTTGCTAGTGTACTGTTCACGCTAAACCACCTTAACTTGTCTCAATTTAATTCTCAATTTTTATCCAGGGCTCAGCGTCACTACCGCCAGCTTGAGGTTCTGCCTGCCCCCCAGGTCCAGTACAGACACCTGCTGGACCCGGAGTGGAAAGGGCCTGTTCCCCTCATCACCTGGGGAAGGGGCTACGCTGCAGTGTCTACGCCAGAAGGTCCTCTTTGGGTCCCTGCCCGGTTTGTTCGACCGTGGAAGCATGGCATGGCATCAGGGTCTCAGCAACCCCATTCCAAACTTCGACCTTCACCTGCACGAGCTCCCGGAGAGGAGACGGAACCGAGGGGGAAGGCGAAGGGGGCAGAACCCGCCGATAACCTGGGGCCAGGTGAAAGCATTGTCGGATGAAGCCCAGTCCGTGCTGGACGAAATCCGGGTGGAAAAGACTCCTGAGAACTTTGTTGTTGCTATCATAGCTTGTCTAAATGCTAATTCTATAATTATTCTTTGTTGCTACATGCTTCTCTTTCCAGGAGCGCTTGCCGTCCAATATGAGCTGTCCCAACGCTTTGAGTATAACCTGTGGTATAAGCTTGCCCGCATTTCTAATCAAACTGAGTTTTGCCTTAAGCAAAGCGTTGACTCCTATCACCTGTTAAGCACCTGTCTTATTCCCATTTGCTACAGTACCCAAAACATCAGTAGGTCAGTGTTGGGTTACGATATGGCCGACTTTAATGACCAGGTCAAAAACAAATATGCTCTTAGCCCCTTTTGGGGAAAGGCAACCAAAAGGCTGCCCTTTGATGCCCTGTCTCTCTATACTCCTATTGTAGCTGTTAGTAATGCTAGTAAATGTGCCAGGGTTGTGAACTGTACTCAACATAAGTCAAAGCCTCGCTGTTTCCAGCCCGGTCGCGGTCTTAATTGCATCGGGAGAGAAACAGAGGACCTTCATTTTAACTTTCAGCACATTCTGTTGCCTTCTGGGTGGTTCTGGACCTGTGGGTCACGAACTTGGAACTATATTCCTGCTAACCTCTCTACAACCACTTGTTGCCTTAGTCGTATGATTGTTGCTTTGCCCAACCGCACTACGCTGGTCCGTCAGCGTCCCGCCCGCAAATGCATCACCCGGGGTACTGCCGCTGAGCAGTTACCCTCTGATTGCGATAGCACTGTTAAGGTGCTTTCCCAGGCCAAGTACACATCCTTAGCCATCAGTCTTGTTGGCGTGCCTGGCCTGGCAGCCGGGAATGCAAGGCAGCTTGGAAAGCTTGCTTGTGCATTTGTGAAAGCCATTAATCACACTTCCCAAGCTATTAGCCTCCTGAACAGGGAGCAATTTCAGCTTCGCAATGCCATTTTAGATAACCGTGCCGCAATCGATTATTTGCTGATGTTACATCATCAAGGTTGTGAGTCTGTGCATAATATGTGTTGCTTTAACTTATCCGATAATTCTAATAAGGTACAAAACCAATTGGATTCTTTAACCAAAATTGTTTCTGATATTAAGCAAAACCCTCTGCCTTCGTGGTGGAGCACTCTTTGGTCCTGGCTTCCCAATGGGGCTTGGGTACGAACCATCCTGCAGTATGGTTTAATTATTCTTGCCATTCTGATAACTGCCTGTTGCTTTATTCAATGCATACCTTCGTTGCTAGCCACCTGCCTGCAAGGATTTCGCTTCCGGCCTCGTGCACGCAAGGACCAAATTTATTATGCTTATAAGCTTCTTAAAAACAGAAGGGGGAAGATGTGAGGAGGTTCACAGCATGATCGCTGTGGCTAATGGCAAACCATGGCCATAAATCGTGGGTGATCGTTCTCCTTACCTCATCTGTTTTTACGCCGTAACCTAGAGGCCCCAGTTTGGGCCTCTGACTCAAGGCCTTTTGGCCCTCCCCACTATGCCCAGGGATGGCACGCAGTCATTCAGCTAGCACGCAGCTTCTGTCCAATTAGCAAGGTGAGCACGAGGCAGACATGCTGATATTTAGCCAATTAAGTAACCTTATGCTATCGCAGGTAACCAATAAGGATATATTGCATACCCTTCTCTGGAATTTTCTTTGTCCTGTTATTCCTAATAAACTCCGACCGGGCTATCTTGCCCTATTGCCTCTTCATGAATCAAGCCTCTGCTGTCTCCTTGATCCCAAAACACAACATATTTGAGTTCTCCATTAATTTCGGGGTGGAGGGGAATCATTTGGTTTTTTTCATAGACATGTTTTTTTCTCCTTTCAACTAGCAGTTGATAAAGTCTTATCACAACATGCATATAAAAAGGTACCCAACTATTTGCAGCAAATAAAATGTACATCTTATCTCTGTATACATGGCAGAACCTCAGATCACTTGAGGATTGTTAATGGTCCAAATGCAGCATCAGTCTTGGCTTCATAAATTCATATATACATCACACATACAGGTAGATTGCACAAGGTTTTGTGGTAAGTAAACAGAATCTCAAAAATGAAATCTAAAAGAATGCTAAGAGAAGGCTTACACTTACCTGTGTGTGCTACTGACTTTTTGTACCCATTTGAATTGTATTGTGAAACCTCTGAATCTGATTGGTGGAATGGAATGGGGGGAAGCAAGAATCCCAAAGGCAAGTAGGCTACATAAATGCTATTTGGGGGGGGGGGGTGTTTAATGCATTGGTTTCCTCTGAATAGGTCATATGAAGTAAGTGGAAGATATTGGGGCACTATATCCAAACTGAACTATTTGTTGGAGGAAATCATTTGTTTTCCTGGACAATCACCAGATAAAGTGTTCATTTCAATAAAGGTCTTTAGGAAATAATTACAACTAAATATTTATACAGAAGGGTTTAGGTGAGATTTCCAAATAGCTACACCTATCAGAATGCAATAAACCAAAGAAAATTGGAGGCTTATATGCTGGCCCTTGGCCAACATCTCCAAATATACCCTCCCCACAGTTTTCTGGTATTGTTTACTTATTTCAAACCACATTTCCCTTGACTTCTCCATGAAAAATGGCAGAATTTCTGAATGGCTACATAAGAAAACAAAGCTTCTAATTGATCTTAAGAATGCATTAGAGACCTGTACCCTTAGTAGTTTATTCTAGGAACCAACAGGATAATTGGCATTACTGATGAAGGTACCAATTGCATCCTTCCCAAACTCCTATGGGACCCAATCTTTCACATTCCCAGAGGAATCAACTGTCCATCCAAATTGGTTTGAGATTCAGTTTCCTTTTTTCAAATATGTCCCACAGAAGAATCTCTTACCTAGTTGTCCACCAGCCCGTTTATAAATGTTCTATGTAGCCTTCTCATACCTGAGCATTTGCCTGATTTGTCTACAAACTATACTTTATAGAAATACAGTGGTACCTCATACTACAATTTTAATCTGTTCCATAGGGCTCATTGTTGTACGAAACAATTGCTATACAATACATGCATCATATAGCGATTTTCCCTATGGGATGCATCGTACAGTGATTTATTTATTTTTTGCTAAGTGGTTTTTCCCATTGAAAATTTGTTGTACGATTTTTCCCATAGGGAAAATTGTTATGTGGGACACCATTTTCCCCCAAAACCTAATTGTTATGAGATTTCGTTCCTATATGGGGCGATTGTTATATGAGGTTCCACTGCAAACGAATAAAGCATAGGACTCAATGTATTTGAAACAGCTATTGATAACCAAAGCATTAACTTATACTATTAGCTTTACTAAACCTTTTCTTAGACAACTTTAGGCTGCTGCATTAAGATTTAAGCCTCCTCAAAGACTGTGGTATTTCTGAACCACAATCAGGTGCACCCAGGACAACAGCAACTTTGTCTTGCCAGCTAATCTTTTTTTGCACTAGGTCAAGAGAAAGGAACTACAGAATGAACTCACCAAAAGATGAGAAACTGTTGGCAGTTTCACATCTGGCCTAGACACAGAAGAAGAAGAAGAAGAATCACTTGCCTACTTGTTTTCATGTCAAGAACTTACAAAGTACTGAAAAGGAAGCTGATAACCAATGTGTGAATAAATAATACAAAAGTCTGGGTCTTAGCTCTATCTGAATGTTTAACTCAAGGAATTGGATATGTACAATGGATCTCAGACTCAAATAACTTTGAAACCTACTTTCTCTTTATTACTTGTGTTTGAATACACAAAAACAAATACACAAATCCTTCTAACACTCATGGGAGTGTAAGAAAAGGATATGCTGGTCCAATTCCTTTTCAGACATGCCTATTCCCATCAGAAACAATGAAATGCCAACACTCAAAAACATCAGCTTCATAATTGTAAGGCAAGAACTAACATGGAAGGACTTCAAAATGGAGTGTTTCAAAATGGAGTCATACTTCCCTCTCTCTCTTTCTCTCCCTTCCTGCAAATTCATTCTTATTATTTTATCCAAAAATTGAGTTTTGCATCAATTGGTTAATATTCTACAGTCTGGCTAGGTTATCCTGCTATGGTAATAGAGTAGACCATACTGCCAGCAACTCAACACCCATCGTCAGGTGACAGTTAATTAACCTGACAACCCTGAGGACTTGGTGGTGAAGTCCACAGGGAAGGATGATGGTCTCCAAGTGGATTAAATCCCACTTGAATCCATCTTGATGGAGCACAGCAGCTTCATCAATACTAGCCTGGAGCTGAGGAGGACTTTGCATGCCAACAGGGCTCAGGAACAGAAAGTGACTCATGGAACTGGATCAATGGTACGAATGTCATGGTGTGATGCAGAAGAGAAATGGAAGGCCACTGCATTATATTGCTCCCAGGACAATCTTCATGGCTGATTGCCCTGATGATAACCAATATTCATAATAGGCTACAACACTTGAAGAAAAAGGCTAATATTCTAAATAAATATTTTAATATAAAAGAAAGAAGAAATTGAGTTTCTTGGGCTTCAGATTTCACTAGAAACCATGCATAGAGGAACAGCATCCTGTAATGCTACCTCAGCCACAAAAACAGCTAAATGTCTTCTATGCAAGACAAGAAGATGATGACCGCAGACAACAATTCCACCTCCAAAGGAAGACATTTCTTTTTCTTATTTGGGGAGACTCTTCAGTTTTGCTGTTACTCAGCCAGCCTTGTTTAGATTAGACTAGTAGATAATAATGATTTCCCATTGCAGACGGCAAAACTATAAAAGCACTCAAAGCTGCACCTGCTTAAACTGTTCACATAATGCAGCAAAATCACATTAGTATTGATTTTGGAATTACCTTTGAGTTATAAGGACCTGCAATAAAGTTAACTGCATGTATTTTCAAGTGTTTATCATGCTTCTCTTGTGATTTCAATTATTTATTTAAACTCTGGGGTCGCAACTACACTTTGTCTTTACTGCCACTGCTGTTTTTCTACCGTCTTCATCTGATACGCTTTGTGGTGCAGTGCAGGGGGGGGTGTGTGTAATTAGCCACCAATGTCACCTCGAGTTAAGACTTTGTCATCAGACCTGCAGGTTGATCACAAGGTACATTAACATAGCAACCAACAACAAACACGACGTGAGCTGGGGAAATACTCCCCTCCCTCCTTCCAAGAATTTGTGTGCTTGGGTGGCATTTCTCTGAATTAGCGGCACCACGCCTGGGAGATTTCTGTAAATAGAAGTTCTCGTGGAATTGTTCCAGAAGATGTTTAGGAAAAAAAATTAACAACACTTTCACGTGGAAGAAAAATCTCTTGTGAGTCTAGTCCTATTGTGGGTTTAAATAAAAACTACTTTGTTCTTCTGCATATTAAAAGAGAGAGAGAGAGGTTACAGACTTTTGTGGATTGAAGGACATACACAGAAACTGGTTAGATAGAAGGAACATTCATTTGCTCAGGGAAGCCTTGCTAGTCCCTTTTTAAACCTTAAAGTAACATAGCTCTTAGAATTCAGTGTAAAACTCCTAAGCGGATGAAGCCTTGGAATTATAGTCCAAAAATGTACAAATTCCAAGGTCCTGGTTTTTATCTGGTCCTCTGCTTCTGAAAATTGGTATAAAGAAGCTCTAACAAACATCAGTTCAACAGTCTGAAACAAAAAACTATTGAAACTTGTTTTCCCTGTGCTCTAGATCAGGGGTTCCCAAACTAAGTCCTGTTGGCTGGATCCAGCCCCCTTTGAAGCTGTTGGGACAAAATGGCCACCCCCACCCCATCCTGCAGGCAGGGCAAAATGGTCACCTAGCCCTCAAAGCTGACTGAGAGAGTGTGACCTGGCCCCCGGCTTGAAAAGATTGGGAACCCCTAGTCTAAATTCTCATTTTGCAAGTAGCAGTGAATGGTATGTATCAGAGTGAATTCATTCTGAGCCCTTAACAGACACCTTATTCCTTACATTGCTGCTTCAATGCCAACCCACTCTCGACGACATCAGTAGTGTTGGTGGTGATGACAACAGATCTTTAACAAGTAAATAGAAGTGATTGAGTGAAAGAAGGGGAAAAATCAAGCAGGTTGTTAAGTTAACATTATTGAGCAGCAGCAGCAGCAGCTGTACAAGGAGTGGTACATAAACTACCATGCCCAGTGATTGCCGAGCAGCAATGGCAGGGAGGGTACTGACCAGGCATCTTCCCAGACTGATGGACAAGCAACAGGGAGGATGGGTCCATGATGCTGCATCTTTAATAATGGCAGACACAGGTAATGACAGTAATGGTTCTCCTCTACAACAAATGAGAGAGAAATGAAAGGAGTGGAGAAGCCCCAATGGAAGAGCACCAGGACAAAGCAGAGGGCACAGAGGTAGGCAGCCTGATGAGTTGCAACCTGTGCCCAACACAGGCCAATAATGTGATCGGCCCATCTGTGTGCTCTGGTTGTTCAACAGTTGTGAGTCTGAACATTTCCACATCACATGGTGTTGTGGTGGAGACAGAGATCAAGGGGACAAAGAGCAAGAATTTTCCTGATGTGCAGGGTTAGCCGAGGGACAATCCTCACCATGAGAATGTGATTCCCCCCCCCCCCTCTAGCAAAAAAAGATTGTCATTACTGGGGTTGTGATGCCCATGCAATTAGGGTCATTAGCTTTACAAAAGACCTGATCAATTAGAATTAGTTTGTTGGCATGGGTTAACACCACTGAATGTACTCTTGGAGTCCCAATGGGGCTTGGGGTACAGAGGCTACCATGACAAGTGACTGCACATCAGTATGTACCACTACACTGTTGTCTATGTGATAGTACTGACTAGTGAATATACAGTGTGGCTCCACTTGCACTGCAAACTGACCATCCATTCTGCTTTCTTGCTCAGCCTTTAGCAAGGTAACAATGGTACATGTCTGGATTCGTGTGCCAAGGTCAAAAGTAGGACACTCAAACAAAGTCCTTAAAACACTGTGAGATTTATAACATCGCTGGTAGTTTGAGTCTCTGGGAGGGGGTCTGTCACAAATGAATATTTATGTAGATCAATAAAGCTTGTAGAATCAACATAAGCTTATCTTGTGGAGGCGGATGTCTAGGGAATACTTACTCCAACAAAAGTGGGGGGGAAATGGTTTATTCTAATCCTCTGAAAAGAGATGGCAGAGTTAAGCACTGAAAATACTTACACAGTACCATGGGAGCCATTTTCCTAGAATGCTTCCCAGGATGTGGAAGGAAAGACTGATGCTGGGCATTACTTAGGAAAGATCATAAAGGTATGGGTGATCTAAACCATGAATCACAATGCCAAGATGTTTTAAAGGAAATCTAGTTTGAATGCAGTTCTGTCCTTCAGCATGACTACCTGAAATGACAAAAGTGTTGAGACAAGAATGGAGAGATATTTTGGTGTCCAAGGGTGGGTCTTCTGTTACTCTCTTAGATGCACCTCTCACAGCTTCCATTAGACTGACTCAGCAGTCCTTTGGCTTGACAATTCAGTCTCGCTTCCTTGCATTCTCTTCTTCCTTTGTAATTATGATATATGCCATATATGAAGTTAAGATTGGAAACTATTAATGTCTTATCCATTTATCATTCTGAAACAGTTCTTGCAGCTACTCTTGACTTCAGGCAGAAAGTTAGATGCAAAAAAGACCTGTAGCACAGTGTGTGCCTTTTTAATGATATTAATTTAGCTGGAATAGGAAACTCGACGCTGGGTCTAGATCAAACCATAGGGATCGTTAAAGTCTCATTAGATGCCATGAGACTTTAAAGCTCTTTCTGGCAACTCTCTCCGTGGGAAAAACTGGCACAAAAAGGTGAACTGCATTTTATTTGCCCACTGGATCAGTGCATAAGCTTACCTGCTGTTCATATTGAATGCTGGACCTTAAAAGGCACTCAGTAATTCACATACAAGAAAAACCTTAACATTTGCTTTTGAGAATACACATCATATGGTGTCCTATAATCCTTGTTTTCCTGTATTACTTTAACACCAGCTGCTATAAAAAGGCAGCAACATTAAGAATACAGATTTATTGTAGGATGTTAAGACTTTCTACTACCAAGAGAACTATCTAACTATCAAAGAGGTAGATCAGAATCCTCTTGCTTTTACATGGAGTAGAAGCAAAACTGTGTGCCCCGCCCCGCCCCACTCCAATGGGTTTCTTATCATTTGACCAGTTGTGCCACTGATTTTGTAATCAGTAAGAGAAAAGGAACACCTATGGAGCCTGCTAGAGGCTTGACACAAACCCTTAACACAAACCTCTTCTGTTCTTCCAGGCCAGTATTTTCCAACCTTTGGGGTTTTGGACTTCAGTTCTCAGAAGCCTAAGTCAATTCCCCTAAGTCAATTCCCCAAAGCACCGATCAGCCAATGTACTGACTTAGACTTCTGGGAATTGAAGTTCCCCTGTGTGGCATGTGCCCCACATTGGGAACCACTGTTCTAGACAAAGGATGCCAGCATTAACCTTTTATGAGAAAGCTTTGTATTTTGCAAAACCAAATCCTGTTTTCACAAATGTTCCTGCTGACATCTGGCCCCATCAGCTGTTTCTCCTGTGTTCTCAAGGCTGTTTTGCTATGTTAGAGGAGGTCACAATACATGCCATGTAACTGTCATTGATCTTCTCAACTAGCCAGCTGCCTCATATGGAATGGAGGATGTTGTTCCTCTGCCAATGTTGAAGTATGATGCAGGATAGAGGAGGAACCCTTTTGTTCTTCACCACAGGCAGCAAAATGACCTAGGCTGGTTCTGGAGTCCTAGTGAGAGGGCAGAACAAACACCATCTTTGATTGTCCATAGAGGACTGTATCATCCTTGTTCCCCATTATTATTTCAACTGCTTCATGACTGTTGGTTATTACTGTACCATCACAACCAGGAAAGCAACACCTGTCAAATTTCTCTCATACAGCTTTGAAAAGCATCTCCTTCTTACCACCATAAAATAAGAACTTCATATAGGAAAATAAGAGAATTTCTAAAAGACACTCCTAACTTCCTACATTTGGAAAGGGCAGGGTAGGCACACAGGAATGATCTAATTTGCTTCCCACTCAGGCTACAGAAGAATATCAGGTAGTTGCATCATATAGATTTTTGCCATTTCAATTCCATTTCCAAACATTTATTTCAGAAGCTCCAGAATTTGAAGTATTTATCTGACCCTCCAGAGTAAATCTACTTATGCAGAAGGAGTTGGCCTGCTCTCTGAGGAAATTAGTTAGTCCTCTGCTGAATTTTGAAGATTTGCTGTTTTGACCACATTCCCAAAGAGGAGGTGCTTTGAAGAAATGGTTTGTTGCATGAAGAAGACTCCACATGGCAGGAAATATTTAAAGTATGGAGAAAACCAGGATCCCTAAGGTGGCAATGGTTCGGCCCCTCCTAATACCAAATGACAATGAGGACGCCCTCAAAATACATGGTGAAAAACTTTCATGGGAAACTTGAAGGCCCTGGAAAAGACATGCGAGGACATTGGGCACTCACCCAAGACCCAAGCTGCTTGAGATGCTTTGTTGCCTAATATGCTACATAGCAGAAGAGGAGGATCTAAGTCGAAGTAAGTGAGACATATAGCAACAAATGTGTGCCTAGACAGGAAGTGCTAAAATCTATTGGACTGTTGTCTTTAAGGCATTTCATTTCATCCTTTACAACCCCAAAGTGAGTCCTAGAATAATTTCCAAGCCAGACTGTTAGTGTAACTATTTTTTCCTTTAAAAAGATATATATATAGGACCATTAGAAGGCACAAGGGGACTTTTTCCAATTTAAAAACAAAAATTTTATTGAAAAATGTGAGGGTCATGGAAACAAGCAAAGGTTAAGATCTCTAAGGTCCAGCATTGGCCAAGTGTGGATCCTGGACCTCTGGAGCTTGCCTACTTCTGCTGCACAGCCTGCTATCCTAACACAACAATAGACCTGCATTTCTAATTATATCAGACTCAGAACAGCACAGCTACTCATGTTAAAACTTTACAGTGCATTTGCTTGGCTAACAAGGCAGAGGTGGCAAAGGTCCATAGGATGAAAATAGACATGAGACAAAGACTGCTGAGAATGGTAATGAGTTGTTTTAACAATGGAATAGTGGCTTTCCAAATGCTAGGCCAGGTAGAAAGCTAATGACAGCAGAGGAGGACCCTAATAGCTGTTATGTTTTGCAGAGCCCATTAAAGAAATCATTTGGTGGAAACTAACAGAAAGGCTTAGACGAACTATCTCTGCAGGATGATGACATACAACAGAACTTCTTATGCTGTAAACTCATTGGACTGCTAGGCTTAGTGAGGTGTTCTGGGACTGTAATCCAACACAAATGAACAGCGCCACATTAGTGGTGACTAATCTACACACTTCAAACCTCTTAATGTATTTTTAACAGAATTCTTCATTTGGTCCCTGCATTCCATGGATGCAGTAAATAAATCTAGAAAATAGCTATATAAATAATTAGTTAAACTCTACACAAGGGATCAGGATGGCTTTCACACTAAATTTAACTTCAAAACCAAAACAAATGCTCTGCACAACTGCATAAACAATCAATATCAGAACCTAAGGAAATTTTAAAATCTCGCAACTAACACTCACTCAGCAAATACCAGTAGAAGTTATGGAAGATGAGGCTGGCTTAAAAACAACCTGTATCTCTTTTTCTCCAGTGGTTCTCACACCCTACGGCGCCAATGGAGGGCACTCAAAGCACAGTGACACCATGTCAAACATTTACTACTCAATAGTGAATGAAATGTGTCGAAACTCCCAGCTTGGAGGAATGGCATGCTCGAGGTTCCTTGGCTGAATTGCTTCCTGTTGCCTTCCCTGGTTATGATAGAGTTTCTCTCTGGCTTAGAAGGATTGTTTAAAGATCAATTCTGGTTTCTGAACAGGTTGATTCTGGCAAACTTTGTGTCTGGAGATTGAAAAGAACAAAACAGCCCTGACATTATTTCTCTGTATATAAAGAGTACATATCTGCTCCAACCTCAACTCACTTTAAAAAAATTATGTCATTAGATGATTCATGCCATTGGTGATAAATTTCAACATTTATTTTAAATAAAACCTTTTCAGCCATAATTCAGGGCAGCTTCAGTTGCAACCCTATCCATACATACAGAGAGGAAAGTCACACTAACTAGTTTCTGAGTAAATATGTTCAGGACTGCAAAATTAAAACTCAAATATATTAAATAAAAACAGGATAAAGTATCTGCCAAATGAATAAATATTTAAAACTACAATAGACTTTTCAGTCAAAAAAATGGTTGGAAGAAATATGACTTAGAACCTTTTCTAAAGATCAACAAATGATAGTGTTATTAGTGCCAAAACAGTTTGGATTGACTGTATAATTGTTCTGAAATCCATTGCCATTTACTCATTTGATCATCTTTCATTTAAGAAACAACATCTAGCCATATCTCACTTTTTGCCTCATATATCAATGACCTCTGGCCTGAGCAGAAGTGATATGATGAGCACCATTAGTAAGACATGATTGCCCAATCTTCTTCTATCTACAGTATCTATTATTCTATTCTATCTATTATATATAACTAAATTCAAAGTGTCACGGCATTTGTTATTGAAACACCATGCCACCTTGACCCCTACTGCCCCAGAAACCCACGCCCTGCTTACCTGGTGTGCCTGGCCAGGTCCTTCACCCCAATAAGGGGTCATACTGAGGGACCCCCATCCGCCCGGAAGTCCACCGATGGGGGAGCAGGTCACCACAGACTGGGCATGCGCGTCGGCCTGTGCTGTGCATGCCCCAACAAAGGGTGCCACCTCGACCCGGATATCCGGGGTCAAGGCAACAGCACATGAGACATGCTGGCCATTCCGCTGGCGAGTGCCCAAATTGAGAAGCAGCGCCCCCATTGTGCACTCCAGAGGCTGTCTCCACTGTGGAGGCACCCACCTGGAAGTGCAGTGTATCGCCTCCCTCCACAGCAGCGAGGCAGGTTCCGAAAGGGTTTGCGGCCAGCCACCACAGCAGCAGCACAGGCGGTGAGGAGCGTGGCAGGGAGGGTCGACTCACGTGCTCTGGCACGTCTCCATGGCGAGAGCTCACTGGCCAAAACACCCTGCCGCGCTCCTTGCCGCCTGTGTCACTGCTGTGGTGGCCAGCTGCAACCCCTTTTGGCACCTGCCTTACCACTGTGGAGGGAGACCGATACACCATTCTTCTGGCTGGCCACCATAGCAGCAGTGCAGGCGGCGTGGAGCGTGGCAGGGAGGGTCGACTCCCACGCGCCCTGTTGCATCTGGCAGCAGGAGGGTCAGGGCAACCCTCACACCGCCATTGCTCCTCACGCCGCAAGATGCAACAGGGCGTGTGGTTTCCTCCACCACCCTATTGCTGCCTGCATGTGGAAAGGCATGCACCAGGGGGCCATGAAAGAACCCCCATCTAGTGCATGCTTCTCCACATGTGGCCAGCAATGGGGTGGCGGAGGAATCTGCGTGCCCTGTTGTGTCTGGCGGCAGGAGGAGCAATGGTGGCACAATGGTCGCCCCGACAAACAACCCATGCTGCCATTGCTCTTCCCACTGCCACATGTAACAGGACGCACAGTTTCCTCCACCACCCTATTGCTGGCCACATGTCGAGAAGCACGTGCTGAAGGGGGGTTCTTTTGTGTCCCCAGGCGCGTGCACAAAAGCAGGCAAGATTGGGGAGTTGGTGTGTGTTGTGTGCATGTTTTGTGTTGTGCATGATGTGTGTGGCTGTCATGGGTCTGTATGTTGTGTGTCTTGTGTGTTGTGTGTGTGGGGTGTATTTTGTGGCTGTGTCATGTGGGTATGTTTGTCATGTCATGTGTTTGGGTGTGTGTTTAGTCTCGGGGGTATTGTGCAAGTGTGTAGATATTGTGTCGGTGTGTGTGTTGTGTGGGTGTGTTGTGTTGTGTTGTGTGTGATGTGGCTGGGTGTGGTGGGTTTGTGTGTTGGCTGTGTGTGTTGTGTGTCAGTGTTTGCGTTGTGCGAGTGTGTTGTGTCATGTGTGATGTGTGTGGCTGTGATGGGTGTGGGTTGTGTGTCGGGTGCATGTGTTTTGGTTCGTGTGTGTGTATGTGTTGAGTGGGTGTGTGGGTGTGTGATATGTCTGGGTGAAAATTTTCCCTGGGCAACGCCGGGCACTTCTGCTAGTTTAATCTAAAATAATAAATCTTTACCTATAAGGAGGGACGTTAACCATTGGACTCTGGCATACACTGTACATTGTACTTATTTTCTATGGATTTAGGGATTGTTTATTATATTGTTATGTATATTGTATCTTAAACTTGTTGTAAGCCGCCCAGAGTCGGCCATGTGCTGAGTGGGGCGGGATATAAAATTAAAGTTTATTATTATTATTATTATTATTATTATTATTATTATTATTATTATTATTATTATTATTATTATTATTATTATTATTATTATTATTATTATTACACGCCCACACCCGTCCATACTATCCCATACTGAGATGCCCGCACTTGCCTTTTCCCAGCCCACACATCGCTGCAAGGGTCTGGCAGTCACCAATGGGGAAACCGCCCCATGAACGCAAACAAAACAACTTCAAGTCCCAACGTCCTCCGTGCCATGCCGTGCTGCCCCTCAGCCAATCAGGCTGACAGGCAAGCCCAATAGAAAGTGAGCCACAGAAAAAAACCACCACACGAATGCAAACAAAAGAAACAAAACTTCAAGCCCCAGCATCCTCTGTGCCGTGAACACTTCAGCCAATCAGGCTGAAGGCCGCGAGTGTGCAGAACACTGAAAAAGCCAGCATGCAAAAAATAAAATAAAATACGCCTCACGCAATGGGAATACAAGGCCGCCGCAGGCGGATGCAGCACCTCACGGCCTCGCTAACCCAAACTTCCAAAAAACCACGGTGAGACAACCACTGGCCTTCTTTCCCGGATCAAAAGGGAGAAGAGGGACTCCCTCTCCTCCACGCTACCCCGCCGAAGACACGGCCTCAAGGTAAGTTGAGCTGGAATGGGGGGAAAAACAGCAGGCAGCAATGCATCAGGGGAAGTATCCTTCCTGACGAATGACTGGATGCTGCCTTTGTACTACCCACACCGCTGTTTTGAGGACTAGCATGAAACAGCGGTGGAGGTAATAGAAAAGCAGCAGCCAGCAATCCGCAAGGAAGAGCACCACCCCTTATAGATCGTTGCCTGCCGATCTCCCGTTAGGTAAGCCTGAGGAAAAAGAAGGCCAAGAGGAGAGAACCATCATCAAGCAAATAGCTCTTCTCTGCCTCCTTCTCACACAACCAACCTAACGAACCTTACCAGGCGAAGAGTGAGCTAACTGCCGGCTCTTCCTTTTCCCCATAGCTACACCGAAACTTAATTTCAAAACAGCAATGGGGAAAAGAAAAAATGACAAACAGGCCATTCTTCACCCAACAAAACATAACAACAACAAAACAAAACAGTTAACCAGAATGCCAAGCATCAAAAATAATAAAACACAAATAAATAAACAAATAATTAAAATAAACCAAGTAAACAACACAACAAAAAACAACAAACTCAACAAAAAAACAGCCAAAATATGAAAGACTAACAAAAACCATGAAAACTCACTAAAAACACCTATCTACAACACAAAAATACCTAACTCAACAAACAATAATATCACAAATTAAAGAAATAAATACAGAAAAAATAAAAAAATAAATAACAACCATAAATACCCAAAACAATCAAACACATCTAAAATCCAAAATAAAAACATAAGAACAAACAGAAACACTTTGGGTGGTTTAAGTATGAACTCTCTACTTAAACCCCCCAGCCCAACACCCCAAAATCAAAATCAAAACAAAATCAAAGCAGAATAAAAAATCAAGAGCACTTACCAAACACATCCTACCCCCATGCCTCCGGAACAGAACTGAACAAAGAAAGACAATAGCAGTACTCTTAATCACAGCCCCACCTAGAGGCCGGAAGAGTATAAAACAGACAAAATAATATTTAAAAAATCAAAATAATAAATAAAATAAACAAAATCAAATAAATTAAAAAACCACAAATTCAATTCACTACCACCAAAACCACCCCTAACCAAAAAAAACCCAACAACCTTAGTCCTTGGTCTTAAGCTCTTGATTAAGTGAGCAACCAATCTACAAGTAGCAGCTTGCTCAATTACCTGACAAATTCTTCTCTTAATTCTTCAAGTCTTTGGATGAACCAGAGCTAATTAGTGTCTTCTGGTGACTATTCATTTTTCAATTCTTTCTTACAATGGTTTTTAAAAAATTAAAACTCAGTAGCTGAAATCCTCCTGCTTAGCATTCTTAATCACAGTACAGTAGACCAATTGAAGCAATAAGGATTTGATGGGTTAACTTCTACATAAGTTCCATTGATTCAAATGGGCCACCCAGTTTACAACTTGCTGTGCTAAAGTACCCCTTCCTTTCCCCAAAGTAACTAGGTATTCATAACCATGTCACTTGCAACTGACTGCCCTTGAACAGGATTTAGTATACAAACCCAGAAGGTATTTGCAAAAAAATTTTGCACTGGACCATACATAATAACTCTATTCATTACTGACATTTTCTACAGTTTATGTTCCTTAATCAATAAAATCTTTTGAATTTTTTTTAAAGAGGGGGAATTTCTACCCTTTCCTCTACACAGGAAAAAACCGCTAGATATAAGACTACAAAAGTCCTCTTGCAATCTATGCCCCTGTGTGAGAGAAAACACTCCAGATTTCTGTGGTTTCAGAGGAAAGGATTTGATCTAACACATTTGAACAAGAAATGAGATTTCAGCTAAACTTTATGAAGAACTTGCCAATAATAAGAGGTGTTCCTCAGTGAAATGGACTACAGTGGAACCTCAGATAAAGTCCAAGTTCCATTCCACAAGTTTAGACTCTATCCTATTTTGGACTTTATGAGAATCAAATGGGTGATGCATTGGATAACGTCAAAATTGGACTTTATTCGAGGTTCCTATACCAAATACCTCAGGTAACGTCCATTTTTTAGCGGTTTTGGACTTTATGCAATGCATCACGAGTGCATGAAAACCACTTTATCCGAATCGGACTTTATTTGAGTTACCACTGTACCTCTTTTTCACTGAAGGTTTTGAAGTAGAGGTTGGATGGCCACTTGTCATGGATGCTTGAGCTACGGATCTCCTTCTCTGACAAAAAGGGATGGACTGATGAGGCCTGTTCCAGTTCTCTCATTCTGTTCTACAACCTTGGCTTTCAATACAAGGCTGAGATTTGAGAGATGCAAAAATGGATTAAAATAAAGGCACAATGCTAGTGTCACTCTCTCAAGCCTTCAAGCCAAGCAACACCTTTACTGCTTGACTCTCCTGTCTTGCCTTCCCATCCTATCACCGATCCTCCCAAAGTAATTGCATTCCCCAGGGTGGGAGTGACAGACACTTCTTGTTCAGTTCTATGACCTCTGTGGCGAGTGAAATTAAAAACCAGAGGCATCAGCCATAATAGGGAGAGGACATCCTTCATGGCTACGTTTCTCCCTGAAGGTTAAATGGCTGCGTGGAAATTCTAATTTTGATTCAGAAACGGGGACGTCTCTGCTTGCCAAAATGACTCTCAACCTTTCCGCTCTTAGCCTGCTAGGCCTATACAAAGCAGAAGTTGCCCTTTAATGCAACTGACAGAATTATAACAGCCTCTCGCTTAAGGACATGAAACACCACACTCCATTAATCTGCACACACTGGACTAACCTGACTTCTGTATAAGACACCGAAATACCTTGTAACAGTCAGGAAGTAAGGTTTGGAAGATGCACTCAATGATCTACACAAATTCTAGCAAAGTTCTCATTGTCTTTAATGTTTATATTTGCATATACTGGAGGTTCAAGGCATCTGGATTTCAGTATCTCCATAATCACTGCAATAGCCCCGTAAGATAGCATTATCAACATCATACTGCAAGAGACGAGGATATAGAAAGGCCATCAGGTATTGGATGAGACAGTGTTTGAAATTGGCATTGTTGACTCTCATGGCTCCAGGAAGGTCCAGTCTTTCCTCACTTATCCAACTGTAGGCAGCTGTGGCATTTTGTTATCTGAGGCAAAGTTAGTGCCTCACTTCAATCCATGCTGGACAGGTAGCTGAGTCTTCCTTCAACACTGCTAATGGGAAAGCATCCACCCTGATGCCTAAGGGCACTAGGCCAGTTTCTGAGTTGAAAGAGAGAAGAAGAGGCTGTGATATGTGACATGACATGCTTCTTTAATCTCCATGAAAAGGGAAAGCCCAGGCACCTTCTTCTGCCCCAGAAAATGGTATCAGTTGGTCTAATGCTTAAACCAGCTCTGTATGGTAAAGGTTTCCCTTGCTCAAAAGCCAGTCGTATCTGACTCAGGGTTCAGTGCTCATCTCTGTTTCAAAGCTGAAGATCCAGCACTGTCTGCTTCTGCAGACGTTTCTGTGGTCATGTGGCAGGAATGACTAGACACGGAGCACATGGAACGCTGTTACCTTCCCACTGAAGTGGTCCCTATTTATCTACTTGAAATTTCTTGCTTTCGAACTGCTAGGTTGGCAGGAGCTGGGACAACGACGGGAGATCATTCAGTCCTGCAGCCCTGTACTTCGGGGTAAAATCACAGATTAAAAAAAAATACATATTACCTGCTTTGGCACACAATTTCTTCAAAGCTTTGAGCCTGAGCAAAGAGACTAGCAAATAAGCCCATGATTACTACCCAATGACTAGTCCAGAAATAAAAAGAAACATATACAGTATTAACATAAATATACACTCTTTTACCTCTTAAGGGAGTTCCTCTAATAATGCTAACACTATCAACTCACTTTATCCACAGTCACACTTGCTACAGAATCCATCTACCAAAGTAGTCATGTTTGACTAGCCATTGGTTATTGATCTTATCAGGGGTGTCCAACCTTTTTGATGCATGTTCTGGTCACATGGTTCAGGGAGCTGGCCCCCAACACCAATTCATCTGACCCACGAAGCCCTCATCACTCCTGGAAGCAGAAGTAAAATGTGCCTGCATGGGCTTGTTTTACTTCCACTTCCAGGAGCAACGAGGGCTTTGTGGGCCAGATTAATTGGGACCAGGGGCTGGCTCTGGCTCCTGGGCATAGTTTGGGCACCCCTGATCTTATGATCATACTAAAATTGTATGCAGCATTTCCACCAAGGCAGCCTTAGCTCCTCGCTTCAAATATACCTAAGATTTGCAAACAAAATATAAGGTATTTATTATATTTACATATATTTTTTTACTTATTTATACAACATTTATATTCTGACTAATTTATAGCTGACTTAAAGAGTAAAGCATGTACGTGCACACACAAAGCTCCCTTGCCTCTTGAATTGTTATAAAATATACCTCATAAAACTTCATCTTTTATCCATTTCAGGGGCAAAGATAACTGTAATTATCAGCATTAACATGGTATAAATTAACAGGCTGGCTGGGTGGGTGTACACATATATGGAAGTACATGTTCATCAAGACAAAATCAACTTAACAGTAAACAGTTCTTATTTTAGGAGACATGGTTTTACTTTTGATCTTTTTATGTGCTTTGATATCAGGTTGCAGTACCTAATTGCTGACTGTAATATGGGAATCATCATAGTTTAGCTTCTTAATGGCTTCCTTAATGGTGAGAGACAAGCATGCCCTGCTAACTCCACCCCAACATATACTATGTCACTTCATTTCATCCCCAGTTCCAAAGAAGCTAATTTTAATTTGGTATGCAGAAGTGGAACAATGGAAAGCCCTCTCCTATGAACTATGTTCCCTTTTGCAAAAGAGAATAAGGATTGATGCCAATGTCTTGATGCCATTTTAATGTTTGAAATCCAATGGAAATGAACTGGTGGGCTACCTGGCTGCCTAGGATTGCCTCCCTTGAGTCACTCCTTGCTGCAAAAGAACATGATAGAATACCAGAGTAGGGTTACATGACTTACACTTGAGAAGAAATGCAAGCCTGGGAGTTCCCCTGCCAGAATATGTCAAACTAAAGTTCCAACCTGATCCTTCTTGGGGTCCATTAAGGGCTCTAAGCTGACATATTTGATTCTACTCCTTTGCCTTTGGCCCCAACCATCAGTGGGAATGTGGCCCAACCCTTCCCAAAAGAATTCCCTAATCATGCCGATGGGGATTAGTAGACCATCCTATTTCTGGTCTTTGTCACGTCAGCAAGCATCTACTGGTCTGCTCTGTTCCATTCCTGGATTCGTCTGCATTTTAAAAAGCAAACATAAAATCACACAGACATATGTTTTCCTAAACTCATTTCCTCTCAATATTTTCATTTCTAATGTATGCATTTTCTGTAATTATTTGCATCTGGAAATATGTTTCCTCAAAATATGCCTTTTACAATGTGCCTGGGAAAGTTATTTGAACCAAGAAATGCACTGATTTTTTTTTTTTAACAGAACTGCAAAATATGAGAAGCTAGAGTATACCTACCTACGCATATTCCCTCTGGGAAGGCAGATCTAGTCAATTTCTGTTGGAATTTACAAAGACTGAATCTGACACTTCTCCATCTGTGCAGGCTAGAAATTTTATGCCTTATGATTTAATTTCCTACTGGCAGGTAACTGTATTTTTGTTTTTGTTCTACATAGGAACGTATATCAGCTACTCTGAATTTGTACCATTTATCACCTCAGCCTACTCAAGCTAAGTCAAAAAGAATTGAAACAGATAAAGCAACTATCAAATAATTCCAATGGTGTGAAATTTGAATTAATAAACTTAATAAGTATAGCAAAAGCAGATCCAAGCTACAGAAATTGTTTCCCCATGTCTGCCTAAAGGAAAAATACTGTCTGTTGCTTATTAATAGTAAAGACGGTACCAAACAAATTTCACATGGGAGAGAGTCCCATAATCATGGAAGATAATGTCTACACAACAAGGTTTTCATAATTTATACAATTTTGGGAGAATGCAGCGGTATTTTCCCCTATCACAATGCAAAGTAACTGCAAAATGGTAATTATGATACAGAGATTTTTGGAGTGGACCTCTTGGGATGGCAAACCTCCTTTGATAGCTGCTTATAGCTCAGAAGAACTGGAGCAACCTGCAGTACCTAAGGAAGACACTGACAACAAAGCACATAAAAAGATCAAAAGTAAAACCAAGTCTCCTAAAATAAGAACAACACTGAAGTCAGGAGTTGGGGGAAAAAACCTTGCAACAATAGAGGAAAGAGATGTTTTGAAACGAATTAAGATGTTATCTCAAAGAACAGTTGATTAGTGGGAGATCAGAGCAATTTTTGTGATCAATGACAAAGCCGTGTGACTAAGTACATTTCATAGTCTAGTGAGCATCAAAATAGGAAAATGCCTCCTGCATGGACCTACTAGAGTGGAGGAATGTAAAGCAGAACGTCTTTGCACTTAATGGAATGAAAATTACATCTAAAGCTCAATTGCTTTTGCATGCATGGTTGCTCCTTGACTTGCCATCCGTCTGCCTAGGATTCTCTGTGTGTGCCTGTGTATACTTGTACATACATTTGCTGGCACATTGTCTGCTACCCAGATGGATTTGTTTCGTGTGGCCTTCCTGATCAATGAAATCTTGGCAGATACAGAGTACATAGAAACCCTTGAACCCTCCTTCACACTTTGCCACCTGAAGGCACACAATGAATTCTCAAGGAGTCTCATAAGAACCCAGAAGCTGTGGCCTATAACCAGATGGTCTGTAATTGGGATACTCCAAGTTACAATAACTGTTTGATCTAAAGTAAAAGAAAAGAAAATCAGAAGACACTTCTTTTAACTTGAAAGCCTTTCTTTTTAACCCTTCATTTGCACAATATTGTAGTGCAGTAGTTTTGAGGTGGCACTCAGGACATCTGGCTACAGGCTACCTCTCCCTTTTTTGTAAAAAAAAATTAAAAAGCATATCTTCCAGCTCTGTCCAAACCGTGTTCCAGCCAGGATGAGGCTTTTAGCCTGCAGCATATATTATATTGGCCTCTTGTTCCACAACATTAATGCTTTTCTTGGACAGTCCACTTCTATACCAGAAATCAATCAATCAATATTCTCTTTTTCATACAACAGCTTTACAATGTGTTTGATATTTGTAAGATATCCAAATCTACAGCACAGCTCATTCCAGTTTATATTTTAAAATATTCCAAGCTCTCCTTCGAGCAATCTGTAACCACTAGTTTTTAAAAGGTTTTTTAAAGGATTTTTTCCCTTCCACATTAAGCAATTTCTCCTTTCCAGAACATCTGACCATTCGGAGGCTGCAGCTGGTCCAGAATGCGGCTGCCCGGGTAGTGATGGGATGCGCACGTTATGCTCGTGCCTTGCCACTGCTTCGGGAGCTGCACTGGTTACCGGTATGGCTCCGGGTGCAATTCAAGGTGCTAGTGATGACCTTTAAAGCCATACATGGTAGTGGGCCAGGATACCTCTGAGACCGTGTCACCCCACAAACATCTGTCCATCCAACTAGATCGGACCGGAGAGGCTCTCTAATTGTACCATCAGCTAGAGGGGCTCGTCTCTCTAGCACAAGAAGGAGGGCCATCTCTATGTCAGCGCCTGCCCTATGGAACCTCCTGCCAACAGAGTTATGGCTCCAGGTGGAATTGCTGCCCTTCAGGAAAGAACTCAAAACCTGGCTGGCGGGGCAGGTGTGGGATATTGATGGTAGAATGAGCCCTGCCTGCTGGCTTGTCTGAATGGGCATGATCCTCGCTCTCTGTCTCTGGTATATGGATAGGGTGGGTGGGTTTTTAAAAATATTTTAATATGACAATGTTTTAATTATTTTAGTGGGGGTTTATATGTTTTTTTATGGGATGATGTTGTCGCCTGTTGATTGGACGGCAATATAAGTTGAACTAAATAAAAAATAAATAAGTAAAGTCTGTCACTCTGTGCTATTTTCTTCTCTAAGGCAGTTGCAGGAAAACAACCCTCCATACCCCATGATTCTTCTGTAAGCTACTCATGTCAACCATTTCTTTATCTAGAGGAACAGAACGGGAACCAGGCAAGCTTAAATCCTGAGCTATTGTCTCCTGCATTGTTTTTCAGTCTTTCTCCTCCTTGCATCCCACTACCTCTAACTGATTTGATTCCATGCAGACCTTTTTTTAAAAAATAAATTTTTATTGATTTTCAGGGGGGAAAAATAACATACAAATACAGAAAGAAGAAAGAAAAAACAACATAGGCAAGCATATAAATGATACATTTGACATTATCACAAAAAAAAAGAATATTTAAACAATAAAATTAGATGTATATAAATCTAAATATAACACCTTTGAAATTTAACATTTAATTTACTGTCTCTTTAATGTTTTATTACCACAATGGTAAATATCCCAACTTTGCTTTAAACATTAGTGACCAGTAACTTCTTATTTTATCTAATTTCTATTCAAACCAATTTCTCATTGGTTTCTACTGTGCCCAAAACTTCAATTGGTCTGGTGTCAGTCTATTCTTCCCCTCTCCCTTCAAAGCATGATCCACAAACTGTCTCCATGTATTCCAGAATCTATTCTCTTTAATTATTCCTTTTTAAAAATTCAACGCCCATGTTAATTTTTCATTCAATGCGAGATCCCACATCTCCTTATACCAATCATCTACTTTTAATGTTATGTCATTCTTCCAATTTTTTGCTATACACATTCTGCCCATAGTAAGCATTATAGCCAATAATTCTTTCTTATCATCATCTAAGTTCATATTATCAACAAGATGTTACTTGGCCCCAACTTGAGAGATGTTCCCATAATATTAACCATCTCCTTCTCAATTTCCTCCCAAAATTTCTCAACCTTTTTACATTCATACCACATATGTGCCCAATGTATTTTTACATCTCCAACACATTTTATTATTATTTTTATCTATCTGGTACAGTTTCAATGGGGTCAAGTACCATTTCCACAACATTATGAAATTATGCTCTTTAACCCTGACGGACATGGATCTCATACCTCTTTTTTCCCATTTATTTTTCCACTCTTTTTCAGTTATGTTATCTTCAAATCTTGTTCCCAAGCATTTTTAAATATCTCTTGTGAATTACTTTCTACATTTATTATTTTATATATTTTACTAACCATACCTTTAATTCCAATTTCCGACTTTCTTACTTTCCATATTAACTCTTCAAATTCAGTTTTAGTTCTTTCCAGACTCTGCTCTCTCACATAACTATTATTCCACTTATTTATCCTCATAATCTGTAACCAATTTAACTTCATTTGATCATACAGCTCTTGTCTTTTCATGTCGTCTCTGCAAACTCGTATCCAATCTTTCAACAGGAAAATCTCGTTCTTTAATAAAATTTCCTTCATCCTATCATCAATTTTTATTGGGAATTTTTTAATATCTTCCAGCTCAATTATTGGCGATATATTCGGGGATAGTTTCATTTTAACCTTCTTCCAAACTCCCAACATCGATCTCATCATTCTATTTTTAACCATTATTTTTCCTTTTTCATTCCTTAAAAACACACTTTTACCCAACTCCTTTAATTCCATCATTTCAATTTCCTCCCAAATAACTACCTCTTTCATTAAAATCTTAACTACATTTTTAATATGGAATGCATTATAATAATTTTTCAAGTTCGGTATTCCCAGACCCCCATCTTTTTGTGACTGGTACCACATTTTCTTTGGTATTCTAGCTCTTCTTCCCCCATTACAATAATTATTTATTAAAGCTTGAAATTCCTTAATTTCTTTATCTGTAATTTGGATCGGTAGGGTTTCAAACAAAAAAAAAATATTTTTGGTAATAACATCATTTTAGTCAATGCTACCCTGCCGAACCAAGACAGCTTCAAATTTTTATATTGTGAATTTTTTTTTGTTTATCATAATTTAACTTCTTAAATCTTCTATTTTGCTTGAAATATTTATCCCCAAATATCTCACACTATTTTTAATCTGTAGTTTAAATCTATTTTTAATTCTCCCTTGTTCTTCCTTATCTATATTATTCAATATCATTTCAGATTTATTCCAATTTATCCTCAACCCAGTTATTTGTTCAAATTCCTCCAAATGCCTCTGTATTTTTCCCAACTTCTTCCCCGGATGTTTCATAATTATAAGAGTATCGTCAGCATATAAGCTAACTTTATTTCCTAATATTCCTTCTATTTCTTTATCCTCCCTTATACTTTTTGCTAATATTTCCATCTCCATTATAAATAATATTGGGGACAGTGGGCATCCCTATCTTGTTCCCGCTTCTAATCTTACTTCTTCCGTAAGGCCATCATTTACCCTAACATTGGCACACCCTTGTTGATACAATTGTTCTATTGTTTTTATAAACCTACATCCAAATCCATAGCCTTTAATTATCTCATTAATTGTTATCCATTGCAAAGAATCGAATGCCTTGAAAATATCCAAAGATAACAATCCTACCTTCTCTTTAGTTTGACCTGCAATGTCTATTAAATCTATAACTCACCTTGTTAAATCCGCCATGTATCTACCTTTAATAAATCCTGCCTGGTCATTATTTATATATTTATCCATGGAGCTATTTAATCTTTTTGCTAATATCGCCGTAAAAATCTTAGCATCCTGATTTATTAAAGAGATAGGCCTATATGACTCTACCTTTTCCAAATCTTTCCCAGGTTTTGGCAATAATACTATTATAGTTCTATACCAAGAGGGTGGAATCTGACCTCCATCCAAAATAAAATTATACAATTTTAATAATTTTGGGATAATTTTATCTTTAAACTCTTTATAAAATTCCGCTGGCAATCCATCTTCACCTGGTGATTTATCCATCCTCAATTTACCTATTATTTCTTTTATCTCCTTTTCAGTAATTGGCTCCTCCATTATTTGTTTATGTTCCTGATTGATTTTGTTTTTAATCTTTCAATTTTATCTTTTAATTTTCCCAGGTCTATATTTTTTCTTGAATATAACTCCTGATATAATTCTTTTACAACCTTACATTTATCTTTTGTTTTATTATACCTTATACACTTTTTGTTTACCAGAATCCCTATTTCCCTTTTATTTCTTTTTTCCTTAGCAGCTCTTGCTAATAATTTTGAATTTTTATTACTATATTCAAAGTATTCCCAAATCTCTTTTCACTTTTTCAATATCCTTTCCTATTGACTCCTTCCTCAACCCCTGCATTCTTTCATAAACTTTCCTGTCTTTAAGTTATTGCATGTTTTTCTTGTAGCTGTTTAATCTCTTTCTCGATTTCCTCCTGCTCACCTTTTAATTGTTTATTTTTAAGACTAGCCAATTTAATACTTTCTCCTCTGAATATTGCCTTCATCGTATCCCACACCACATTATATCGAACCTTGCCTGTATCATTCCATTTCCAATTTTGCTCCCATCTTTCAACTATTTGTTCTTTACATTTTTCATCTTTAAATAATTTAGTATTATATCTCCAATTTCTCCTAATTTTTGTACCATCCATTCTCATTTCTAACAATACCTTTGCATGATCCGACTCTGAAGATTCCAACTTCAATTTCATCCAAATTCCCTATCAGGTTGTCAGTTACAAATATATAATCTATTCTAGAATACGTGTTATAAACCTGGGGGAAAAAGTGTAAACCCTTTCTAATCCTTTAAACTCCCGCCATGTATCTTTTAACCCTAATCCTTTCATCCATTTATCCAGCACTTGTGTTTTATCTCCTCCCCCCTTCTAGCTATGTTTGTAGTATCTATATTTGATCTTATTAAATTGAAGTCCCCACCCACAATCATTTTTATCATTCTTTCTTTATTCAATATATTATGCACCTTATCTAAAAATTTATTTTGATTTTCATTCGGTACGTACAAATTTACCAAGGTTATCTCCTCATCATCTATTTTCCCTTTTATTATTAAATATCTTCCTTCTATATGTGAGATACTTTTTACCATCTCAAATCCAACTCTACTTGATATCATAATTGCTACACCTCTTGCCTTTGATGTACCATATGATTTTTCATAAAATTGAGTCCATCCGAAGAATAATTTGTTAGTTTCCTCTGATTTTTGATGAGTTTCCTGAAGAAAGATTACATCTGGTTTATCTTTCCTAAGAGCTGCTTCTAATCTTCATCTCTTCACCTGACAACCAGTACCTTTCACATTCCAGTTTAATACTTGCAAATTTTTCATTCCTTATTTTCTAACCCCAATTCTCCCTTTTCACCACTTCCTCCAATGGGTGTGCACTCCAACAAACAACAAACCCCTATTCCCAAAAATCTATTAAAGAAAAAAAACAAAAAATAATAATAAACAACTCTTAAAAAACCAATAAAAATATAAACAATCTACTACTATCCCTCCCCACTTTTCTGCAAGTAGCCTCCATATTAACAAAGGGGGAGGGGGAAGCGCGACCAACTGTGCGGGCTTAATAGGAACCCAAACTAACTTCCACTCAAATCAATCCCTCCTTCCGCTCCTTTGGGCATATTCTCATTATCATTTCTCCTTCTCATAAACCCACCCGAAACAATCAATTCCTCCTTCAGTTCATCCCACTCTTTAGTTCCGAATTCCAGTAATTTTGCATCCACCATTACATCCATGACCTTGACATCATCACTCATCATATATCGTTTACCCAAATGAAAAAAACTCAATTGCCGTGGAAATTTCCAATTATACCTAACTCCTTTATCTTGGAATCTCTTTGCAATTGGCTTCATCGATTGCCTCCACATACAATACTCCATTGGAATATCATTGTATAACTCAATATCTGAACCATCTATTTTTAAAACTTCTGACCCCTTCACTCAAATGAGAGCCATTAATCAAAATTTATCAGCAACATTGGCGAACTTTACCAGTACATTTCTTGCCCCAACTTTACCCCTGCTTGAACCCAGCCAAAAGACACTTACAATACCATATGGCGTGAAACCTCCTTCCATAATTCCATTTAACCATTTTACAATTCTTTCTTTTAATTTATCTGGCGTACCTTCTGGAATTTTTCGAATTATCACGTTCGCACGTCTCATCTGTTCTTCCACCAATTCTAACCTTTTTTCATGATCCCCCACCTTATTTTCCCTTTCTTTCTCTCTTTCTCTCATATCTGAAACCACTGCTTTTATCCCCTCCTGCTCTCTTTTCATCACCTCTTGTTCTTCCTTAAGTTTATTTTGCCCCTTTTTTAAATCATCAAAACCCTTCATAATGTTTGCCATCAAATCTTGCATGTCTTGTTTTCGTTCCTGTTTATCCTGAACAAACATATTTCCAAATTTTTTTGTTCCAAATTATTCACCTTCTCATTAAATTTATCAACATCTGATTTAAACCCTTGCCCCCCTTTTATTAGCACCATTGATGGGGTTGTCACTGTCATTATAGTTGCTGTTGTTGTTACTGCCGTCGGTGTCATCGCAGCTGTGGTTGTTATAGTTGTTGTTGCAGCTGTTGCTGTTGTTATTGTTGCTGTCGTTATTACAATAGATTTCACAGCTGCAGATGCCATCGTAGGTGGAGTTGTCACTATTTTTTTGCTGCTGCTGCTGTTGTAATTGCTGTGCAATTTTTCTCACAGTCTCTTGGTCCTCCATATTCAATAAACTTTTCTGCTTTTCCACTTTTCCTCCCCCTCCACCACTTCCAAAAACTCACTCTCTGCAGCAGCAAATTCCTCACAGCTCTGCTCGGCTCCGAAATGCTTCAGGGCTAGCCAGGCTGAATGAGGCTCGCTTTTGCTTTCCCCCTTCAAATCCCAGCAAACTCACCTCCCCCCCCTCAGTCCGGCCACTGGCTTGCCTTTTGCTGCCTTTATCACTTTAGGCAATCATAGTCCAAACCCAGTCCTCGGCTAGGAAAAATCTCCAATTCCTGCACTGGCAAAGTCCGTCCAACCCCCACTCCTCTTTGAAATTCGAAACTCACGTCTATCTCATTTTTCACTCAGCTTTTCAGCCAGTCCAAAGTAAATTCCATCAGTTGTTGACTTAATCTTCCTCCTCCACCTTTTTAAATGTCTCTGGAACATTTTAAACTCTTTTAAAAAGCCTCTTTCATCATCGTTCTTTCCGAGTGAAAGAAAGTTCAGTCCGTTCAGTCCACCATTAGGCCACACACCCCGATTCCATGCAGACCTGGCAGCCTTCTAATGACTTTTCTTTGTCCTCCTATTATAAAATTCAGTAGCTAATTCTAGAGAACCTTAGACTGTGCAAATATAAAAGTAATATTGATAGGCTAGGGTCCAATTTCTTTCTACTCCATGTAGAAGGGAAACCAAGGGAGCCTGCACAGTTAACTGATAGAGTCCTAACTGCATGCCTACTCATGTTTAGCACTGCCATGTTCTGAGCAGCCTACTTTGCATCTTACAGAGTAGCATTTGCATTCCTCTCTGCCACCATCAATATGCTTCATCCTTGGCACTTTTTATATAACAAACTCAGATCTGAAAGAGTCCATACACTACAAGAGTCTGAGGAGGTGGACTTGATCCACAAAAACTCTCCTCAAAATATAGCAGTTAGTCTTTAAGTGCCACAACGTTTTCATATTAATACTTTGGTTATTACTTTTGTTTTGTTTTTTGTATGATATACTGTACTACATTTGTCGTAGTGCTGGATTTAAAATATTAAATCCCAAGATCAAAACTTTCCTCAGTCACAAATTTCATTTGGCGTTGTTTAGCCAGCCAGTAGCTTTTGGCCAAATATATAGTAAAAGGTTGTGTATATAAACGGGGGCAAGTGAATAGTGTGTCAAGGTTCAGATTTCTGATATCTGCTCATTGTACCTGGAATCCTACAAAACCCATAGACCTCCAGGGGGGAAATCTGAAGCCTGTGTATATCCAGCTGACATTTATCCCAATGAAAAGCTAACTCAAGAATGATCGGACAATAATTTCCAATCATATCAAAATTCATCTGGGTATCAAGATACAAGTCTTTGGTGCAATAATTTCAGGCAACATCAGTTTGTTTATTTCTACAAACTTTGTTCATCTGCATTGCTTCTATCTTCCATGAGCACAAATCCTCATATCCAGAGGTAAAGTTCACCCTTCTTTGAAAACTAGTTGTATCCAACTCTAGGGTTCAGTGCTCATCTCTGTTTATAGCCAAAGAGCCAGCACTGTCTGCGTCAGCGAGTTCAGCATCTTAACCACTTTAGCCACCGCAGTTCCAGAGAATACTTCACAGGAAATGTCCAAATGTCTTACAGCTGTGAAAAACTGTAGGCACAAATACTTGAAAAGATAAATAATCTTAAATTACAGACAAATACTTAAATTAGAATTTCATCCAAGCGTTAGGCATCTAAAATACACAAAAAATGCTTAAGCTATAAATCCATCCTTATATGTGACTAGCTCCTGGCTTGTCATAAAATGTCAGCATGAGAAACTTACATGTAATAAAATAATAAAAAAAGAATGTTTTATATTTTAAAATAAAGAATCTTTCAATCTAAAAAGACAAAAAATACAAAAATGCTTGAAAGAATGCCTCAATTGCATTTTAAAATGAAAGAGCTTACAGTCAGAAAAGGCTCATTGGAAAAAAGAATACATCTTTAAATATATTAAAGCATTAAAAATTTAAGAGTAAAAATATATAAATAAAAAGTATTTCTTAAAATATTGAAGTTTTTCAGTTAAAATGATTGTTAACTCTTAAGCCTTAAGCATATTTAAAAGAAAAACAAACAGAGGGAATTATTTGAAAAGCTCATTGATGCCATGTCTGCTTGACTCTATGGGGAAAATACCATTTTCCGGATTTGTGTACAGTGGAACTTAGTTTAACTGAATTCCCCATAGGAATGCATTGAATGCAATTTTCCATAGGAATGGATTAAAAACCAAAATACATTAACCAAAACTCAGTTTCCCATAGGAATGCATTGAAACCAATTAATCTATTCCGAAAAAATATTCCGTAAACTGAGCCACTATTTTCTATGGATTTCTTTTTGTTATGAGAGTTTTATGTTAACCAAGCTGTTTGTTAACCAAGGTTCCACTGTCTTTGGCTTCTGGGCATTGTGTCTTTCTTTCTGGGCATTATTTATGCCCTTAGTAAAGGTAAAGATTTCCCTTGCTCGAAAGCCAGTCCTATCTGACTCTAGGGTTCAGTGCTCATCTCTGTTTCATAGCAGAAGAGCCAGCACTGTCTGCTTCTGCAGACGTTTCCTTGGTCATGTGGCAGGCATGACTAGACACCAGAGTGCACAGAACGCTGTTTACCTTCCCACTGAAGTGGTCCCTATTTATCTACTTGCAATTTCTTGCTTCCGAACTGCTAGGTTGGCAGGAGCTGGGACAAAGATGGGAACTCATTCCGTCCTGCAGTATTTGGGTATCAAACTGCTGACCTTCCGCCTCCCAGTCAGACCTTGGCTGGCTTTGTGGTTGCTGATGGCAAGGGTTATTGTTTGTATATGGATCTCCATGGGCTTGACAATATCATCTGAACTGAGATCCAGAGACCAGAAACTCTGGTGTTTCTATTTTGACTGTCATTAACTACCCTGGAAGGGGGTGGTGGTGGTGGTGGTCTGATCCAATCAGTTTCTGGATCTCTGGATGACAAACCTAATGAACCTCTGCCTCTGAAAACTGATCACTGGATGGTGATGTTGGGTAAAATGTGCCCTTTCCCAAACATTCCCTTTCAGTCACACTCATTAATTGTTTTTATATGTATTCCTGTTTATATAGCAAGAGAGAAAGAGATTTGCCTACCAAAAGAATTGACCCTGTATTAGTGGTTGGCATAACTGAAACAAATTGCAAGCCACGTTTTAAACTGACGTCCATTTTCAGGCTACTCTCTATAACAGAAGCCAAATATCAAATGAAATGAAGGTTCCCTGTAACTTTGCTTCCCAGCTAACCTCCCCACCCATGAGTGAGACACAGAATGCAAATTGGAATAAAGAGAAAAGGAAGGTTACTCAATAGGACAAGAAATGCCTTATGCAAGGAGTTGGACATTGAAAGCTGAATCCTTATGAAGGGGTGACACTATAACTTTGCCCCTTTAATATATATGGACCAAGACACGAGGAACAGCCAAGGGCTGGTTTAACTCAGGTTTATTGCATCGTGGACAGAGGGAACATGAGGTAATGGCGGACGAGTAGCTCTTTATATACAGTGGTAATACATTTGAATGTGGCTCCACGATAGCCCATTGGCTAAGGTCTGCGTGACGTCATGGCTGGTCACGCCCTTCTTGTCCAGGTGTGGGTCGTGGCGGGAAACTTCCGCGCTGCTGTACTTTGGTGGGTTTAGACCAATGAGCATGGCCGCTCGCTATTGCCAGCCGGTGGTCATTAGCTCGCGTCCTGATACAGGGTTTATAGTGATACAGCTGCTGGCTATATTGTTGCCAGTATGGAAGGTTACATTGGTTAAGATACATTGTTAACATGTGTAGAACTGGTTACAACATTAGAACACAACACTCCTCCCCCCTAGGATGAGACGAAGTCTCTCAGCCAAGATGGCTTATTTCGAACACGCTGGGGCCTCGCTTCGGGCTGCCCTGTCTCGGGTTTGCTACCTCCTCTTTGGACCCTGGTTTCCTGCCCTGTAAGAGGAGAGGAATACTCGTTAGTGATTTGCCGCGGATTCGCGGTTTTCTGGGGATGTGAACGCTTTGTTTGGGAAGGACCGGGGGCACTGGGGCGCTTTGTTTGGGAAGGACCGGGGGCACTGGGGGCTAACGAAAAACCCCTCTTCTCGCTTGGATGGGTGGGGGAACACTCCCGAAAACCCCCCCGGTCTGTTAAAACAAAATCTAAATCTGGGGCGACGGCCGCAAACTCCCTTCCCCCTTTCCCACGCTCGGATAGAGTTGGCGTATCCAAAGGAGGTGTGTCTGGGGACAGGGTTGGTGTATCAAAAGGATATGAGTCCTGACTGCTGACTCCCTCCCCTGTGTAGGACCGTTGTCCATCTATGTCCCCCCCTTGGGCTAAGCGGGTGGAGGGGAACCCTAACGCTGAGGTATTCTCCGCGTCATCCGTGGAAAGTTCTGTGGAGACTCGGTTCCGGAGCTGATCCGCATGTCGCCTCCAGAGCAGACCGGTGTTCGTTTCCACCCGATACGATACCGGTCCCGTCTGCTCCAAAACTGTCCCTGGCACCCAGGCTGGACCCCCACTAGCGTAGTTCCTGCAATGCACCGGGTCGCCGATGGCAAACCCTTTCGTGGCCGCTAACCCTACATTCTTTCCTTTGTCCTCCACCCTCGTGGGATCTAATCTAGTCAGAATCGTGGTCAGCTTCCGCCGCATCAGCAGCTCCGCCGGCGAGTATCCGGACGCTAAGGGGGTTACTCTATATGCCAATAAGAACTGGCAGATTTGGTGATCCAGGTCCCCTGGGCCCATGCGCCGCAGCGCATCCTTTGTTGTGCGCACCAGTCGCTCCACCTGGCCGTTCGTGGCCGGATGGAACGGTGCGGAGGTGATGTGCCGGATGGAATTTATCTCTGTAAACGCCCTAAACTCTGCGGAAGTGAAACAACTAGCGTTATCGCTAATCAGAGTGTCGGGCAAACCGAACGTGGAAAAAATTCTCCTGAGGTGTTTAAGTGTCGTAGCGGAGGACGTGCTCCTCACCGGGATCACCTCCAGCCATTTGGAGAACGCGTCCACCACTAGGAGGAAAAGTGTCCCTCGGAAAGGACCAGCGAAATCTATGTGTACTCGGGACCACGGACCCCGTGCCGCGTCCCATTCCCTATGCGGGAGGCGGGCCTCTTCTGGCCTGGAGCCCTGGCACGCCTCACAAATGCCCACCATGTGCTCTATGTCTGCGTCTAACTGGGGCCACCAAAAATAGCTCCGTGCCAATGCCTTGGAGCGGACGATCCCCGGGTGGCTGACGTGCAGCAGCTTTAGTACCCTCGGTCGCAGGGATGCGGGAACCACCACCCGCTGGCCCCACAAAAGGCACCCCCTCTCTATTGACATCTCTAATTTCTTTCGAAAGAACGGGTCGAATTCCTTGGCCGGGGATGACGCCGGCCACCCTTTCTGCACCCATGAGCTCACTTTTTCTAAAGTCTTATCTTTGCCTGTCGCTCTGGCGATTTCGGCTGGGACGATTGGGGGAGAGTCCAGGACTTCTATTAACAACACTGGCCGATTCCTTTCGACCCCCACCTTTTGGACGCTCGTTAAGGGTAGAGGAGACCTTGAGAGTGCGTCTGCATGGCAAATGTCTCTCCCGGGCCGATATTCCAAGTCATGCTGGTAAGCGTTGAGGAAAATAGCCCACCGCAACATTCTCGGAGACAGTATTTGCGGCGTGGGCTTCCCAGCAGTAAAAATTCCCAACAGGGGCTTGTGGTCGGTCACAATTGTAAAAGGGCGACCGTACAGGAAATCGTGAAATTTCTTGGTGCCCGCTACTATCGCTAATGCCTCCCTGTCGGTTTGTGCGTAATTTCGCTCCGCCTGGGACAGGGACCTTGAGTAAAACGCTATCGGGGCCTCCCTTCCGTCTTCCAATACGTGGCAAAGCACCGCCCCCACCCCCACCGGGGATGCATCGCAAACTAAGACTACTGGCCGTTTGGGATCGAAATGGGTCAGGATTGCTTCGGATGTTAGGAGTTGCTTTAACTCTTTAAAAGCCCTCTCCTGCTCGTCACCCCACAGCCACGCCTCCTCTTTCTTAAGCAACCGATGGAGCGGGTCGGCCACAGACGCCTTCCGAGGAAGGAAGGTGTGATAAAAATTTAGGAGTCCCAAGAATGACTGTAATTCCGCTTTGGATGTGGGGCGGGGAGCATTCTTGATGGCAGCTACTTTGGCTTGGGAAGGCTTAATTCCCTCGGGTGTGACACGGAACCCTAGAAACTCAACCTCCGTTTCGAAAAAAACACATTTGTCTTTCCTCAGCCGCAGGCCCGCCTTTTCGAACACCGTCAGTACCTTGTCCAATCTCTGGGCCAGTTCGGCCTCACTCCCCCCTGTTATCAATACGTCATCAAAATACGGCAACACCCCCTCCAACCCCTTCAGGAGGCGTTCCACAAGCGACTGAAAAAGGCCGGGTGCCGAGTTCACGCCGAACTGTAAACGCGACACCTGGAACGCCCCTTTATGTGTAACTATGGTTTGGGCCGCCGCCGTGGCGGGAGTTACGGGGAGTTGTTGGTAGGCTTGTGCTAAGTCGAGCTTAGCGAAACATTTACCCCCATTCAGCCTGGCTAAGAGGTGGCTGACCACCGGCACCGGGTATGCATTAGGGCGGATAGCCTTGTTAATTGTACACTTATAATCAGCGCAAATGCGCACCTCCCCGTTGGCCTTAAGTGCAGTCACAATAGGAGTTTCCCATTCCGCTGAGTCAACAGGAACAAGGATCCCCTGTCCCACCAACTTGTCCAGTTCCGCCTCTATTTTGTCCTTTAGTGCGAAAGGCACCCTGCGCGGCTTGAGTCTTATCGGGCGGACCTCCGGATCCAGGTCAAAAGCCACGGGGGGTCCCTTGAATTTTCCAAGCCCCTTCTTAAAAACTTCGGGGTGCGCATCACATACAGCTTGTATCGGGTCTGCTCTAACGGCATGCACCCCCCCTATAAACACCCCCAACGGCTGAAACCACTGAGTCCCGAGAAGGCTACAGCTCCCCCCCTTGAGAACGACTAATGGAAGTTCCGCAGAATGCCCCTTAAAACGGACCTGGAATTTCCCGACCCCCAACACAGGAATGCTGTACCCTTGTACATCTCGTAACGTGGACCTCAGTGTCTTAAGTTTGGGTCTCATGCGGGGGTCAATTTTCAAAAATTCTTTTTGGGGAATGATGGAATAGTAGGACCCAGAGTCAATTTCCATCCTAATAGGGGCCCCTTGTACTGATACCTCAACGAAGTAGCGGGGCTGCGCCGTGGCCACACTGAACACGGGGGAGTCGTCCTCGCTGTTGTCCGAGATGCGGCCCACGCCATCCTGCTGCCTCGTGGGCCGGACGCCATCTTTGGACCTCGCTTGACGAGCCGGCTTGGACGAACGGTCCGGTGAACTCCTACGGGCTTCTTGTCTCTTCCTGCACACTTTGGCGATGTGCCCGCGACGGCCGCAGATGTAGCATTCGGCTTTTCGGAATGGGCACTTCGTACGGTCGTGGGCCGCCCCACAGCCATCGCAACGGCGCCCCCCCTTTCGTACCTTCTGGACCTCATCGTCGTCGCTGCCCTCAGCCGACGACTTTGAAGTTCGCCGGGTCGCGTGCACCGCCTGTCCAGACTTCCCCTGCACCGAATTTTCCGCCCTGCCGGTCTTCGGTCGCCACTCACGCCACCCATGCATCTCCTCCACGCCAGCATTCGTGGCCTCCGCGGCTTCCGCGGTCTCTATAACCTCGGCCAGCGTGGGTGGCGGCTCCCTGTTCATCAGGTGGCGCTGCACTTCCTTATCCTTCAGGCCACACAGGACGACGTCCCTCATAATCAACTCTAGGTTGTCCCATTTGCAGGGGACGGCGGCTACCCCCAGAGCTTCCACATACGCTTCCACTGACTCGTCCGGCGCTTGAACTCGCCTCCAAAACGCCCCCCGAGCGGGGAACATTGCCTTCGACGGCTGGTAACGCTCTCGCAGTAGTTTCAGTATGTCCTCGGTTTTGAGGTCATCCACCGTCTTCGGTGCAATCATGCTCACCAGCGTCCCCTTGGTTTCCGCTCCAAGCATTCTGGTGAGGATGGCCCTCTTCCTTTCCTCATCGTCTTTGACTTTGAGTTCCACCAATGCCGCCTTGAAATCCATCTCAAAGACGATCCAGTCCCGCGGCTTGGTGATGTTGAACCCGCTCTGTGTCCTGGCTCCTTGGGGATCCATATCCCACCTTCGTCGCCAATTTAATATATATGGACCAAGACACGAGGAACAGCCAAGGGCTGGTTTAACTCAGGTTTATTGCATCGTGGACAGAGGGAACATGAGGTAATGGCGGACGAGTAGCTCTTTATATACAGTGGTAATACATTTGAATGTGGCTCCACGATAGCCCATTGGCTAAGGTCTGCGTGACGTCATGGCTGGTCACGCCCTTCTTGTCCAGGTGTGGGTCGTGGCGGGAAACTTCCGCGCTGCTGTACTTTGGTGGGTTTAGACCAATGAGCATGGCCGCTCGCTATTGCCAGCCGGTGGTCATTAGCTCGCGTCCTGATACAGGGTTTATAGTGATACAGCTGCTGGCTATATTGTTGCCAGTATGGAAGGTTACATTGGTTAAGATACATTGTTAACACGTGTAGAACTGGTTACAACATTAGAACACAACAGCCCCCAAGAGTACCCCCACCCTTAGGAGAAACTGTAGCCCTGGCCCACGTCAGCTCCCGAAAGGGAGAGGCTGGGCTGTTTGCTCAGCTCGGGGTCCGCCTACAGGCATGACTGCAACACCCGTTTGGGCACTCCCTGGCAGGAGCTGACATAAATGTATCCCTATCAGAGCCATCATGTTTCCCCCTCCCCAAATCTCTTATCAGCCCCTGACCATCTGGGTTGCTCCTTCTGGCAGTTATTCAATGTGCATCCCCCGATATACCGATGTATGCAACACCCCCATTCTCTGAGCCTGTCTTCCTGTCAGTTTTGTCACGACCGTGCGATTGCGCTAGATAAGATAAGAGATAAGATAAATCTTTATTGTTATTGTCCTGCACAGAACAATGAAATTTGGGGGGGGGGGTGGAACACTTATCAACCATGTGTTGCATGTGTCGAGGTTTCCTCAGGAATAAAAGGGAGGTCCGCGATCTGTCAGCATCGCCTCACCTAGCGTGCACATGTGTGTTTCTCATCACTACACCCTCTTCCAAATGGGAAGACCTGGATGGAATTGCAGGATTTGGGCCTGAAAATCTTGACATTATAAAGCTTGCACAGCTTGTGATGCAATTTTTTTGTATCAATGAAGGATTGTACAATGAAGGAGAGGATGTTGGGGGTCAGAGAGGATGACAAGCTTAAGGGAAAAGCCATATTCCGTCTAGTCCCTCAGGACATCAGCCCGCATCACTCGATCCTTCCAGTCAGCACAATTTCAAGTGCCAATTCCAAAGTTTGCAGTTATTTTAAGGTTTATGGGAACATTACTGACTCCCAATCTCTGCCATTAAATATTGCTTACAGGTACTGTATTCTATTTCCTGCTCCACTTTCTACGCATTGTCTTCCCAATTCCAATACAATCCATCTATGCCTGGCCCATCTTTGGGACTTGCATTTGCCTGCAAATCTCGCATCCTACCTCTTTGATCACACTTGGTTCAGCCATGTAGGGTCTTCTCTTAGCTTTCGGATATTTGACTGTTCCAGCCTGACCCGAATTCCTTCACTCACTTGAGCATGCCCTAGAAAATCTGTTCCTGGCATCTGCCTGCCATCCTCTTTGAAATATGAAGCAAATAACCTTTTATTTTCTCTTATTTTCACAAAAGCCACTGTCAGTCTCTTCCCTCAACGTGGCCACTTCAACCAGGTCTTTCAAAGACTGCTTTAATTTTTTACCTTGTCCTTGAGGGATATAATAATAATTTTGTCAGAGATTACTCTGGGTTGAAAGGATTTTTGCTGGAGAATCTCCGCTCAGGGGATTCCTGAATGAGGCTCCTTTCATGTCCCCATACAGCTTTCAGGTATCGAAACCCGACCTTCCAGCCTCCAAGCTCAGTGTCTTAACCACTAAGCCACCAGGGGAGCTGCTCCTTGAGGGATGTATATATGTTAGCATGGTGTAGTACACTGGGGGCTACAATGCTCATTCTCTATGTAGCAGCCATTTGTACAAATATTCTTAAAACTTGTCAGCAAGCCATTTAAGGCCTCTAACAGTGGTGGCAAACCTATGGCACACATGCCAGATATGGCACTCCCAGCCCTCTCTGTTGGCATGCATGCCATCACCCCAGCACAGAGCTCATCCTGCCCCTCCACCTAGCAGCCCAATGGGAGCACTTCCTCCCTTCCCCCAGCATGGAGTTTGCCCTGCCCCTGTGCCCAGCAGCCCAATGGGAGTGCTTGCTCCTTCCCCCAGCACAGAGTTCATCCTGCCCCTCTGTTTGGGCACTTGGTCTCGAAAAGGTTCGCCATCACTAGCCTATAAGATCATTAGAACGATGCAATGCTGACCTTGGACGTTTAAAATGGATATTACCTCCTTTTACTGCTACAGATAGTGTTTTAATTTGAATACTGTTATGGTTTTAAGATTTTACTAGCACTGTGTATCCAGACTGAAAGATCAAGGCTTCAACATATCACATTTTGGCATGGACTAATGCAGAGGCTATCTGATTTGATGCAAGTCCACATCAAAATCTTGATTTGCAATTCCAAATTATACATGACTCCAATGACTGGAAAACAACAAATGGCTATAACCCTATGTGTCAAAACCAGATGAGTCTAGCAAGCATAGATGGAACCTTAGGATGGAAATTAGGATCAGGCTTAGAACAGCCAAATTGCTTGTCACATTTTAGAAGAAGAAGTCATACAAAATAATCTTTGCATGGTGGGAGCAGTTCAAAAAGGATCCCCCAACTATTTTTCATTGCCATCGGTTGAGAAAATACCTATAGTATTGTTATGTCCAGCCTTTGCAAGCAATAGTCCAGACAACGATGAACAAAACAGCAACAAGTCTTTATTTAACAGTCTATTCAAGATGAGCTTACAAGGCATTCCAGACACAGAGATGGCTATACAGTCCCCATGGAATCAGTCCCTCCGGAGTGTGCCAAGGAAGGAGGCAATACCTAGCTACATTAGGATTTGTAGCATAATGGAGGAGACCCAGGCTAGCACGTTGCTGGCTACCTGTACGGAGAGGGAAGTACAGTAATACCTCATACAAAGTCCGCTTCATACAACATCGGATTCATACAACATCAACTAATTCCTTGAAAAAAGTTGCCTCATACAAAGTCGTGCGACTTTGTATGAGGCATTGGGTTTTTCCCAGGTTGCATTGTGCCTGGGCAGTATAAAAGGCAGGACACATGCGTGCATTGCTCTTGTGGGTTTTGCATGAGGCGAATTGTATTTAGGAGTGATTTTGAGCACAATTTTGGATTTTTTGAATTTTTTCGTCAGAATTTTTAGAAGCATTCCTGGGATTTTAGCAGCATCCTTCAGGTTCTTGGACAATCAGGGTTGTTTGACATGTTTTTGTAATGTTTTTAGCCTTTAGACAATGATTTCTTAAAGTTCTGTCAGTTTCCTGTCTGTTTCCTTGAGTTTGCCCTGAAGTCTGTGCTGTTACAGTACAATGTATCTCTATGGAAACAATGTTGTACGAGGCATCGCGGCAAGGATTTGGACGTTGTATGAGGCATCGCGGCTAGGATTTTGCATGCCTCATACAAAGTCCAAATCCGTATAAAGTCCAAACTTGTGGAACCAAGTTTGGACGTTGTATGAGGTATCACTGTATAGATCTGGTCTGGCCCCATCCTTGTTTACCCATGGGGTTTATATAGTGTCTCCCCGGCTTTGATGTTTACAGATTGATACGCAGTAGGCAGCATTCATAAGGCCAAACACATCTTTATTGTAGAATAGGCAATCTGAACATGAGGTAATGGCAGAGGCGCAGCTCCTTTTAAACAGCATGGCACATTTGAAAATGGTTACACGGTTGTTCATTGGTTACTGTATTCGTGATGTCATTGTGATGCACGGCATTCTTTATCAGGTTTACCTGTGGCGGGACTATCTCCCGCGGCTGGCTGTAATTGGGTAACTTGTATCATGTGGGTAGATTTCTATCAGCTGCCTCTCGATACCATCTAGAGGCAGCAGTAGCTCATTGTAACTGTTGCAATACATTGGGTTACATTGTTCCATCCATCTTAAAGGCATAGCATTCCATACATAACACTCCTCCCCCCTAGGATGGGACGAAGTCCCTTAACCAATGTGGTTTCCCTCATGTTCGCTTGGGCCGTACGGCGGCTTAGCCGAGCTCAGGTGAACCAGGGGCTCTGTGTTCTGCAGACTCTCGTCCTGCAATGGGAAAATGAGACTCGTTAACTGCCTGTTGGGAACACTTGGGGAACTTGGGGGACTTGGGGGTGAGAAAGGAACAAACAGCTGTGACTTGAAACCCTGCTTTGTCCCCGCAGCGGCCGGGGACCTTCCTAGCATGAAACTCAGGAGCGAGGAGGAATACCTTAATGCAAAGTCTGATGCACTTTCCCGGTCGCCCCTCCCAGGAATAGGGGAAGCCGAATACGAGGTAGAGGGAGATTACCAGGTGTTGCTGATCGAATCCCTCGACTCGCCGCCCATAAGGCCAAACACATCTTTATTGTAGAGTAGGCAATCTGAACATGCAGCTCCTTTTATACAGCATGGCACATTTGAAACTGGTTACACGGTTGTTCATTGGTTACTGTATTCGTGACATCATTGTGATGCACGGTATTCTTTATCAGGTTTACCTGTGGCGGGAATATCTCCCGCGGCTGGCTGTAATTGGGTAACTTGTATCATGTGGGTAGATTTCTAACAGCTGCCTCTCGATACACCTAGAGGCAGCGGTAGCTCATTGTAACTGTTGCAATACATTGGGTTACATTGTTACATTCCATCTTAAAGGCATAGCATTTCATACATAACACCGGCGGTGGCTTCTTGGTACAAAGTAGTGACCTACCAGACAACCATAACTAACTAATCATAACAGGGAATATATGTATTTAACCAATGGAGAACAGGATCCAAAACTATACCCAATCACAGGACTCTGCTTAGCATAATGAGCATATCCTGTGCAGGCGTTTTCGTGCCACTTTCTGTTCCTATTTTGGATGGCAGGAAACTGCCATTTTCCTCTTACAAAGGCGCTGCCCATGCTACTTGCAAATGTGCCTGAATACACAACAAGTATATAGATAGCCCTGTTTACTACCTCCTCCATCCCAGCCTCAAAATATATCAGAGCCAGGGATTTTTATCATTTTTATCTATTTTAACTCATTCATTCAGGGGTGGAATGTGCTTGGCTGCACATCAGCCTTTACATATGGCACTCCCAACAAATTACATCTTCCACAAAAACATGTTTCCCAGGAAGCACTGGGGCATTCTCCATTTAGTACAGGGATTAGGCCGAAACAATCTGGAAAATAGGGCAAATTCCCAGTGAGCAAAACATAGTTGCATGCCTATGGGCAAGAATTTTGTTTGAGAAATTCTTGGATAATTCTGGGAGTTGGAGTGGGGGGGAACCAATACTCCACAAATAGTACATTTCACTGGAGGCCAAAACAAAAATGACTTGTTAAAAATGACCTTGTTAACCATATAGCAAGACTTCAGTAGGCATTAGTTTGTCTTATTGCAGTTAACATGTTTCAGGCCCAGTTATCCAGTCTGATAGCAAGAACAAGATAGCAAGACAAGGACTATTTCTGTAGTACCTTGGAAAATTCTCAAAGGAAGGTCCTTGCTTTGATAGTCATTTCAGCTTCACTGAATATTAACAAGGTAGAGATATGTAAAACCTTCTGTCTAACTTTCTAAAATACTCATATTTTGTCAAGCATAATGCTGTTTCATCCCATTTCCACAGTCTGACAACATGTGTTTTAAGGTCACACAAAATGTCTACGAATTTTTGTGCACGTGAACATTTGTACATAAATTCTCCACGACAGAAACAATCTTCTCTAACATACTGTACACATTTGTGTATGTAGCTTCTCCTAATATACCCATTATTGTGCATATTTGCTGACCAGAAAAATATCATCAAATCCAGAAAAAAACAAGTATTCCTGAGCCTGACTACATAGTTTTAGCCTACTAAAACATGCAGATTTGGTTAATTGTACTATCCTGTAGAGGTGGACTTTAAAGTAGGGGCTTTGTTTGAAACAGTCCTTAGAGAAGTTATTTTTGGGACTACACCTCCAGAAGTATTCTGCCAGCATGGTGATCAACTTTCCAAGCTCTGTTTTGAAACCATGAATTTCGAGTTCCTGCAGGTATGCTTTCTGTTCTTCCCTTTTGACTTCAGGGAGCTAAGGAGATATGACTTAGTGAAAGTGATGGAGATTCCCATTCTTCCCTTGATGAGACTGAATTTTCAACCTCACTAAACAGGCAAGTTTCTTGTTCACAGTGGACATATTTCATTTTTATGGTGCACCAGCTCTCTGAGCAAGTGTTTGTAGCCATACAAATGAAAGAGGGCAATAGATCTGGGTCTACTGGGACTGCAGTGGCTCAAGTGGCTAAGACACTGACTGGAAGGCGGGAGGTCAGCAGTTCGATTCTCGAATATTGCAGAAAGGAATGTGCTCCCGTATTTGTCCCAGCTCCTGCCAACCTTGCAGTTTGAAAGCAAGAAATTGCAAGTAGATCAATAGGGACCACTTCGGTGGGAAGGTAAACAGTGTTCCGTGTGCTCTGGTATCTAGTCATGCCCGCCACATGACCATGGAAATGTTCGCAGAAGCAGACAGTGCTGGCTGTTCGGCTTTGAAACAGAGATGAGCACTGAACTCTAGAGTTGGATACGACTGGCTTTCGAGCAAGGGAAACCTTTACCTTTGTCTACATCCTCCAGTCGTAATGTCTCTTTTGTCACAGTGACATTTCAAAAGCACCAGAATTTCATAACGGCCAGGATATTTAACCTCATGGCGATACAGAGTCTTTGCACGTCAGATGATGAGCAACTGTAAGCAGTTCATCATTCCCACTAATGTCTTCATAAAAAGATACTACTTTTTCCTCCTTCCGTGCCCTCAGGCTCAGTCTTCTGAAAGCCTGGCACATGTAGAAGGACCAAGTGTAAGGAGTAAGGCTTTAATTGTGCTGAGTTTTTAATGTTCTTTTCTCTGGTAGCAATTTAGCAGCTCATCTGCAGATGGCACATTTTTCTCCGAGAAAATATTCCCATTTTTAACAAAAACATAGGAAGAGAGCTTGTTAGAAAGAATGCAAACAGAGCGTGAAACTGTCATCAGGGACTATTAATGTCTTCTTAATGGATGTACTGAACTGGAAACACTTGCAGAAAAAAAGGGGTAGGGGCGTTACTGCAGGCATGCAGCCGCCCCTTCTGCCCTTTTCTCCACCCCACAGGCTTTGAGACTGACATCCAATAAACATTTTTCTATCCCTGCTTTCTTCCCTGTGTTGGCACCAGCAACATAATAAAGTGATAATTCAATGTACAGTTAAACGCGTCCTTACAAAAAAAAAGTCCGTTCTCTATGCCTTTGCTTAAATTGTTTTTTTATGAAACTCGAAGCAAACCCATAGGAAAAATTATTATTTTTACATAACTCAAAGCAAACCCATAGGAAAAAGAATCTTTATGTAACTCAAAGCAAACCCATAGGAAATCGTGTAAATCGGGACATGGTTTTAGCACAAAATTATTATGTAAGTCGGATTTTATGTAAGTCGGGGTTTTACTGTTGTTGTTTGTATATATATGGTTTCCCCGTGCCCGGTTGAGCATGGGACGGCCGGGTAGAGGCCACTTGAGTGAGAAGGCTCCTAGCGGTGGCTTCTGTGGGCAGCCATATCAAGGGGGGTGAATAAGTTATAGGGCTATTGGGTTTGATTCACCCAATTACCGTGACCTGACCTACGGCTCTGCCAAGTAAGCAGATAGCTGACTCCTGTTTGACATTAACTCATCTCCCGGCTCGGGGGAAATCCCTGGCGCAAATAAGCCATGTTTACCCCTGCCTAATCCCTGAACAATGGGACTCCTAAGTCCATGTTTACCCCAGTTAATTAACTTCCCCAAAGAGGTTCCCAATTAACTTGAGTGCACAGGTGATGTCATTCCTGTCAGTTGACAGTCTTGCCAGCGTTGTGCTTTTCCTTCTATATATGTTGCAGCCTTTGCTCAATAAACTACTGGTCTTCACTCCATCTTGCCTCGTGTCGCTCCTTTGACCAGTCTCCTCCGGGATCCTAAGGGCCTCCTCACGGCCCAATTCCTACATCTGGTGATCCCCCGACGTGATTTACTCGTGAGTAAGGGACCCTGGAGAGGTCTACTCGTGAGTAACGATCCACGCGGTCCGGTTCTGCGCTTGAACCGTGACCAAAACCAGCCCGGAGGACAGCGCGGCACTCTGGTCGGCAGCCAGCCGGACAGAGAGACGGCCAGTGGCGAGGCATTCCTGAGAGGCATTCCTACAGCTTGCCCCCGCTTTCGAGGAGGTTGCCATAGAGGGAAACGCGTTCCGCTCAGGGCAGGCTGTGAAACCCTGACAGCGCAGAGGCCGCCAAGGGCCCGTGGCAGAAGGTCCACGCTCCGAGGGCTACCCCAGACACTCGTCGCCCGAACCTGTTGCCTGCAAAGACGCGTCGACTCTCGTCCCGAGGAGGAAACTTCAGAGGACCATCGCAGGTAATATGGGGACTTGCTCTCACAGACCAAGTCCGTCCGCTAGCCAAAGAACTCGAGAGGGAGAGTTCATAATCCTGGCCAGGGTTTTTAAGTTGCGATTTCACAGCGGAGAGCTAGCGAGACTTTTGGCGTACCTCAGGGAACACTGCCTACTTTACCCAGAAGTAGGTACGTTAACCCTGAAGCTCTGGGATCAGATAGGAGACTGCATCCAGCAACCCCCCAAAGCTCCAGGCAAGGTAGTCAGTACCTGGAGAAAATGTAGGAAACTCTCAGCAGAGGTAGACCCAGTCCGGATAGTGACCCAGAAAACCCCAGCGCAGTCAGAACCATCAGCCCCAAGAAGTCTCTATTCGTCATTTCAGCTTAAGCAGGGCAGTATAGGGAGCATTCCCTCAGTGACAGCTGCAGACGTCACTGAAGGAATTCATGGCATGAGAGGCCTTGGCGCTTCTCGGACAGTTAAAAGTTCCCTGCAAAGAAAGAACTCCATTCAGCGCATGGGTGAGGAAGATCCATTCACGGGGAAATTGCCAGTGGCACAATTAGCTAGCGCCCAACTGCTGTGCTCAGCCCATCTGAAGGCAGACACACGTTCAGGCAGGGCTGCTCAGCGCCCACTGCTCACGGAAATCTGCACGGCCCCTGGCCACACAGGGCTCCAGAGCAGACCCATTACCACACTCAGGCGCAGAGCAGTGCCAATACCCCAAGGCGCCTGCTTCCAGCGTGGAAAAATGAGACACCTTAGAAGAGAATGCCAATCTAGACCAGGCAGATCTTCAAAGGACTGTCTTCATGCCAAATGGCCACCCTGGCATGCATCTGGCCCAGGCTAGAAAGGAGGCAGCCATCGCCCTGGTTATGCCAGAAGAACCATCCCAGCATTAGTACCCCGAGTTCCCCCAAGGCACAGGCAGAACCTACTTGTCTTACCTTGGGAGTAGCCCAGAGAAACTTGCCCCTAAGTAAAAGCACCCAGATGGTTGTAAAATAGCCAGCTGTGTATTAGCCATCTCCTCATGTGTAGTATTGAACACTGCAGATCGGGGGAGGAATGTGCGAATGCGTAAATAGATGTGTGTATGCGTGGTGCACCACTGAATGTATGTCTGCAAGAACTGCGTATGATTGCAAAAGCCTTGTCTCTGTGACCACAGTATGACTGAAAAAGTGTTCCTTGTGTGTAACTGCGTGGTAATGTCACTGTGAAATATGTGTTAAAACAGTTTGCACTCTGTTCATGGGCAGGAGCTATTTAAAGCTTGAGGAAGCATGATGAGCAAGACCCTTTGCCTTGCCTGCTTGGCAGTTTGGGCAGGAGAGGGGAGGATCCTAACCTACAATAGGCCTCCTTCCCTTGAGACTTTTCCCTTTGTCAAAGGATTAAGCCTCTCTTGGAAACCGGTTTTGCAATCAGGAAAACAGATTTTTTCTTTTCAGAAGCGCGATCTGAAAACTAAAAATCACTTCTATGAGTTTTCCTCACTGGATCATAAGCTATGGGGCTCCTCCCTACGTCTGCGTTCCTCAAACCCCATCTCTGTGTTTTAAGGTTTTCTGAATGTCTCTTAGCGTCTTGGAATCTCACTAGGAGTGAGAGAATTGCATTGTCTTCATGTGTGTGTTGTGTTATCATCTTGTAACCTCGGTTCTCAACCTCTTAAAGTCAGGGGCCAAATTCCGGGGCCTCAGGCAGCTCTGGGGTCCGGACAGTCATCCTGCCCTTCCTTCACCGCACAGCCCTTCTTGGCTTGGCGGGGGGGAGTGGCAGAGCAACATGGGCCACATCTGGCCCACATCTGGCCGCAGGTTGAGAATCGTTCTAACTCTCCTTCATTCCCTTTAGGAAAGATACTGTTCTGGTATTTTGACTGTAATCAGTAACTTACGCATTGTACCCCTTTCACAGGAAAAAGCATAGCAAACATTTTTGCGCTCTGTATCTTCAGAAAATGCTTACCTTTTTACAGGAATAAAATTCCTCTCCAGGCCTTAATTGTAACCAATTCATTTCTTCCTACAGCCTTAACTTGCTTCCTTTCCAAAGTTAATTACTGATAGGGATTTTCTTGACAGAAGGACCTGGTTGCCTTGGTTACCTGACCTAATCTGATTTCGTTATGATAAGAGTTGTTGCATTCTCATTGTGCTAACTTCTGACTTGTCTTTCCTCCTTTTCTCCTTTAGCCAGTGGAACTCCCTGCTGGAAATGCTTAACCTGTGTGTCTTTTCATTTTTTGTGTATTATTTCCTTACAGCTGGCACGTCATAGTTGGCTTGTCCTTAATAAGTCTTAGTAGGTCATTTTAAGTATGGCACCTGGTCCACAGCACCCTCTCTGGTGAGCAGACACATTTTGCAAACTCCAGAGCACAGAGGAAGGATTAGTCCCTGAGCTCCCGAGCATATGCAGAGTGCCACCCATTAGTCAGGACAGCCTAGGACCACTTTAAGAGTGCAGTCAGGTCACACCCTCAATCGGATACAGGCATTTTTAGGCCACCCCTTCCCTTTTTGCTGCTAGTCTAAGCACAGGCAAAAAGCTAAGCCAGCATCCGGCACCCTTCTCACATGAGCACCAAAATCGCTCCAGTGAAAGTGTGCATGCACACCATAAATGGATGTGTGCAGGAGGGCCTTCTTGAGAAATTTACCCAAGGGAAGCCTGGCGCTTCATGCGCCAAGGTTTGCCATAAGACCCCAGACTCGTCTCAAACGCAGACAGTCACCTTGTGTGGATGGGGGTCACACATATTAGGTTCTTACTTGGCAAGAGGACCAAGCTTGGCGCACGCTCCTGACTCTTCCGCAAGCGGGCAGAGTTGGCAGCCATGAACCTTGCTTTGCTCACCTTTGCCAAAGAACGCTCCAACATAATTGCTGACAGCCAGTTTCCTAGGAGTTTGCTTCACAGTCTACCGGGAGCATACATCACTCCTGCGATAGACAAAAATTTGCTAAGTTTGTTCTTCACTACTCCACTTCAGAGTCATGCATTCCTTCTTCAGAATGCCAAGCACTCGCAAGGCAGTTCAACCTGCCACTTTCTCAAGCCCAAGGCATGGTTCGCTCTTGCCAGCATTGTGCAGGGGCCCTCGTGGGGGGGTCAACCCACGAGGGACAGAGGCCATCCAGGTGTGGCAAATGGACGTCACACATCCCCACATTTTGGCAAATGGCAGTACATGGACGTTTGCATTAAAACCTTCCCACAGTTTGTTTGGGTAACAGCACAGAAGGGAGTAACGGCTCCCCATGTGGAGCAGCATCCCCTTTCCCACGGCCAAGGGCGAACGTCGGCGCACGACGTCCGTTGATGCCCCAGCTTATAGCTCCAGGCAGCTGGCCACCTTCAGGGCCACCTGGGATATTAAGCTCACTTTTGGCGTTCCTTACAATCCGCAGGAGCAAGCGATTGTGGAACGGGTCTATCGGACGCTTAAGCCCTACGTTGACAAACAAACAGAAAGGGGGGAAACCACGTCCCATAGTTGCACAGCAATTGCTATCCTATAAGTGCAAAAACCAACTAACTCTTTCAGAATTTTTATCTCCCAAACAAGTCTCTTCCCCATGCAGGTTCCAGAGGCCAGAATCAGACCCGGATGATTGCAAAAAGCAGCACCAGTCACTGTCCTGGATGTCATCAGCTGTCCGTCTGCCCTTATGACTTACATCTCCAAAGACATTTCTATGAACATTTTTGCATACTCAGTGCTACTTCTGAGGATCATGCTTTTCCCCAAAACAAGACTTCTCCAAACTCAAGTTACACAGGAAACCCCACCAAGAAGGGAAGCTTCACCTCCGGAAAAGCTGCTGAATGTCTTTTCTTGCTTTTATTATCTGTAGTTGCTATTCTATTTATTCATGCCTTGTACAATGCTTCAGTTGGGATTTGCAAGGGACACTTGAATTTCTGTATATTGCCAATAACGGCCAGCTTCCACCAAAGGAAGCCAGACCGGCCCATGTTTTGCATCGGCCCATTGCTTGGGAAGATTGAGTACCCGGTAGCTGGTAATCCCCAGTTAGTTTCACACATCCCCATAGGTGCTAGGAAGACAATTGCACAATGCCAGAAGCTGCAGAGATAGCCTAGAATCTCCCCAGGTCACAGTAAGAGATCAATGACACATCTCATTATCTTGCCTTGCTACAGGAAGCAGTCTGAATTCAGACCCACAGCCCTGTAAAACCAGGCGGCAGTCAGTATATTTCAGTGTGCCAGGCTTAGCCATTGGCAACGCTCGGAGAATTGGTCGATTGGCTTGCGGATTAGCAAAAGCCATTGACCATACCTCCTCGACAATAGCGCTGCTCAACCAGGAGCAGACAGAGCTTCGCCATGCCATACTGGATAATCAAGCAGCTATCGATCATCCCCTGTGGTTACATCATTTGGGCTGCAAGTCTGTCCATGGCATGTGTTGCTTAAATCTCACAGACAATACCCACAAGATACAGAGCCAGCTCACAGACCTCCTCACCCCAGTTAGGGACATCAAGGAGGATTCTTCATGGGGGTGGCAGGACTCCCTGTGGTTGTGGTTCCCATGGGGCTGGCTTCAGACGACACTCAAAGTGATTGTGGGGGTGGTAATACTGGGCACAACAGTGTGTTGTTTCATGCAATGTATTCCCTCACTGCCATCGAGATGTCCCCCATGGTGGGAACCCCAAAGCACCATCAGCTGATGACCGCTTCTGCGCAGGGTCGCTGGTCAGGTTCTTAATATAAATAAATAAGGGGAGATATGGTTTCCCCGTGCCCGGTTGGGCATGGGACGGCCGGGTAGAGGCCACTTGAGTGAGAAGGCTCCTAGCGGTGGCTTCTGTGGGCAGCCATATCAAGGGGGGTGAATAAGTTATAGGGCTATTGGGTTTGATTCACCCAATTACCGTGACCTGACCTACGGCTCTGCCAAGTAAGCAGATAGCTGACTCCTGTTTGACATTAACTCATCTCCCGGCTCGGGGGAAATCCCTGGCGCAAATAAGCCATGTTTACCCCTGCCTAATCCCTGAACAATGGGACTCCTAAGTCCATGTTTACCCCAGTTAATTAACTTCCCCAAAGAGGTTCCCAATTAACTTGAGTGCACAGGTGATGTCATTCCTGTCAGTTGACAGTCTTGCCAGCGTTGTGCTTTTCCTTCTATATATGTTGCAGCCTTTGCTCAATAAACTACTGGTCTTCACTCCATCTTGCCTCGTGTCGCTCCTTTGACCAGTCTCCTCCGGGATCCTAAGGGCCTCCTCACGGCCCAATTCCTACATATATATATATTGCTGTAACGTTGTGTAATATTATTAGGATCAGTACGATCCTCCATTTTGTCTCCGTCTTCGTGGTCTTGAAGTATCGCGGGACTTGCATTCCCGCCTTAACTATGAAGTCATGTAAAGTCTTCACTTCGGTCCGATGACCTCTCAGTCACCCCAATCCTCTCCTGTCCAATCCTGTTGTTTCCCGCCCAAATGTATCCATTCCCAATTGTATATATTTAGCAGTGCTGTGCCATTGCTCTCCATGTTCTGACTGCCTAATAAAGTTGTGTTTGGCCCTGTATGCTGGCTGCTTTGCATTTCACCAGAACATCAAAACTGTACTGTTCTGGGAGACACAAAGGCCAGCATGAAATTTCTGCTTTTTCTATTTCAGTAGTACTTCCACTTACAAATATTCTGAAAATCAGTGTACCAGGGGTCCTGGTGGCGCAGTGGGTAAACTGCTGTACTGCAGCCAAAATGTTATGAGTTCAATCAAGGTTGACTCAGCCTTCCATCCTTCTGAGGTCGGTAAAATGTATACCCAGCATGTTGAGGGAAAATGCAAATTGACTTGTGAATCATCCAGAGAATGCACTAAGTGGTATAGGGCGGTATAGACATGCAATTGCTATTGCTACTACAGTGGTCAGAAAGCTGGACTGCAACTCGAAGTGTCCAGAGTCAAGTCCACACTGAACTGTGAAACTATAGGCTAGTCATGCTCTTGTTTTAATCATCCTGATCTTCCTCATGTAGTGGTTGTGATAACACAATGTTGGGATCATTGGAGAAAATGCTGTATGCCAATGCAATCTACGCTTAACTATATAAATATCTTCTGGGACAAGGATGCCAGCAGTTCATATAGAATGTGGGTGAATGTACAAGATTTTCTACCAGACACTGAAAGACCCCCTTAGATAAAACACCCTTTGAAACATTCTTGTCTGGTCTAAGCACTGCATCTGCTAGCCTTTTGGGATCTTCTGTGTAAATTTGCTTGACACTTTTGTTAACACTTGCTGTTGAGAGTTTGTGACTCTGGTGCACACCCATGGGTTCCTGCGAAAATTCATGAAACTGAATGCATTCAGAACATGAGCAGGGCTGGACTTTAAAGAATGGCTTTTTAAAAAAAAATGGGGTTCCTTGTGCTTTTTGATTATTTGACAGTACTGAAGAAGAAAACTACAGCCAGCCATGTACACTGCAACCGAAATATGTAATGCAGCTTTTTTTAAAACCATGAATTGTGCCCATTCTGTTTAGTCCTTGGACAGTATTTGAAAAATAAATGCTTAATAGATGCTTAACCTTTGCAGTGATTAAAGGAAATTCATTAGCGATAATCCACAGCCTAAGGCTACTAGTGCTACCTTGTTCCTGTTAAGATTATAGAGTAGGAATAGATGGGAAAACTAAAAACATTATTAACTCAGGAGATCAACATGAAAAATTGAGTTGTATCCTAAGATTCCATGAGCTGCATTTGCTCAAAGAAAGAGACAGCTAGGACAGTGATGGTGAACCTTGGCACTTCAGATGTTCTTGAACTTCAATTCCCAGAAGCCCTGATCAGCAGGAGTGCTGACTTGGGCTTCTGGTAATTGAAGTCCAAGAACAGCTGGAGTGCCAAGGTTTGCCATAACTGAACTAGGATATTCTAAAACTACTTTTCCCACTTCTGGGAAAAACTGCTTCAGAGGAATGATGAGGGGGCTTCCAGAATAGAATGGGTGGAGCCAGAGGGGTTTAATAGCAAAGAGAAGTAATGTGGAAGAACTTTCTCCTCCTGGGCTAGGAATACTGTGGCTTTCCAGATGTTCATGAACTATATTTCCAGTGACCTCCCACCAGAGGACAGGCTGGATAGCACTGGTGGGAATTAGAGCCTGGTGAAACCTAAGGCCATATGTTCCTTCACTCAGCTCTTTCACTTCTGCTGATGAGCAGACAAAGTGTCTTCTTCCATGCCTATCCCAGATGTGAAACTGCCAAAATGAAGCCACCTTTTGGTGAGTTCCTTATGCAGTTCCCTTCACCTGACCTAGTGTGAGAAATATTAGCTGGCAACACAAGGTTGGCATCACCAGAGTACGCAAGGCCACCATCCGGAGGGTACAGGGGGGACTGCCGTCCCGGGCCCGGAGCTGGCAGGGGCCCGATGGCGCTAAGTTAATTTTTTATTTAAAAAAATCATTTTAAAAATATTTTATTTTATTTTACTTTTCTATGCATGGTGCGTGGCGCCACTGCGCATGCCCTGCCACCGCCAGAGGGCTCCACCTCCTCCCAGAGCAGCGTGGGTGTGGCTAGGGGGAACTTGCCAGGGCACGTGCTCTGTCTGTACTTCCTTTCTGCCCCCGTGTGCGGCCTTCGACAATGCTTCCATATGTGTCTCGCACCCTTGCTCACCCAGGGACGAAGCCCGAAGGTTCCTGGAGGAAGCAGCCCCAGTGCGCTGTCTCTTCCGGACCGGCGGCAGCAGGGCAGTGGGTGGGCGAAGTGATGGCTCCCCCTCCCCAGCACAGGAAGGAGGGAGGCCACCCGGCAGCGGCATCAGCTCCAGAGCAGCAAAGCTCCTGTCGGGAGGTGAAGCTGCAACTTCCAGTGAATCTCGCTCTCTTCCTCTTTCTCTCTCTGTGGGGGTCGGTGGGGGGGAATAGTGTGTGTGTGTGTGTGTGTGTGTGTGTGTGTGTGTGTGTGTGTGTGTGTGTAATTATGAGCTTCCATCATCCCAGCTCTTGCCAACCTAGCAGTTGGAAAGCAAGAAATTGCTAGTAGATATCCTTATCTATCTACTTGCAATTTCTTGCTTTTGAACTGCTGGGTGGTCAAGAGCTAGGAGGTATGACGGGAGCTCATCATTAGGTGTCCAGTCATGCCTGCCACATGTCCATGGAAACATCTGCAAATGCAGACATCGTTGGCTCTTTGGCTGTAATAAGAGATGAGCACTGAATTCTAAAGTTGGATACAACTGGCTTTCAAGCAAGGCTTAAAGACTAACTGCTGTACTGTATTTCAATGTGAGCTTTTGTGGATCAAGGCCACTGACTCTGGCTATAATCAGAGATGAGCACTGAACTCTAAAGTTGGATACAACTGGCTTTCAAGCAAGCCTTAAAGACTAACTGCTGTATTTCAATGTGAGTTTTTGTGGATCAAGGCCACTGACTCTGGCTGTAATCAGAGATGAGCACTGAACTCTAAAGTTGGATACAACTGGCTTTCAAGCAAGGCTTAAAGACTAACTGCTGTATTTCAATATGAGCTTTTGTAGATCAAGGCCACTGACTCTTTGGCTGTAATTAGAGATAAGCACTGAACTCTAAAGTTGGATACAACTGCCCCTTGATTTCTTTTGAGAAATTGTGTATTCCAGCCACTGCCACCCCAATGTGAGGAGAGAGAAAAGTGTGTGTGTGTGGGGGGGAGGGGGAATAGGATTGCTCAGTATGGGACCCAGAAATTTCTGATGGCGGCCCTGAGAGTACGCCCAATTGTGGTTCAAAAATACCACAATTTTCGAAGAGGCTCTTTCCATGTACCCAGCCTCTGTTCATGTAAGTCCTGTATGAATGGTAGAACATCTTTGATTCCAACCCAGTATCTGCAGCATTATGATACTCTTAACAGACTTGTAGACAACTCAAGACCCTCCAAATCACCCAACATTTTGGCATGTTCTCCCTCATTAAAACACGTTGGAAGCTGCACTCAAAGTGAAGGTGAATTGTTCAGCAAAAATAAAACATGTAGTAATCACCAAGGAGCAAACCTTCAGAGAGTTCACCAAAAAGTGAAATGGAGGAAAAAAGGTTGGTAATCCACTTTCAAAATATGCAACAAGCATGGGATATCATTTGCTATAGGCAAGGGGGCACAGGCTTTCAGGCGAGAAGTCTTTAAATCTGGTGGATATGTTTATCTAGTTTTGTTACGTCTAGTTTTGCTCTGTGTTCAGGAAAATTTGTATGACTGCTGGAAGTACGTGATGTCATGATCCTTGAGTAACCATGGCAACCTTATCACTAAGAGCTACTGAAGCACTTGTAAACACATTCCTTTCTAATGAGCCAAAGTGCAGCTGCATTCCCTCAAAGGAATGTGCACCTGCAGACCCCATGAGGGAGGATGACATATAGGTCAGGTGGCAGAGTGACGACAGACACATCTGACTACCCCACGAGGGAGAAGATGCCTCCCCCCTGTCAATCAAAACTCTGTGACTCTGAACACCTGCAGATTGAGTCATTCTAGAAATGCAAAGGTGGGAGGGAAATCTGCTCCTTTTTCTGTATAAAAGCAGAGCCATTTTCCCCAGTTCTTTGGTCCTCTTGGGTTGAAGGCAGAGATGTCTCCTTGAGCTGGACTCTAAACACTTATGATCTGAGCCCCTCAGATCTAAGTGGACTATACTAACTATGTTATGCTATGTACTTTGTCTTTTGTTTCTGTCTCTGTTCTTTTTCAGATGCTAAAGGAAAATAAAACTCTTTGTGAGTAACATCAATGGAGTGGATGTCAGTTTATCAGGCTATTTCTAAGTGCTTTGCTCTATGCCCCCACATGCTACCAATATACTAAACCACCGCATACTCCCTGTAAGCGACAGGTGGAGTTCTTTGAAGGCGATTGGGAAACGGTACAGTTGAGGTGACCTTAGGCTGCACTGGGAGTGTGCGGATAAAGGAAATTATCACAGCCTAAAGGATCGGTACATGCCTCCTGTAAACCAGCGCCTAGTCGAGTGTTCAAGACATGGTGGCAGCGGTGGGATTCGGATCTGAGAGCCAGGAGGCTTTGTCAAGGCAAATAGAGCAGCACTTTCGGGTCCTCTAAAAAGAGGGTAAGATTAGCCTGCAACATTTTGTTTCCTTACAGGTATAAGGATGGATGACTCGGAGTCATCACTGGTTACCATAGAAGTGGAGGTGCCGGCATCAGGGCGATCTTCCAGGAATAAGAACCAGGTGTTCCTATTCCATCCCATGATGGGACAAGGATTGTCAAAACCCTTAACCCTTCAGGAACTTCTGGGAATATGTGAGTCTGAGGACGTAGTGGTAGAGGAAACCCAGCAAGGGGAAGCGGCCGGAGGGTCTGATCAGCCTGTCCTTGCGCCGCCCCCTGTGCATGGAGCCCCTCCGGATACAGAACCGAGTCAGCTAAAGTCCCAGACAAGCTATGTTGGCCAGGAGGAAGGGCACCAGAGACCTACCGAGTGGAAAAGGATTAGGTCTCGGCATCCAGCCTACTGGGTAATGGATGAAGCTGCACGGGCTGATGCAGTTGCGGCTGAATGCGCCCCCCTCCATACCATGAGAGGCGAAAGCGTATGGGCAGAGGAAGAGGAACACCAGTCGGAGGAGGAAGCTCATAAGCAAGCTCACCGGAGCTTGTCTTGGGAAAGGGAGGTGCCTGCGGGTCCCCCTTCAACTTCCAAATGGCTACTGGACATGGTACGTAAAGCACCCTTTGATGGGAGTGTGACGGAGACCCAGAGGAGAAGTCTGATGGAAATCATTAAGCACCAGGTCCAGTGTGAGGAAATTCTCCAAAGGTATGGCCCCCCAGTAGGGCATACCAGGTGCTTGAGGAAGCTATTCCAGCGCGCCCCGTTAGACAAAACGTCACAGAGGAGGAAGCGCTGGGAGCCATTGGGGGGGGCATCCCGAGCTCAGGAGAGTGGAATGGCAGCACCAATGGTCTCGGTCCAGGCGGGGCCAGACCGGAGTGTCGAATCAGGAGATCGACACGAGCTGGCACAATTGCTGCAGGAGATAGCAGAGTCAGTGGCCTCGATCTAATCAGGATCGGACCAATGGGTCGGAATGGGAGCCAGACCCAAGGAGGTACAGAAACTGGGCTCTGGAATGGCTAAACTGTCCGTTAAGCTACCGGGAGCCACGGCGCTTTCCTCAGGAGAGGGGGTGGCCGGTGCCCATACCACTGCCGTGGAGCAGGAGGAACTACAGTGGAAGCTGCAGTAGGAGCAGCAAAGGGCAGAGCGATATTGTAACTATGTCGTGAAGTTACAACAACGGCTTGTAGAGGCACAGGAAGCCTTAGCCTTTGAGCAAGCAGCCCGCCAAGCAGAGAAAGTGGCAGCCGTTCCACCACCAAAGGAGGATGAAAACAGGCTTGACCAAATATATGGTCTCCTTCGACAGGAGCAGGTGGCTCGGTTGGCAGGTAATCTCGAAGGTGAGAGTGAAGCGGCACATTGAAGGGCTAAGATAAAACAGGAAATGGAGGATGAGAAATATGCCCAAGATTTACAGGAGGAAGAAGGGGCAGTGCAGTCATCACCAGCCCAGCCTATACTGTCAGCGGTTCCACAGCCCGCCGCACCAGACCTGCTTCTGCAGATTAAGCCACCGCCCAGAGCCTCTGTACCTCAGCCTGTCCATCTACCGACGCCACCAAAGGGAGTTCTTCCCCCTCCTTCTTCTTTTCCACAGGTTCCGCTTTTAGCGATACCAGGAGGAAACCCTCCCTTGCCAATGGGAGAGGTAGGAGGAGCTCCAACCGGAACAAGTCGATTGGAGGATATGATGGCAAATTTCTTTGAAACGCAGATTCACGTTATGCAAATGAAGCAGCAAGCGAAACCTGTGACAGCCGTTAATGCTGATCGGAAGCGTCTGCCAAATCTGACAGACCCCTAGAACATTCTCTCTTTTCTTTCCAGGTTTGAGCATGCATGCAAAGCAATGAAAGTGGATGAGATTGAGTGGCCAGGGCTAATCAGTACACAGCTGAGGGGTCCGATCCTGGACTATTTTGATGGATTGCCCAAAGATTATACATGGCCCCAAATACGAGATGCTTTGGAGAAATATTGTGCGATAGTCCATGACGTTCTGAGAACGAGATTCTGGGAGATCCAATGGGATGGTAAACAACCATTTGTTGCCCTCATGATTCAGCTGCCGCAAGCCTATGACCGATGCGTCATAGGCATCTAAAGTGGAGATGACACCAAGCACCCGAGCATTTGCGCTGAAGGAACAGTTTATGGAGGTAATTCCACCTTCTTTAAGACTCAGTCTTGCTGATAAGGAAATTGATGATCCTCAGTTGCTTGCCCAAAAAGCTGATATGATTTGGATCAGCAAAATGAATGTCAAGAAGCAGATGCCTAAGACAGCCCAGTCATCAGGGAAATTCAAAGAGACAAAAAGTCAGGCTTTTGTGAAGATACCGCCTGCATCGAGTGGAGCAAAGGAGCATGCGCCGAAATGGGACGGTAATAAGCCAAAGGGTAAGATGGCTCCTGTTTCTAACATTACCTGTTATCATTGCTCCAAGCCGGGACAAACCCGCCAGCATTGCCCTGCATTGCAAAAAGGTGCAACTCAACCCGCAAAGGAGAAATCAGGACCTGGTACTTCCAGTTCCTGCATTGCTCAAGCGGCAAGCCAAACAACTGATTCATTTGAGAATCAGCCATCGCAGATGGGAACAGCAGTAACTGCCCGAGATTCTGCTACAGGTCCAGACATACAGCAAGTCCAACCAGCTCGTGAGTATAGCGCTCACGTTGTTAGAGACCCTAGAGTAGCATGGCAGCTGAATATTACCACTGCACAGACACAGACACCTATAGCTTTAGATCCTACTGAACTGCTAGGGAACGATCTCTTGTCCAAAATGGAAGCGCAAAGGTATGCCTTAGTGACTTTACTAAATGAGCAGGGAGAACCATTTGTCTCTATTAAAGCATTTAAAGATTCTGGTTCTGATTTTTGCAGCATACATGAGAATTTTGTTAAACCTGAACAGATTTTGCAGGATTGTTATTTACCCATAGAGGGATATCACCTAGAAATTGGGGGGAAAGTGGTTAATAGTCCTTTGGCTAAAATTAAGCTGAAATATGGTTGTTTCACAGGAGAAGCTCTTTGCTTGGTCCACAGGTCTAGTAGCCACCCTTCCCTACTCCTAGGTCTTTCTGTAATGATTTTAGAGGAACAATTGAGGTCCAAGCAGGCCAATGTACTTAAAGCAGTAACCCAAAGTCAAAGCCAGCCTGTGACTGTTCCAGATACACCAGCACCACCTGCTGGGCAGCCCAAAATTTATTCTTGGACTTTTTCTGAAAAACTGGCCTATGCTAGTTTTACTAAGGAACAACAACAGTGCCCAACTTTAGAAGAAATTAGGCAGAAGGCTAAATTGAATTTGTCTTTGTCAGGTGCCAGGCCAAGCCGGTTATTTTATTCAGCAGATGGACTTTTGTATAAACAGATCAAGTTGCCTAAACCTGATACAGGGACTAGAGACTTGCTAGTTGTGCCTCAATCTTTTCAGGACATTGTTCTTAAAATGGCACATGACTCAGCATTTGCATTGCATCAAGAAAGAAAGAAAACTCTTCAAAGAATTTCAGAACACTTCTTTTGGCCCAGGTGTACTTCTGATTGTAAAGAGTTTATAAAAAGCTGTTTCACATGTCAAAGAATTGGGAATGTACAGTCTAAAACCAAAGCTAAACTTGGTGTACCTGAAATAGCAGGAAAGCCATTTCAGAGGGTAGAAATTGATGTGTTTGGTCCTTTACCTAAATCAAAAGGGGGAAAACAGTATGTATTTACCTATGTTGATACTTTTACAAAATGGTGTGAAGCTGTACCCTTAACTTCAATTTCTGCATCCCATATTGCTAAAGCATTTATTGAAATTGTCAGTAGGTTAGGTTTACCTGTTGAAATTGCCTCAGATAGAGGTGGAGCTTTTGTCTCATGTCTCATGCAGACTGTATGCAAATTAGCAGGGGTAGAACAAACTTTTTCTTTGCCCTACCATCCCCAATCCCATGGGACAGTAGAGCGATGTCAAGGGTCACTACAAAGATTGTTGACTGCATATGTACAAGATTTTGGAGAAAACTGGGTGGAAGGTTTACCACTAATTCTCAGCACATACAGGTCAGCCCCACATGAAAGTTTAGGGGGAACCACACCAGCTGAGATGTTGTTTGGGTTCAATCTCCAAGGGCCTCTCCATCTTCTCAAAGGAGAATGGGAAGGTACAACCTCTGAATTGCCCCAACCAGTATCTAAATACATTGAAAACTTGCAGAAGAAGCTAAATGACATACATGCATTAGCTAAGAAACACCTGAAGTCAGCTCAGGATGTCACCAAGTTGTACTACGATCGTAAAGCTAGACAAAGAGATTTTCAGCCAGGACAGCAGGTCATGGTTCTGAACCCACATTCTGTTGGGCAGCTCCAAGTCCAATGGGAGAGTCCAGCCAAGGTATTACAAAAGGTTGAGGAATATAACTATAAGATTCAATTTGAAGACACAAAGATTTGTAAAATTGTTCCTGCAAACTCTTTGAAACCTTATGTGTCCAGATCTAATGTACAAATGCTCAGAATCACCGGTTCAAAATCTTCAGAGGAAGAATGGGACTGGGTGAATGTTATGGAAGAATACCAAAATTCTGGAAATGTTGATTCTGTATATATTTCTGAAAATGTACCAGAAACTGAACAGTTAGCTTTGAGAAATGTAATAGCCAAGTTCAGAGATTTGTTCACTTCTGAACCAGGATGTACAAATGTCTTATCATATGATATTCCTGTTACTTCTGAACCAATCTGGGTACCTCAATACAGGTTAGCTGGAGCCATAGAAGCTAAAGTCAATGAGGAGGTTGACAAAATGTTAGCCCTAGGTATGATAGAGAAATGTGAATCACTTTGGAATGCTCCTGTGGTGTTAGCTAAAAAGGAAAATGCTCAAGGGGAAATTTTACCTGAGATCACATTTTGTGTAGACTATCGCAGACTTAATGCAGTCACACCACATGATCATTTTCCTTTATCCAGGACAGATGACCTGATCCAGAAGCTAGCTGGATCCAAATGGGTCACAACTCTGGATTTAAAAAAAAGGATTTTGGCAGATTCCTCTGACACAGGAAGCGAAGCTTAAAACTGCTTTCTGTACTACCAGAGGTCAATATTGTTTTACCATGATGCCTTTCGGTTTGAAAAACTCTCCAGCTTTGTTTCAACGGATGATGAACCATATTTTAAAGGGTTTACCATTCGCTGATGCCTACATCGATGATTTGGCCATTTATAGCCAAACATTTGAGGAACACTTGCAACACTTAGAAACTGTGTTAGCCAGACTACAAGAAGCAGGCCTCACAGTCAATGCTAAGAAATGTCAATGGGGACAAGCCAGTGTGATCTACTTGGGACACCAAGTGGGAAATGGAAAAGTCTCACCTGTAGATGCCAAAGTAGAAAGTGTCAAAGATTGGCCAATACCAATCACCAAAACACAAGTCAAATCTTTCCTAGGCATGATGAATTACTACTGGGACTTCATTCCTCAGTTTAGTGAGATAGCCACACCTCTCACAGAACTGACAAAAAGATCACACCCCACAAAGGTAATTTGGACACCAGAATGTCAAAAAGCCTTTGAGACACTGAAGCTGAAACTCATTCAGGCACCCATCTTAGTGTCTCCAGACTATCAGAAACAATTTGTTCTGAAAACTGATGCTTCAAACACAGGTATAGGAGCATGCCTACTACAAGAAGGAGAAGATGGGAAACTTCACCCTATCTCCTACTTTAGTAGAAAACTGTTGCCAAGGGAACAGGCCTATGCAGTGATAGAGAAAGAACTTCTAGCCATAATTTGGTCCATCACTAAGCTTAGAAGTTACTTATGGGGTCAAGAGTTCATTCTCTTAACAGACCACAATGCCTTAGCTTTCCTGAATAGGATAGAAAACTAAGAACCAGCACCTACTTCGCTGGGCTCTCCTTTTGCAAGACTTTTCAAATAAGGTCTCTCATATCAAGGGGAAAGATAACATCGAGGCGGACTCTCTGAGCCGGATGTATGACAGCCAGGAAGGAGCTGAGGTCATTAAAATTGGTTGAAAACCTGTGTATATATCTTTTTCTGTACTTTGCTTTGCAGTAACTAGCCTTAAGAGAACCTTTGAGATCACTTAATGAACTCAGATGAGCTATTTTTGCAATATTGGTTTCCATTACTCAAGACCACCCAATCTTGAAGATGGTAGGTCCATGGGAGCATCCATCTTTGAAAGGGAGGGTGTGTCATGATCCTTGAGTAACCATGGCAACCTTATTACTAAGAGCTACTGAAGCACTTGTAAACACATTCCTTTCTAATGAGCCAAAGTGCAGCTGCATTCCCTCAAAGGAATGTGCACCTGCAGACCCTACGAGGGAGGATGACATATAGGTCAGGTGGCAGAGTGACGACAGAGACATCTGACTACCCAACGAGGGAGAAGATGCCTCCCCCCTGTCAATCAAAACCCTGTGACTCTGAACACCTGCAGATTGAGTCATCCTAGGAATGCAAAGGTGGGAGGGAAATCTGCTCCTTTTTCTGTATAAAAGCAGAGCCGTTTTCCCCAGTTCTTTGGTCCTCTTGGGTTGAAGGCAGAGATGTCTCCTTGAGCTGGACTCTAAATACTTATGATCTGAGCCCCTCAGATCTAAGTGGACTGTACTAACTATGTTATGCTATGTACTTTGTCTTTTGTTTCTGTCTCTGTTCTTTTTCAGATGCTAAAGGAAAATAAAACTCTTTGTGAGCAACATCAATGGAGTGGATGTCAGTTTATCAGGCTATTTCTAAGTGCTTTGCTCTATGCTCCCACATGCTACCAATATACTAAAACACCGCATACTCCCTATAAGCAACAGGTGGAGTTCTTTGAAGCCGATTGGGAAGCGGTACAGTTGAGGCGACCTTAGGCTGCACTGGGAGTGTGCGGATAAAGGAAATTATCGCAGCCTAAAAGATCGGTACATGCCTCCTGTAAACCAGCGCCTAGTCGAGTGTTCAAGACACGTGAGTATTTGATATTAGGATTTCGATAGTGACATGATTTGGAAAAATAGACTGTTAAAAGAAGTGCTTATGAAATAAGGAATATGGAATATTGCAAGGATAAAAAATACATTTTAAATGCTTTCACACAAGATTAGAACACTGGTGGCTGGACACTTTCCTGAAATTTCAGAACGTTTCAAAAAGTGAAATGTTTTGAATGTACTTTCTTCACTTTGAATTTAAAAAAAACTTAAATACTGTATACTATAATGGGTATATGCCAAAATTTGTGTGTGGTTGGTTAGAAGTGGGTTCCCTGTCAATGAAAAAGTATGTTGAAAAGTTCAAAGTAGAATTTCATAAAGTTGCTATTAACCTGACTATTGGAAAATGTATAAGTAGTCATCCCTGTAAACCTACTTACATTCATCTCATAGTATTTCGAGCATGGTTCATATTTTGAAATTCATCTATTTAAATATAGAAATAACAACTACAGTACTGGATAAAATAGATTTCTACCTATATAACCATGAGAAAAGAGAAGATATCAGTGATGACTTGCTAGAAATTAATATTGTTGCACAGAATCCAATTGGTATCTGCACAAACTGTGCATAACTTGTGCAGCTAATTGTAGTTTGTATGGTGCCAGGAGCATCTCAGTTGCATGCTTTGTCATAAGTCCAGTTACACAACTGAGATGCTCCAGGACCTCATTAACTGGCCACAATTAACAACAGCATGTTACACAAATCTTATGCAAACACCAATTGGATTCTGGCCATTGTTTGAGATAGGCTTCAGATCTATATTTTCCCTGCAGAAGACAAACCTGATTATACATTCTTGGAATATATGAAGACCTGACACACCTAATAAAACAGAAATTTTTAATTCCTACAAAGTGCACAGAGAGTGACTGAACATATCACAAAACCACATTCTACTTTTACTGGCAAAATACCACAATTGGATGCCTGGGAGAAATGCTACTGCCGAAAGAAGAGGCTTTTCCATAAAACTGAATCTTAAGGATTTTGTTACATACAAACTATTAGTAAAGGTAAAGGTCACCCTTGCGCAAAAGTCATATCCGACTCTAGGGTTCAGTGATCATTTCTGTTTCAAAGCCGAAGAGCCAGCGCTGTCTGCTTCTGCAGACGTTTCCGTGGTCATGTGGCAGGCATGACTAGACACGGAACACTGTTTACCCTCCCACCAAAGTGATCCCTGTAACTTGTAACTTCTTGCTTTCGAACTGCTAGGTTGGCAGGAGCTGGGACAAAGACGGGAACTCATTCCGTCCTGCAGTATTTGGGTATCGAACTGCTGACCTCCCTGCCTTCTAGTCAGCGTCTTAGCCACTTGAGCCACTGTAGTCGGTATGAGTAAGAGTTTGGCTGTAAACCAAGCATTTGGTTTGATAATACCTTCTAGATAGAAAAATTGCCCCAAATAATCAGAAACCTCTGGGAGAGCATGACATTGTGAATGGATTAATACAGCCTTATGCCACATAATTAAAAACTAATTTCATGATGAATAACCTTTGGACTATAATGTATCTTAACTAGAACATGGTCTTTAGAGAGATTTTTCCTCAAAAAGCATTAAAATCCAAAAAATTCGATTTAAATTTAAAAAATCCAATTTAAATTTTAAAAATCTGACTTCTTTGATTTTTTTTTAAAAAATCATTGATTTTTATCCACCATTGCTGTAATTGACTTTTTAACCTAGTGGGGGTACTAAGATGCATTCTCCCATCTTGCTCATGTAAAGAGATTCTTAGTTCCACTTTTTTTTCTACTGCAAAACAATTAAACAGGTCTGCATGGCTCAATGAAGGCAACTGAAAGCACTGGGGAGGGGAGCAAGGCAGCCTTTGTCTGCAATGTGAGGAGAGATGGAAAATTGATACCTTTCTAACTTCTGTCACATAATCAATCTAAACCCCGTTTGCTTTGATGATAATCCGGCTGCATGAGCCATGGTTCATACCTGGCCCAGTTCTTGAACTTTTTTCTTTAGTTCCAAGTGAATTCCATCTTTTCCTGCTGAAGAGTTCTAAAGAATTTGCAAGCTTGTCTTATTTGTAACACTTCATTGACCCAAAATTGAATTGCCCAACCATGGACTTTGTTTATATGAATGGATCACATGACCTTTTCATTCTTTCTTTTCTTTTTTAGTATCTAAATGGATCACATGACCTTTTCATTCTTTCTTTTCTTTTTTAGTATCTAAATGGTTTTTGTTACAGGAAGGCAGATTTAAGCTGAACAGGAAGAAAGGTCTTGACAGTAAGGACGGTTTGATGGGAGAACCATGTACCAAAATGACAATACATCCCCATTGTGGAAGTCTTCGAGATGGGCAGCCATCTTTTTGGGGGGATGTTTTTCTTTGCATTGCATTAAGCAAAGACTTGGACTAGACCAGTGATGGCGAACCTTGGCACCCCAGGTATTCTTGGACTTCAATTCCCAGAAGCCCAAGTCAGCACTCCTGCTGATCAGGGCTTCTGTTCTTGAAGTTCAAGAACATATGGAGAGCCAAGGTTCGCCATCAATATTCTAGTCAGTCTACCTGATATTCTCCAATTCTGTTTATTAAATTTCTAACCCACCATTTCTTCGGAAAGATCTGGAGCAGCTTAAATGGGTTTGTTTGTTTGTTTGTTTTGAAATGTATGTTATAGTATTTTGATTTCTATAGTGTTTGTTTGTTTTATTTCTATTTTAATCGTATTAGAAGCTGCCCAGAATAGTGGCTTCACTAATCAGGTGGGATATTCAATCAATTACTGTAATCTTTTTTTCTTTCCATTCTCACATCAACGGTAAAGCATATGTAACACTGAAAGATATTGACTAAAAAGAAAATCATGCTGTGGAAAGTGGAAGGCAACAAGAGTACAGGAAAATCTAATAAATTAAAATAAAAATTTAAAAATTAAAAAGTTGTTGTTGTTGTTGTTGTTGTTATTATTATTATTATTATTATTATTATTATTATTATTATTATTATTATTATTATTATTATTATTATTATTATTACAAGATGAATTAACTCTCTAAAGGAAACCACAGCCTTGAGTTTGCAAGAGCAAAGCTCAGTCATACAGTTGCTATAAGTTGGAAGTTGTGACACATCACAAATAAACAATTCATCAACTCAATATAACCCAACAATTTTCATGACCAAGCAAGGATTTCATCCCACAAATACTCACTACAACATTCACTGCATTTGTTTGTCCAGTATGGCCCCTACCAGCATTTAATAAATACCTGACACAGGGATGACTTCTATGATGTGAACATAGGAAGATGCCTTATGTCAGATCACTAATCTATCTATCTTTCTCAATCTCTCTCTCTCTCACACACACACACACACACAAACACACAGAGGGCCGCCATCAGGGCAGTACTACCAGTACTGCCGTATAGGGCCCAGAGCTGACAGGGGCCCTGCCGACGCCGGCCATAACTATGTGTGTGTGTGTGTGGGGGGGGATAAGATTGCTCAGTATGGGGCCTAGAAATTTCTGATGACGGCCCTACACACACAAAAAAAAACGGCAGAAGCAGGGTGAAACCTGCAATCTTATTCATGCCAGACAAGTGGTCCAGAATTTCATCACATGAGCAGCAAAGGAAATCTAAAGCCTAAAGCAGGAGTGCCCAAACTACGGCCCATACGGGCGCATTTTACTTCCACTTCCAGGAGCGACCATGGCTTCACGGGCTGGATGAATTGGCATCGGGGGCTGCATCCGGCCCCCGGGCCGTAGTGAACAGCTCCCTGAACCATGTGACTGGCCCATGGCCTGAAAAGTTTGGCCATCCCTGGCCTAAAGGAATCTCTCAGTGCAAATATAACGAGGGAAATGAAATGTATTGGAGCACACATGAAGAACTGATGGCCCTTAGCAGAGATTTAACAGCAGTACTAGAACAAATTTAGTTTTCCATAGCCAAATTTGATTCAACATCACTAGACAGGGAGATTTATAATTGCACATAATATCCGCATGCTCCAGAAATGTCCACAAAGGAGGGTGTGTCGTCAATTTAACAAAATTATCTTCACAATATACCTTTGGTTACATTAGCCCCCTCCTTCCCAAAGAGGCAGACTTTTGAAACAAGGCACGTCAAGTTGCCCAGTGAAGCATTGAGTCTTCTTCACTCTACCTCTTTCCAGACTGTGCATCTTCACTGGTGTTGAAAAGAGAGTTATCAAGACTAATGCCATCATGATCAAAGCTGTTTACTTGTGCTGAATCACAGCACCAGCAGCCTTCTTTGCCATGGCTTTGCTTCTCCCAGTCTGCCCCTTCTTTATGGTACTAAAAACAGAATTTTTTGGACTCTAGGTGTTAGTATTTTTAAAAGGATTTTCCCCCCAAGCTCTCCCTAATACTGGGAGCTGACCAAAGAAAGAACCTTTCAATTTTATGCACCTTGAATTTAAAAAAAGCTATTAAAATAAGCAATCTTATTATTTTTGTTTTTAAACCACACACCATTCTGAAAGTCCTGGATCTTAGGTGAAGAGACATCCAAAATTAAAATAGAATCTCACCTCTCCCTCCTCATTCCATCTCATGAGCTCCAGAAAGCCAGATGACTAAAACCTGCTATGTTATATAACTTTCTGTATTCCAGACTGGGGTCTACAGCCCTCAGCTAGAAACATGGGACAGGGCCATAGCTATGGACTTTGCTATGTAGAAAATAACAGGTTTAATCCCTGGCATCTGCAGTCAAAGTTCCCAAGTGCGGAAATGGGGATGGGCTGAGCCAGTTGAACTCTGCTTGCCCCATCTCCACTACAGCCACTGTGCTTTTTCACAAAAGCTTGAACACATAGCTTCTACATGGACAGATCAAGAAGCTATAGTCCAGAATGAGTAAAAATAAATAAATTCAAGTTTTGCCTTCAGCATTCCATCTGGCATTTAGCCTTCTACACCATCACACCCCTGACCCATGCAAAACTCAAGAGTCAACCAATAGTCCTATGTATAATTAGGCATATCCACCAAGGGCTGCCTGGTGCTTAAGTAGATGCACTGATCTAAGGCAGCAAGAAAAAAAGCGACATTTTCCCCCCAAACTAAGAGCATGCCCCTTGGTTTGAAACTTTGTAAATCTGGGACTTTTCAATGGTTTTTACAGAACCGGCTGGGACAATGAAAATCTGGGAAATTCCTGGTTTTCTGGGACATATGGCAACCCTAAGTGGAACCTCATACAACAATTGCCCTGTATAGCAATGAAATCACATAACAATTAGGGTTGTTGTGGGGTTTTTTTGTTGTGGTTTTTTTTGGGGGGGAGAATGGTGTCCCACGTAACAATTTTCCCTATGGAAAAAATCGTACAACAATTTTTCAATAGGAAAAAACACTTAGCAAAAAAAATATTGTTGTACGATGCATCCCACAGGGAAAATCGCTATACGATGCATGTATCATATAGCAATTGTTTTGTACAACAATGAGCCCCATGGAACAGGTTAAAATCGTTGTATGAGGTACCACTGTTTGTTTTTCAGATTCAGTACTCTGCTGCTAAAGAGGTGCTGCTGGCATAGTTAGAGGAGACAATGGTTGATTTCCTGCTCTTTTGTTCTTAGGTATATTTATGCTCATCTGGGCAGGAAAAATCAAGTCACCTAGCTCACCATCTCTTACTTTACAGAAGACAATGCTTCATGGTGTCCCCTCAGTCTTGGGGCCAGCTATGGGAAAGATGTGTGACACAATGCAACCTAGGAAAGTAAAGGGTACTTCCACATGGTTTTCTTTACAGTATTTCCTTTTAACTTTCATTCACCAGGATAGAGGGGAAAATGTTTTTGACGATTTCAATTCCAATGTACTGGGCTACCAGTAAAGTTAAGGAACAGAATTAGGCTCAGGGTTTTAATGTACCCCCTTGGGAGTTCATGAACCCATGGAGAACTCCATTGGGACCAACATACTGACAACAAGAGCATGTCATTTATATTTTTCACTGTAAGCAGCATAATTCACTGAAAAATAGCACAGATGGTTTTTAATGCTACAATATGTTATATGGCCTAAAACAGGGATCAGCAACCTTTTAAAGTTGGGGGCCGGGTCACGCTCCCTCAGATAGTTGAGGGGACCAGACTGGTGATCCCCTACCATAAATGCATCCGCAGATGCTGGATTATTTGGTGCCATGGGCCAGATCCGGCCCATTTTTCAAAGGGTCACAATTGCCATCCTTTGAGCTCTGCAAATACCATTCACTTGAACAGGAGTAGACCGGGGCTCCGCTCTGGAAGCGGATCTTTGGTCAAAGAGCATTTGCAAATTGCATTGGAAGTAGACCTGGCCTCGCTCAAGAAGTGAGCCTGGGGAAGAAGCACCTATGCCGGCCCAAGGTTGCCTACCCCTGGCCAAAGACAAACAAGATCATCAATAGATTTGTTATTGACATTATCATTTCTGCTGTGTGTTTTTTTGTTGTTGTTGCTTGTAATAATACTAATTTAAATCTGCACAGAACAGAGGGATGAGATTGGTGATACAGCAATGTTAAATAATTATGCAAGTGACAATGTCACAGAATGCCTACAAGGAAGGTCTAGTTGTATCTGGATTCTGTAACCTTTCTGTAATAAAATATAGTTCTCAGGGACTGTAACATCCAATTCTGGTACATAAGGGTTACAGTCACTGCAGATACACCTCAAGTGGTGTGACTGAGACCTCCTTTCTCCTGAGAGATACAAATCCACTGGTTTAAAGGGAGAAAACATCCTCCTCTCAAAGGGAAATTGTTGTTGTAATCCCATTTCCTTGCATCCCAGGGATCAGACATTTCAATTATTTCTAAGGCCTCCTGATCTTGCCCAAGAATTAAAGCTCAGCTCTTTCTCAAAATATAAAAAACCCAAAGAACCTGCCCTTTTAATCTGTGTTTTACAGTCAGACTGGTTATGCTGCTTTTGTCACAGACAATTAAGTTTCTAACTTGTGATTTGTGTATTCTCACAATACAATTGGCATTTCTCAATTTGATTGGGACAGATTAAGTCTGCTATGTCAAGGTCATGATTTCAGAAAACCATCCTCTGCCACACAGTCTTAATAAGGGAGGGAGGTGCCACTGGTACTTTATTGGGATGATTAAAAGTGCTGCAATTTGGTGAGTGTTAAATAACTTATTTCAAATTAACCTGAAGCTCTGTGTTCATGTGTAACTCTAATTGAGAGTCTTAAGTACTGTGAAATTTTCAGCACAAAAGGGAACACACACAGTCCCTAGATAATGAATTGCAAGCTTTTAACAGGCAATTTCATCAAGCAAATCATGTCTATTTTCATTGCTCAGCAGCAATTTCTATGGATGACATGGACCATACATATAACTTTCTACCAAACTTCCTAATTCATGTAAATAATTCAAGCAGAAAAAATGGTGCAATATTTGAGGCAAGTTATCAATAATACAATTGGCCACTTTTGCATTTGATGAATTGTTAAAATATTTCTGTGATGCAAAGATGTTTTGATGACCATGGTGAAGAAGTTGTATCCTCCTGGGAAGTAGAGATACTTCCTGCTGTCAGAACTAAGTGCACTGTCAGGTCTCATAGAAAAAACCTTGTCCACAGTTTATTACATAGTGACATTATAAACTATAACTTCTAGGCTTGAACATAAGGTAGAAAATACACTTATGTCAAAATCCAATGTTAGCCCCAATCCAGGATGGATTACAGTCCCCAGATCTGAAATTACCCTTTTTATTATTTTTTATACTTTTATTTCCAATAATGAAAATTCTCTCTTTATTTTTATTTGCCATCCACTTTAAGGTTAGGCTTCCGTATGCACCAAGCACCAGACTAACACGCACTCATTCACAACACTTTGCAGATAGATAGCTGCAAAGATCAATTGTTAATCATTTTTCAAAGGGTCACAATTGTGATCCTTTGAGCTCCGCAAATACCATTCACTTGAATAGGAGTAGACCGGGGCTCCGCTCTGGAAGCGGATCTTTGGTCAAAGAGCATTTGCAAATTGCATTGGAGGTAGACCAGGCCGCTCAAGAAGCGAGCCCGGGGAAGAAGCACCTATGGCGGCCTGAGGGAAGTAGATGGCCCCAATTAAAAGTAGTATATCAGGTAGTGGCCAAACGGTAAAAATCAAGCATGAAAAGAAAACCATTTGAGGCGAGTCCCACTGTAATTCTTCATGAAAACTCCAATTTATTTCAAGGACATGTACTTCACATCAGAAATGTCCATCAATCGACAAGGATATGCAGTTTAGCTCAATCCACAGCTTGGTTCAATCGTACGTATACACGGTAACTGACCACAAGCCCCTCCTTGGAATTGTTGTGAACGGGAAGCCCACGCCTCAAATTCTGTCCCCAAGGATGTTGCGTTGGGCAATTTTCCTAAATGCATATGATTTTATTTTGGTGCACAGGATCGGCAAGAACATCAGTCACCCTGATGCCCTGTCAAGTTCTCCAAAGTTAAAAGGGGTCGGGGAAGCCGATTGCGAGATCAAACGCGACCACCAGGTCCTTATGATTGAGGCTTTCGACTCACCCCCAGTTGTCCCTTCAGATATAGCCAAGGCTATAGCCAAGGATGTAACATTGACTAAAGTAATGTCTTGGGTACAAAAAGGCTGGCCTGTCTCTCCTCTAGCTGAGGAATTCAGAACATTCCACCACAAGCATTTGGAACTGTCAGTGGAACGAGGTTGCCTTCTATGGGGCCAGCGGATGGTCATTCCTGTCACTCTCAGGAAAAAGGTTTTACATCTACTTCATACAAGTCACCCGGGAATTGTCCATTCCAAAGCCCTTACCCATAGCTACTTTTGGTGGCCTCAACTGGACCAAGACATAGAACAAATGGTCGGCGCTTGTGCCAGTTGTCAATCCTCTCACCCAGAGCAATCCCACCTTCCCTCTCAGGAATGGGATTCTGCTCGGGGCCCGTGGTCCAGGTTGCACATAGATTTTGCAGGTCCATTTAGGGGGTGCCCTATTTTTGTTGGTTGTGGATTCATTCTCTAAGTGGCTGGAAGTGATTAGGGTGCCTAATACCACTTCAGCCACCCCGATAATGCACCTAAGAAGGTTGTTTGCAGCATTTGGACTTCCAGATGTGCTGGTGTCCAACAACGCATCCACATTCACATCTGCAGAATTCCAATCCTTCATGGAAAGGAATGCAATTAGGCACATCACTGCCGCCCCATTCCACCCAGCCACCAATGGCCAGGTAGAGTGGCATGTGTGCACAACTAAAGACGCACTTCGGCATATGGGTGAAGGGGATTTGGAGCTCCAGCTATGCCAGTTTCTTTTCACATATAGGCTCACTCCCCTTGCCTCAGGGCTGTCCCCTTCTGAATTGCTCCAGCGAAGGAAACTGTCATCCTTGCTGGACAGATTTGATCCCTCTATGGTAGAGGACAAAGGCACAAATATAGCAATCCAACACCAGAAGGGTTTCTCGTCCAGAGACCCTGTACATTGCCGCAATTATGCAGCTGGTGGTCCTACGTGGGTGCGTGGGTTTGTGATCGATCAGATTGGTCCTGTTTCTTACAGAATCAAAACAGCCACTGCTCTGATCTGGACGAGGCACGTGGATCAATTGAGACCCAGAATACTGGACCCACAGAACGAATACAGATACTCAGTGTTAGGGTTGGCCCCCACCCGTTTAAACCCAGGGGGCAGAGGTAATAGTCAGCAGCAAGCTAACTTAGACCCAGAGGTGTGTTCTAGGGACTGATTTCAAGGGGAAATTGTGGAATGCTCCGGCCATGTGTACCCCTACACTGTCCCAGCCTAGCTCTCTGGATTCCTTTATTGATGATGACCAATTTTGTTTGGAGTATCCCTCCACTCTTAGTACACACAGGAGGGACCCTGAGTTGTCTTATTCATCCACAGAATTAGATTTTGGTTTTGAGCGATCCCCTGCTCCTCCAGCTGACAAACGGGACTTTAATTTGGGTTTACAATCCTCCCCCTCTAGTCAATCCCTCACTCCAGTCGGGTCGGCCATCCTACGAGCCCCTGAGCCGGCTCAGCAAAGCGTCCGACCCAGAAGGGAAACTAGACCGCCATCCTGGTTAAAGGATTTTGTTTTTACCTAGGGGGGAAGAATGGTATGTATGTTAACTGTGTTTTCTGACAGGAGCGGAATGTCTCTTTTCTCATGTATCTATTCTTATGCAAATAAGTGGATCGAAAATGTGCACACTCTGTTAGCCAATGGGCTTGTTGTATTATTGTTACTGTTACTGTTTATAGTGCATATAAGTCCGAATTTTGCCCCATCCAAACTGTGTTCAAACCCCATTAATAAAGAGCTGAATTTCACTACTTCACTCGTCTGCTTCTTCATTCCCTGAACACGAAAATTCCCCAGCCACCAGCACTGTGTACATATTTTAATTTCTAATCTGCCACTTGACCCCAAAGACAATAGAGGGAAAGAGACAAGCAAGCAGAGAAAAGAATTAATCTCAAAACTTCAGGGGAAGGGTGGATGTGAGTTCCTGGCTTTTGCCCAAACATGTCCAGGGCAAAAGAGAATATTCAGAGAGATTCAAATATGAAAACATTTTTTTAATTAATTAATTTGACATTCCAGGTATAACTGCTAATGGAAAAAAAATTGATCAGTTAGGTCTGCTATGCTTATTTAGCATATAGGGTGAAAAGCATTTTAAACCAAACTGCAGTTTCCAGAGCAGTTTAAAGAGAAAGGGAGGAAGGTCCCCGCCCACCAGACCATGACCCTTTTAAGTAGGGGTTTGAAATCTTTATAAATTTATTTTTAAAAAATCAACCCTTGCAGTTATCTACCTGCAAGTTTGTGTGAATGTGTGCATGTCAGTGTGATGTTTTGGTGTACTGTACACATATGCCTGGCAGTACCAATGTGTAGGGCAAATGAAAATAAATGAAACAACTTTATTTATAAATAATATAAATAATTGTTGTGTTCTAATAGTGTAACCTTCTTCATGTGATAACAATGTATCTTAACAATGTAACCTTTCCTACAAGTAACAATATAGCCTTCAGCTGTATCACTATAATCTATGTAATAGGACGCGAGCTAATGACCACCAGGGGCAGCAGCGAGCGTCCAAGCTCTCTTGGTCCATACTCATCAAAGGCAACAGCGCGGAGTTTCCCGCCACTACCTACACCTGGACAAGAAGGGCGTGACCAGCAATGACGTCACGCGGACTATAGCCAATTGGCTATCGTGGAGCCACATTCGAATGTTTACTACTGTATATATAGAGCTATGCATCCGCCATTACCTCATGTTCCCTCTGACCACCATGCAATAAACCTGAGTTAAACCAGTCCGTGACTGTTTCCTGTGTCTTGGTTCTCATACACTAAAATAATAATAAATGTGTATCTTTCAAAATCTACGGTTACAAAGACAAAAATTATTTTTAGAATAAACAGAGGTGAGATTAGGCCTAACTATGTGAACCATTTTATAACACTTAATTCCACCAGTTTCCTTTTTATAGCCAAGCAGAGGGAAAAGGAAAGTAAGATATTTTATTTCAACATGTTTACCACTAAACTAATTTGGGGGGGGGGGGAGATGAAGAGTGGAGAATAGCTTTGTTATTCCATTCAGCCATTGTTGTTTTATTTCAGCCCTATTTGTGCAATTTCATTTTTCCTGCCCAGAAATAACTGTAGACAACAGCACTAAAATGAACTCTTAACTGCTCCATCTGGTGTCATACATCAGTTCACAAGATAGAGAGGGGAAAATGAAAATAAGAGAGTAGATATTGCCTGACAACAGAAAGGAGACAGCATGGATAAAACAGAGACATACGATAAAATATAAAAGGGCTTTTGTTTCTGTTTTATGGAGGCTGTTGTTAACCTGCAGAGTCATGGGTGCTAAAATTTATTTTATATTTCCCCCCTTCTTTTTGCAGGCTACTCTATTTAAAAAAGCCCAGGAATTGTAGTAGCTTTTATAATGTTTTGGTAAAAATACATAAATAGACTCTTGCTCTGCCTTTACCATGCTGCCTTTAAAAGATACAGGTGCAGACTTGAGGCGCCGTTGCCAACCTGTATGGTAATTACCGTACGGTACGGTAATTTGGCCCTCCGTACGATTACGACTACCATACGGAGATGCACAGTAATTTTCAGCAATTTTGAAAAATAATTTTTAAAAAGATTATTTCCGGTTCCGTCCTGGGTCAAAATTAAAAAAACAGATTTCCTCATAAATATTTTTTAAAAATGCCCGCCTAAGCTCTGCCCATAGCTCCACCCAGACTCCGCCCAGTATGCGCACATAGAAATGGGTCTGCGCATGCATGAACCCCATATGGTAATGTACAGTAATTTTTGCACAGCCTGAACGGTAATGTACAGTTTCCGGGTTGGCAAAGCACTCTGAAGGGTCATGAAGATGCAGATCTTAAGGCCATATCTACACTTCAATGCAGAATAAGCTAGAATTAATCTCAAATTTCCAGTTCAGACTGTAAGTGGTTGAATCAATTCTGGTTTATTTCAAAACAAACAATGACTCCCAGCAATTGAACAATTAGTATAGTATGAAGAAACGTCTAGTTCTCCTTGCTATGCCAAGTTTTCCTATATCTGGTTTCTTTTGTTATTTTGGACAATACTGCAAACTGATATCTCACTTGCAGAAATAACCCAGTCTCTTTTATCATTCAGACTCGACCAGCTAGGATAGCCATGGGTCCTACTGTATAGAGGACAGGTCTAATCTAAAGATAAAGAACCACAAACAGAAAGACGAGATGTCTTAATGAAGTTTGCCATAACAGTTGGTAGGTCATGTGGTCATGAGCTGGCATCCCTACTAAACTGAGATGTACTACATTCCATTTACATGCATTTGTTGAATTTTATACTCAATTTAAGTTGTATGGACATCTACAAACTTCTCAGACATGGGGGCAGCATTAGAGTGCCCAATGCTTACTCTTTGGGAGACAAGCTATGGCAAACCAAGTCAGCATAATAAAAAGTAGAGACATCACCCTGCCAACAAAAATCCACATAGTTAAAGCAATGGTCTTCCCAGTAGCAATGTATAGCTGTGAGAGCTGGACCCTAAGGAAGGCTGAGTGCAGAAGAATAGATTCCTTTGAATTATGGTGCTGGGGGAGACTTTTGAGTCCCCTGGACTGCAAGGAGATCAAATCAGTCCATCCTGAAGGAAATCAACTCTGCTCCTTGGAAGGACAAATACTGAAGCTGAAGCTCAAGTACTTTGGCCACCAAATGTGAAGAGAGGACTCAATGGAGAAGGCCCTGGTGCTAGGAAAGATAGAAGGCAAAAGGAGAAGGAGAAGACAGAGGATGAGATGGTTAGAGTGCATCATTGACATGGTGGATGCAGATCTGGGCAGACTATGGAGGATGGCAGATGACAGAGGAGACTGGTGTGCGGTGGTCCAAGGGGTCACAAAGGGTCAGACTCGACTGTGGAACTGAACAACAACAAACCTGAGCACTACTGGCTAGCAAAACATCCAGAATGGCCAAAACTGCTAGTATGGAGGATAAGCCCAAGAGGGAGGCTGGCAGAAGGAACCACAGTTTAATGTATGCTTTATTTCTATAGCTTGGGCCTAAGTGAACTGCTGTCTCTTGGCTGTTCTGTGAGAGGGACTTACCTCACAATGGTGTTGTAAGGACAAATAATTTCAAAACAGAATTGTGTGCATATGGAAATGCTAGCCAGGAGTATCCCCAGAAACACTGGCCAGAAAATGATTCAAAACCAAGTGCTTGAAGAATCTCACAATGCCTGATAAAATAAAGGAAGGCTGCCAGGAGTGAATTAAGTACTATAAGCAATTCAAATCTATTCCTTGATATTTCTTTCAGGTCCATGATGGCAGTGTGCCATGCCATTATTATTTTTCTCCTTGTGTTACACTGCAATGTTAGGTTTTCATCTTCTAAGCTTTCCAGTTACATGTCTCAGAAATCACCCCGCACCCAAATATTACTTCTGTTTTATCCGCTCTCTGGTTCGTGCAGCCTTACATATTGCAACAGGCATAAAGAGTGCCTCGCTTAGAGACTAACTCATTTAAAGAGCAGAATTTTCTCTGAATGGTCGCTTTGCTTAACAACTAAAACTAACCAAAAACTCACTTAACAACTAAACCAGGGTTCACAATCCACCTCACAATTGGTTACTTACAATGGAGTTTTGCTTAAAGAACAAACTCGTGGAACGCATTGTGCTCTTTAAGCGAAGTACCACTGTACTGTGTTGGTAAACAAGTTTGAAAGAAGGGTATCCTGGAAAGTAGTGATAGGAAAGAAATTCCCAAAAAACAAAACATATAAAAATCAATATCCTTTATTTATAGTCCCAAAGGAGAAAGATTCAAAGAACTATTTAAAACAGAGCTAGAAAAAAAGGGAACATATTTACCAAAATTCTAATGTTTTAATTGTTTCTTAGTTTTGGTAATTCTGGAACTTGGAAAAGTTACTTTTTGGGAGGATAACTCCAGGAATCTCACTGCCCCAACACAATCAGTATGAGAGATTCTCAAAATTACAGCTCACCCAAAATAATGTTTTCAAGCTCTAAACTACTAGATGAGCAAAAGAGAAAAAGGCTCAGGCCTCTCTTCCAGAGGATGAGCACCCACTGAGCTAATGTCAAACAGGCTGCTAACTCAGAATGATAGAATAACAGAACAGGAAGGGGAATGTAATAGGGGAGGAGTCCCCGGTCACTGTATACCTCAGATAGACCTTTGAGGATAATGGGATTAATTACTCCACTTTACTACTATATGTATTGCAATATATCAATGCAAAGATACTTGTGGTAGAAAGTGGAGTCATTAAGCATAAAAATAAAACAAAATGAAGCCTTACACTTCTACAGGAAGTAAAAAGAATAGGAATTACATTACAATTCACAAGAAAGAAAATGGAACCAAAGAAATCAATTTAGATGTCATAAATTAAATCAATAATATAAATATCAAAACCAAGTCCTGGTGTAAAGCAAATGGTCTATTTGGAACCGTGTTTGACAGTTTGTTTTTCAGCACCTTCAACGTTTTAAAAAAAATGGCCTGGTATGAATAGAATCTTGCCTGTTTTCACCTGGTTACAAAGAGAATTTATTGCAAATAATATGAAATGAATTATTTTTAGATTTGGGGAAATTTTCATCTTCATATGAATACACTGCAAACAAGGGGACAAATCTAATGTTAGTTTCAATTAGAGTAGCTCCACAGAAATGAATAGTCTTCTAAGACATTATTTATATAACTCCATTGATTTTAGTGGGTCTACTTCCATGGTGGTGAACCTTGGCACTTCAGATATTCTTGGACTTCATTTCCCAGAAGCCCTGATCATCAGGAGTGCTGACTTGGACTTCTGGTAATTGAAATCCAAGAACAGCTGGAGTGCCAATGTTCGCCAGCACTGGTTCACTCTACTTCACTCTGGAATAACACTTGATTTAGCCAAAGAAGTTGCACAGATATGATTTCAGGCAGGGCAATAGCCAGAGGAGGGGCAGGGGAGGGGGCGAAAACCCTCCTGAGCTAACAGCCCTCCCCCCAATCCACCCTGGGATGCCAATGTTATATATGTGTGTTAGACATTGTTGCCTCTCCTGGGGGAAAATTTTCCCTCCCAATAAAATCTAGCATCCTGGCTATGGCCCTGATTTCAGCCAATACCTCCATCATACTTTTTTTTGGCGAGTTTACTACAAAATGTGAAATAGAGTCCCTTAGGCTGCCAACAACATATTTAGCTGATAATTTATGAGCAGTCATTGTGTGAAATAGATTAGTTCCATTTGATAATCATGGGAAAGGACACTTAGGAACACTGGAAGTTGGCACCCTGCCACTTTGGATCAGAAGAATGGATGTAGACTGCCCACTCACCACTCTCTGCAAATCTATTCACTATCTTTCCTCCTACCTCTAATGGGTTGGCATCACATCTGTTGGCTTAGGCTCTACAGATCAATAGGCAAGGACTGGTACTGATCAATTTTTAAAGGGGATAACGCTTCTTTCCCTTGCTTCAGTAAACAGCTTTATGTGTAATATCTGAATTTGCTGCCAAAACTCTAAAAGATCCACTGAGAATACATTAATCAATTTTTATTTCTAATTAAACTGACGCTCACAGCATACGGAAGGAGATATGCACAGAAGGTATATTAAGTCCTTTTGGAAACAGGGGAGTGGGGAAGCAAGATTTAGCTCACAGATGTGCTCAAAAAGGCCTCTACAGTTAGTTCAGACCAAGTGATTTTACCAAATATCTTCTTTCATTTTGCTTCCACACGCACCTATCACTTGAGATTGAGAAAGGGGAATTATGAGAAAGATATTTAAAAATGTATAGCCTTTTCCCATGAGACTTTTGTCTTGATTATTCTGGAGCGAATTCCATCAACAGAAAGAGATTCCAATGATAATAATAATAATAATTTCATGTCAGAAATTATTCTTGGTTGAAAGGATTTTTGCTGGAGAGTGCCCGAATGAGACTCCTTTCATGTCCCCAAGAAATTTTCCCACTGAAGTGGTCCCTATTTATCTACTTGCAATTTCTTGCTTTTGAACTGCTAGGTTAGCAGGAACTGGGACAGAGATGGGCACTCGAACCATCCAGCAGTATCTGGGTCTCAAGCTGCCAACTTGCCGACCTTCCAGCTAACAAGGTGAGCTTCTTAACCATTGAGCCACCACAGCCTCCAGAGATTCCACTGGAAAACAGAATACCCTTTCATTGTCCTGCATCCAGCCTTTGAAATCTACCCCAAAGCACTGAGAGACTTTCTAACACAGACTGCAGTAGATGCTAAGATCCTTCATGTTTTCTCTGTACTTTAGGTTCTGCTAAAGTAAAGGAATTAACCAAAATGCAAAAATCTCCTCCAGTAAGACAATAAAATGTGTTGAAACTTCCTAGGTGACCTCAACCAACAGGGGAATGAGTACACACTCACTATGAAGATTAGCAGGGTTAGGGAAGTACCTGTATTGTAATACAAAATATCCCTTATTTTCAAATACCTATTGATTTTTACTTGGTGTCTATTTCATGTCCAACCATCACTTTGTACTTGAGGTTCGAGCATGAGTTTCCACAAAAACTAGAAACTTCTTCTCATAAATCTGAAATATCTTGATTTCCCACACAGAGAAAATGGGGGAAATGAGCGGGTTCTAGGTGGACATGCATATCATTTTAATGGACCTCTGGACCTCCCATGCTGGTCAAAAGACAGCAATGATGGAAAACTTACCAATGAGAGAGAAAAGTACGTGTCTGGCCTACCTCACAAAGCAGCTATAAATTCCTTCACCATATCCTAAAAATGCTAAAGCATTATAATATAATAATAATAATTTTCTATCAGAAATTATTCTGAGTTGAAAGGATTTTTGCTGGAGAAACTCCACTCAGGGGACGCCTGAATGAGGCTCCTTTCATGTCCCCAAGAGCTGGGACAGAGACGGGCACTCAATCTGTCATGCAGTACCGGTCTCAAACTGCCTACTTGCTGGCCTTCCAGGTAACAAGGCGAGCTTCTTAACCACTGAGCCACCACAGCCCCTTGCTTAAGCATTAACTTTCAAAAACTAAAAGCTAACCATTGCACGCATTAATCCCATGCATATATTGAATTCTATTTAATCATCAGAAAAAGCCTCTAGTCTATGATTGTGGGATATTGTTTTTTGTATCTATGATTTAAAATGCCAGGGCCACCGCCTCCGGCCCTCCTGGCAGGGTGGAGGGACCCCTGCAGCGCCGAATGCCGAGACCACCGCCGGCGTTCCTGGGACCCGCCTCCAGCCAGGACTTAAAAGGCCGTTGAGGCAGCGAGACTTTGCCGCTGCCTCCAGCCCTCCTGGCAGGGTGGAGGGACCCCTGCAGAACCGAACGCCGAGACCACTGCCGGCGTTCCTAGGACCCGCCTCCAGCCAGGACTTAAAAGGCCGTTGAGGCAGCGAGACTTTGCCGCCGCCTCCGGCCCTCCTGACAGGGTGGAGGGACCCTTGCAGTGCCGAACGCCGAGACCACCGCCAGCGTTCCTGGGACCTGCCTCCAACTGCCTCCGGCCAGGACTTAAAAGGCCATTGAGGCAGCGAGATTTTGCCGCCGCCTCTGGCCCTCCTGGCAGGGTGGATGGACCCCTGCAGTGCCAAACGCCGAGACCACCACCGGCGTTCCTGGGACCCACCTCCAGCTGCCTCCGGCCAGGACTTAAAAGGCCGTTGAGGCAGCGAGACTTTGCCACCGCCTCCAGCCCTCCTGGCAGGGTGGAGGGACCCCTGCAGTGCCAAATGCCGAGACCACTGCTGGCGTTCCTGGGACCCGCCTCCAGCTGCCTTCAATTGCCTCTGGCCAGGATTTAAAGGCAGTTGAGGCAGTGAGACTCTGCTGCCATTACTTTTTGTATTGTATTATTGAGTTTTAATTTTACTGTCTACTTTTGTATTTCTGTCCTTGCTCTATGCTATATTGTATTTTGTTTTTTTGCTACATTGTATTTGCTATTGTATTTTTGCTATATTGTATTTTGTTTGATGTGTTGTGAGCCGCCCCGAGTCGGCATGTGCTGAGAAGGGCGGCATATAAATCAAATAAACTAAACTAAACTAACTAAATTGCCCAAAATTACTGCACAATATCATGCCCATATTGCCAGGAGGAAAAAGTATGCCAGGTTTATATAGCAAAGGGAAGCCTGAATATTGACAACACCAATGGAAGCAGTCAAGATGGTCTAGGGGATACTCTCTTGACCTCACACTTGTTAAAAAAACAGCCATAACAATTGCTTAGGGTTTGGGTAAGTAGTAGTTAACTGATTGGGGAAAAGAGCCTGCTTCTCGTATTTTCTCTTGCTTGGTGTCTCTATGTGAATTGTACTACAGTAAAACCTTGCATAAAGAGTGCCTCGCTTAGAGAATAACTCGTTTAAAGAGCAGAATTTTCTCTGAATGGTCGCCTTGCTTAACAACTAAAACCAACCAAAAAACTTGCTTAACAACTAAAGCGGGGTTTGCAATCCCCCGCACCAGAAGTCACAATTGGTCACTTTATAATGGTGTTTCACTTAAACTTGCTTAAAGAGCAATCTCGTGGAATTCATTATGCTCTTTAAATGAGGTACCACTGTATTCTCTTTGGGAATGTAGACTTTGTGGGTACTAGGATGCATTTTTCTTTCTGAAATGCAGGAAAATTAAGGAAATGTTTTGAACAGAATGAGAAACATACAATCTCAGCATCACTTTCTTGGAAGTCCTCTTTATACCTTGAACCCTAATAAATACTAATACTGCATAAAGTACTGTATTCTAAGGCATTTTGTAATTTAGAATCTTGCTCATACTCCTGGAAAATTGGCCAGTATTTTAAATACAATTTCATCCAAGCTACTCTACTCTAGGACTTCATAAAAACACTGAATGAGAACAATCACAAAAATGGCAAAAACATATATTTCATACCCAGGTTTTTGACTCTGTTTCACTTAGACCAGAAGTGAGAATATAAATCAGAGATCCATGCTCCAGAAAGACTGTCTCCTTGTTGGGTTTCATTTTATATATCTGTAATAAATAACCATGTAGACAGGGAACAGGCCAGAGCTGTTTACTTATTTTAGTGAGAAATAGCCATCACAGAAGAGATCTTTTGGGACAAAATTTATTATTTCTCAACTGAATTTTTAAACAAGGACATTTGTAACATGCTACAACAGAGGTTTGTACCAAGATATCTCTTCAACTTTATGTTGCAGATCAAATAAGCTTAAAGATAGGTACTGTACTGTACACTCTTTCCCCTTCTCTACCAGAGAAGAAATTTAAGTCTAGCACCCTGAGATATGCAGATGACACTATCCTAATGGCAGAAAGTGACAAAGACCTAAAGAGCCTCTTGGTGTGGGTGAAAGAGGAGAGTACAAAAGCTGGACTGAAATTCAACATTTTTAAAAAAAAACCAACCCAAGATCATGGCATTTGGCCCCATCACTCCCTGTCCTGGCAAATAGAAGGTGAAGAAATGAAAGCAGCAACAGACTTTACCTTTTTGGGATCTAAGATCACTGCAGATGGTAACTGTAGCCATGAAATAACTCTTTGCAAAAATCCCTTGGCTCACCTTGAAGTTTGGGGAACAAGGAGACATCCTCAGCCCTTTTCCTCGAAAGCCGGGAGGGAGCAAGAAATACCCATATCTAAGAAGCCAAACCTCCACCATACCCTGGGATGGAGGATTCCTTCTTCACATGACCACAAAGGGTTAATTGCATAGGGTCGGTATTCCTAGAGAGGAAGGGAACAGGGCGGACAGAAAGTGAAGAGTCCTCCATCGCAAAGGTTCTCCTCCAAAATAAGTCCCTTCCTGTCTCCTGCTTTTTTCCTTCTAGGAGGGAAACGGAGGCGCCATGACCTGCATTGCCGTTCCGGGCCCCTCTTTAGAACTTTCTTCCAAGGGATACTTGTGTGGGGTTTGACTATGAGTCTATTTCAGTGGTGTGTGTGTGAAGGGGAGGGTGGGGTGACCTCAGGGGGAGGAAGGGTAGTTTCACGAGTGGCCCAAGAAATTTTATTTTTTTAAAATAGAACCATCAAGAATAGTATTTTGCATGAAGAATCATATGGAGGGGAAAACTCTTGACTACAGTTTATTTTAAACTGATGAAGGCTGACCACCCTGGATGGGGATTCCACGGGGTCTCAGAGCTGTAGTCTCCCTGACAGCCCCGTCCGACGCATGCGCAGTTTTAAGAATGCAATGACGTCACATGGCTGTCCCGGTTTGGCGGGAGAGAATTATGGCAACCATATTCACAATAGGATTGGAGTAGACCAGTGATGGCTAAATTTGGCACTCCAGGTGTTCTTGAATTTCAATTCCCAGAAGCCCTGATCAGCAGGAGTGCTAGCATTGGCTTCTGGTAATTGAAGTCCAAGAACACCTGGAATGCCAAGGTTCACCATCACAGGAGCAGACCTTGTGAAAGAAATAAAGTGACACCATGTCGCAAAGTAAAGCACTTTGCTTCAGACAGTATCGTAAGGCAAGGTCAGTCAAAGACATTTTGCTACTTAAGAGCAAAAGAAAAATATTAGTTCCCTCCCCACACCATGTTCAAAAGCAGAATGGACAATTAAGAGAGAAGAACATCCTCCCTCACACCAGGAATCAACAGGCCAGTTTAAGGGATGGGTGGCCATATCACTCCATGCTCCTACACAGCCAAGGCACCACTGCCTGCACCCAACCCACCCAACCCCAGATTTGCTGCCTGCAGTGGTTGACTTATTCTGCCTAATGGCAGAGATGTTTCTAGCTGAAGTCACAAATTGTCATCTGAATAACCAGGGAAGACTTTTTAAATGCCCTGAATCTGTAGAAGATGAACCACCATTGTCTTTGACCAGAACTGAATGCCCAACTACATGGTCAAAACCCCTGGAATTTATTTGTTCCTCTTATAAAACAATTGAATTCAATTTACATTTACTAACCACGCCAGCAAAGTGTAATTCAAATCCATCCAGTATTTTGTTTTTTTGTTTTTTGCTCCTGAGTTGCCTGTTTTTCATTGTTGGTGGAGGGCTTCCTCTTTTTTACATCACAATAATTCAATTGGGGTTTTTCTTGTGTATCCAGTTGTGATTCCTTGATGTAAATATAGGGGTGGGGACATATCTGCTGATGATGTTTTGGTGATGTAGGTAGTTAAAACGTGATATTCAGGACTGGGAGAATGCAACCCACATTGTTTCTTCTCAAACATTCTCATTTTAAAATAAATAAATAAATGTGAGATTAGCACAGGAGCAACCTTTCACCTTGTAATTGGGTTAATAATTAAGCAAATAGGGAGAAGGAGAGAAGTGGTGTGTGGGTACACACACGCACACACACACACATACACACACCTCAATGCCCTTACTGTTTTCCCTTGTGAAGCATTTTCTAACATTCTCAGGCTGATATAATGAGATAATTAAGCAGGTTCCCTCTTGTAATTGTGATCATTTCTCTAACGCCACAAACAAAACTGGCTAGATATAGAACCATAAAAGTACTGGCTGAGGTAGAACCGAAAGAAGAAAGGATGGGCAGAGGCAGAACCAAAAGGTCAGAAAAAGAAAAAAGAGCAGCTATTATTATTATTATTATTATTATTATTATTATTATTATTATTATTATTATTATTATTATTATTGGATTTGTATCCCGCTCTACTTGGTACAGGCTGACTCAGAGCGGCTAACAACAAGTTAATATGAGTACAATATAACAGTGTAATAATGCAAAAATAAATAATCAATGTACTTACAATACACTTACAATAAATTCCACAATAATACAATATATCAGTACAAGTCAAAATATCAACAATCAATATATCAAAAGGACATATCCAAAAAACATATCAAAAAAAATATCAACAAAACAGTGTAGCCACAGGACATATCAAAAACAATCTAACCAGTCACAGAAAAAGAGACTCGGAAAATCTGGCCACAGATGAGGCGGTGGCGGCTCTGGCATCTTTTGAGCTCCCTGCCTGGCGGGGCTAGAGGGAGGGGCGCCGGGCGCAGCAGCCTCCCATCCCGGGACCGATGGAATAGGCCCCGGGAGAGGCTCGGAAGTCCGGTGTCGGCTGGAGACGGGGAGCTGCTTTTAGAGATGCGGAAAGGCAAGCCCCAGGTGTGGCAAGTTCTTTCCTCCCTGCCTCCTCCTCCAGCCAGCTGCCGCAGGGCCTCCGAGCCCCAGTGTAGGGTTGGAATACCACCTGCAACCCATCAAGTGTGAGCACTGAACTCCTGATTGAAACCACAAGCCCAGTGTGGGCACTGATAATGATTTCAAATGTAATAAAGGCTGCTATTCACATTGCAGCAAAACTGAATCATTCTGATTGGAAAGCTGCATCCTGACACATTGCCAGAATGGAAAGCATTGAAGGTGGGATGGAAAGAAAGAGAGGCAGAGTACAATTCTTCCGTGCATTCTCCTGCTGTGTGCATAGGAGTGACCACAGTGGCTCTCAGCGGAAACGGTTATGGCAGACAGCATGTGAGAGAGCAGATGGGAAGGCAAAAACAATGGTGACAAAACAAAACAAAAAACAGTCCAACTTTCTTCCCTGTCCTATGGCTTATATCCCTCTGTCTCTCTATCTTACTCTTCCCTTCTTCAGTTGTTTAAGCACCATTAAAATGCTACTGCTTGCTGATGTTTTTATCATTGCCTTCATTTATAACTCTTGAATACACACAGTATCTGGCAACAGTCAGCTACCCAAGAAACAAGTAAAAGAAGGGCAACATTTTGCTGTTCATGTAAAAACCATCAGACTTGGGAAAGCCTCTGGAACTAGCCACCCTGGGAGGTTGGTTGAGGAGCAAACACAGCGCCAGCCAGATAACAGCCCTCTGTTGGATGTCTGGAGGGCAAGCCAAAGAGAGGAGGTGGGGAGGAGTGAATAAGGAGTGACACAAAAAGAGCATGTCATCACATTCCATTATTCCATTACAATAAAATTATATACATTTAATACATACAAAGCAAGACAAGTAATTTGGGGGTCCTCCTGGACTCGTGGCTGCTGCTCGATGAGCAGGTGACAGCCATGGCCAGGAGGGCCTTTGCACAACTTCATGTCATCTACCAATTCCGTCCGCTCCTGGACTGGGACTCCTTGCTCATGGTCACTCACACTCTGGTCACCTCCAGATTGGATTACTGTAATGCACTCTACATAGGGCTGCCCTTGATGACCATTCGGAGGCTGCAGCTAGTTCAAAATGCAGCTGCCCAAGTAGTGATGGGATGTGGGTGTTATACTCATGCCTCACCGCTGCTTCAAGAGCTCCACTGGTTGCCAATATGCCTCCGGGTATAATTCAAGGTGCTGGTTTTGAACTTTAAAGCCCTTCATGGCAGCGGACCAGGATACTTAAAGAGACCGTGCCACCCCAAGAGTGTCAGCCAGTCCTACTAGGGCAGACAGGAGGGGCTCAGTAGTTCCATCAGCAAAAGAAGTACATCTAACTGGGACCAGGAAGAGAGCCTTCTTCGTGTCTGCCCCAGCCCTGTGGAACCTCTTACCTCCGGAGGTGCGTCTCCAGACGGAACTTCTCCCCTTCAGAAAAATGTTGAAGACCAGGTTTTGCCAGCAGGTGTGGGGCACTATGGGCTCTACTTCCCAAACTCGCTGGCTGGTTTAACTTTTCTGGGGAAACTTTCCTTTTGTCTTGGTTTTAATGTGGGGGAGGGAGGAGGAGGGTAGTTTTTAGGATAGTTAGTTTTATGTGTTTTTATTCCTGTTTTTAGATGAAGGTTGTGTAATTGTTTTAATTGTAAATGTTTTGATAGTTTTTATATTGTATTTTTACCTTGTAGTTGGCCATCCTGAGTGATGTTCTCACCAGGAGGGTGGGGTACAAATTTATAAAATAAATAAATAATAAATAAATTTCAGGCAGCAAACTTTCTGCCTCACAAAAGTAAAGGAATATACCATTCACCTGCGTCCTTAACATCTGGGTGGCTCTTGGTGTCACATATTATGTACTCACTGTATTTGCCAGCATAAAAGACACACACACACCCTTTAAAATACACTTGAAAATGGGGTGTGTCTTACATGTAATCAAAATTATCATGTTGATCAGCAGCAGCTGGAGCCAGGCAGGCAGCTTCAAAAGATCCCTCTTTTTCTCCATTCCACTTTCCTTGGCTCCTGGAGGCCAGTGGCTGTGGGATGTGGGGGGTGGGCTTCAAAGGATCCCTCTTTTCCCCGATGCCACAGCCACTGGCCACCAGGAGCTGGGGGGAGGGTTCCTTTGGAAGCCTCTTTGCCCAGATCCTGGCGATCAGCGGCAGGTGGAGCTGGGCAAAGGAGCTTCCAGAGGAGCCCTCTTCCTCCGCTGATCCCATCCTCCCTGGTTCCTGGAGTCAATTTCAGAAATTCATGGGGGGAAATGTAGAATTCCCCCCCCCTTTAAAATGTGTATAAAATAGGGTGTGTCTTATACCCTGATGCATCTTAAATGACAGCAAATACAGTACATAGCCTGACACTGACCTCAAGTTAATACAAAATACAGAAGAATCATGTAAAATACCATTGTTAAGCTCAATACAGTTTAAGATCCCAACTTTGTGACTGCCAAGTTGCTGTGACCATTTTAGAGGTGGCAGTTTTCCACCTGATTATTATTGATACATAAGCACAGGCAACTCATGATCAGAGCAGGTGAATGCCCCCTGTCATTTGTTAATAGAGCTTTCCTTTGCTTAGACCACAAGCAATCACAGTATCCATGGGTCAGTAAGCATTTGTGGACAGGAAATTCATGCATGATCTGAAAATTGCAACTCTCACTGGAGACTCTGTTGTACATCCTACCACCTAAAAAAACTAAGTTGTTAAAGAAAAACTTTTTTAGTAGCAGCAGACTACTAACTGACTACAAACCCAGTAATTCATCACCTTAGAGAGCAGTGCTTCTCTGGTGGAGGAGCTGAATACCTTCTTCGCTCAATTTGAGGTGACACCAGCAGTGGATCCAGCAGTGTTGCCAGAGTCATCATCATTACTCCCCATAGCGAATGTTGCCAGGGTGGAAGAGGGAGAAGTGAGGCGAATATTAAAAGGGATAAACGCGAGCAAGTCTATGGGTCCTGATGGAGTGGCTGGTAGGGCACTGAGAGACTGCTCAGAACAGCTGGCAGAAACTTTTATGAAGATTTTTAATCAGTCTTTGACCCAAGCCACTGTCCCACCTTGTCTGAAATCCTCTACTATTATACCTTTGCCTAAAAAAACTAACATAGTCTGAATGACTTCCGCCCTGTGGCGCTTACATCTGTCATAATGAAATGCTTTGAAAAGTTGGTGCGGAACAGTATTATGGCTTGTTTACCAGTTGGACTTGACTCTTGTCAATTTGCATATAAGAGAAAGAGATCCACGGAGGATGCTGTGGCTACGGCCCTACATGCTGTTCTGACCCATTTGGAGAAACAAGGGACTTATGTGAGACTGTTATTTGTAGATTTTAGTTCTGCATTTAATACTATTCTTCCACATAGACTGGGGCCCAAATTATTAGATCTGGGGCTGCCGCCATGCTTATGTAGGTGGACACTAGATTTTCTATCAGATTGTTCCCAACAGGTCAGGATAGGCTCTCATGTCTCTGCGGATCTCAGTATAAATACGGGGACGCCGCAGGGGTGTGTGCTGAGCCTGCTTCTGTACACGCTTTACACATATGATTGTGTTCCCAGTTACCCCAGCAATAAGATCATCAAGTTTGCTGACAACAGAACGGTGGTGGGTCTGATTACTGCTGGGGAGGGGGAGTCGGCTTACAGGAAGGAGGTTGAGATGCTGACGGAGTGGTGTAGGGAAACCAATTTATTCCTCAATGTAAAAAAGACAAAAGAGATCATTGTGGACTTTAGAAAATGCAAATTGAACATCCAGCCACTTATTATTGAAGGGAATTGATGGAACAGGTCTCGGTGTTTCGATTTCTGGGAATGGAGCTGAGGGATGATCTAACATGGGGAGCAAACACCAAAGATCTGATCAAGAGAGCACAGCAAAGGATTCTTGTGAATCCTTAGGAAAAACAATCTTTCAAAGGACCTGCTGTTGGCATTCTACCACTGTACCATAGAGAGTGTGTTAACCTATTTTAGTGTCTCGCACGGAAGACAAGGAAGGAGTCGCAGTAAGGACTAACACAGATTTATTGGTTGATGATCAGGATGAACATGTGGTAATGGCGGAGGTACATCACATTATATACAGTAACGAAACACATTTGAACCTGGTTGCACGGTGGCTCATTGGCTGCCACCGTTGGGGGCGTCGACTTGAGGCACGCCCCCCTCTTCTGTAGTAGTTCTTCATGTGGAGAAGTTCCCGCGGCTGTCCGTGATTTGGGGGATTGAACCATGTGAGTACGAACGCTCGTAGCCGCCCTTTATGGGTGGCTCGCTCGCGTTCCTTTAGCAGCTGTGATACTTTGTGATATGGGGCTGGTTACATTCATTTACTTAAAGCAACAGTGTCCTTGCATACACAACATCCCTCCCCCCTAGGATGGGACGAAGTCCCTTAGCCATTGTGGCTTCCCGCACGTGCGCCTGGGGCGTGTGGCCGCTTGCCCTAACACAGGGGAGCCCGTGGCTCCTGGTTCCGCGCGGTCTTGTCCTGCAATGTAAGGTGGGGACCCGTTAGTGGTTCTGTGATGAGACTGCGATGACCTTGCATGTGGGGACGGGAATGGAATGAACAGTTGGGAAGTGAACCCTTGCCTACCGCCTGCGGAGCCCGGGGACCCACCTAGCACGAACTTCGGAACTGACGATGAGACCCTCGTGGACCCGCTGTCTCCCACTGCCTGTTCGGGAGTTTGGGGATTTGAGGCTGGCGAGGTTCCGCTGGCTGCCTGTCTTTGTGGCGCTTGTCTCTTGGGGGCCGGGACTATGGTGTACTCTAGCATGCCCGCGTTGTGGGGACTGGAGGTACCAGGGGCTGAACTGAAACCCCTCTTCTCGCTAGGACGGGTGGGGGACCACTCCGCTAACTCCCCCTGGTACGGAAAATCATAGTCAAACTCATGGTCCTGGTCATAGTCGGGGACAAACTGATTCCTCTCTTTAATTGCGCCCTCGTGCGCCTCCGTGTCTCCCCCTTGGGTAATGCGGGTGGGGGAGGACCCTAACGCTGATTTCCCCTCACTGGTGACCCTTTTTCGGAGCTGGTCGGCGTGCTGTCTCCACAGTAGCCCTGAGCTAGTCTCTACCCTGTAGGACACTGGTCCTGTCTGCTCGATGATCGACCCCGGTACCCACGCTGGCCCCGAAGCCGCGTAGTTCCTACAGTAAACCGGGTCCCCTGTGGAAAAGTTCTTGGAGTCCCCCCCCCCCCTAAATTTATATTTCTCCCCTCATCCTCCACCCTGGACGGATCCATCCGGTCAAACAGCGTTGCCGGGCGTCTCTTCATGAGCAGCTCGGCTGGGGAGAATCCTGAAGCTAAGGGGGTGGTCCTGTAGCTGATTAGGAACTGACACAGGTGTAGGTTCAGATCGCCGGGGCCCATGCGCCGCAGTGCGTCTTTCGTAGTGCGCACTTGGCGCTCTACCTGACCGTTTGTGGCGGGGTGGAATGGGGCAGCCGTGATGTGCCTGATTGCGTTCCTCTCCATGAAGGTTTGGAACTCGGTCGACGTGAAGCAACTTGCGTTGTCGCTCACGAGGACGTCTGGCAGGCCGAAGCAAGCAAAGAGTTTACGCAACTGCTTTATGGTTGTCGCGGAGGAGGTGCTGCTCACGGGGATTACCTCCAACCACTTGGAGTAGGAGTCGACAACCAGTAGGAACGTTGCCCCACGGAAAGGCCCCGCGAAGTCGACATGGATACGGGACCACGGTCCACGGGCCGTGTCCCACTCTCTATGGGGTAACCGGGGCTCCTCGGGCCGTGAGCTCTGGCAGCTCTCGCACGTGCCCACTAGGCGCTCTATGTCCGCGTCTATCTGTGGCCACCAAAAGAAACTTCTAGCTAGGGCTTTGGACCGCACGATTCCTGGGTGACTGGTGTGCAGTAGCTTCAGTACCCTTGCCCTTAACTTTTCTGGAATAACCACCCGCTGGCCCCAGAGTAGACAGCCCCTTTCCAAGGAAAGTTCCACCCTGCGCCTACAGAACGGCTTGAACGGCTCCTCTGGGGAAGTAGTGGGCCACCCTTTCCTCACCCATGAGCTAACTTGGGCTAGGATCTTGTCGGCCGCCGTGGCTTTGGCGAGGTCGGCCGGAACAATGGGGGGTGAGTCGAGGGACTCGATTAACATGACCTGATGGTCTTGCTCTACCTCGTATGCGGGATCCCCTATGCTAGGGAGGGGGGATCGGGACAGTGCGTCCGCATGGGAGATCTCCTTCCCTGGGCGGTAGACTATCTCGTACTGATAGGCGTTGAGGAATATGGCCCAACGCAACATCTTGGGGGAAAGTATTTGGGGAGTGGGTTTGCCGGTAGTGAAGATTCCCAGAAGCGGCTTGTGATCCATCACTACCGTGAACTCGCGGCCGTATAGAAAGTCATGAAACTTTTTGGTCCCTGCAATTATGGCCAGGGCCTCCCTATCCGTTTGCGCGTAGTTGCGCTCAGCCTTTGAAAGGGACCTGGAGTAATATGCCACCGGGGCCTCCCGCCCGCTCTCTAACACGTGGCACAGGACCGCCCCCGCCCCCACCGGGGACGCATCACAGACTAGAACCACTGGCTTCCTCGGGTCAAAGTGTGTTAGGACCGCATCTGAGGAGAGGAGTGATTTTAGTTCTCGGAAAGCTTTCTCTTGTTTGTCCCCCCACCGCCAAACCGCGTCCTTTTTTAGTAAGGCGTGCAGTGGCTCCGCAACCGATGCCTTCCTAGGCAGGAACGAGTGATAGAAGTTAAGGAGCCCCAGAAACGACTGCAGCTCCGGCTTTGCGGTGGGGCGAGGGGCGTTCTGCACGGCTGCAACCTTGGACTCTGAGGGTCTGATCCCCTCTGGGGTTACCTTGAAACCTAGGAACTCAACCTCCCTCGCAAAAAACACACACTTGTCCTTCCTTAGGCGAAGCCCCGCTTTCTCGAAAACTGAGAGAACCCCATCTAGTCTTTTAGCTAGTTCTACCTCGCTCCCCGCTGTTATCAGCACATCGTCGAAGTATGGTAGAACTCCTGGAAGCCCCTTTAAAAGGCGTTCCACGAGGGACTGAAAGATCCCGGGGGCCGAGTTCACGCCGAACTGAAGGCGCGTTACCTTAAATGCCCCCTTGTGTGTCACGATGGTCTGCGCAGCGGCAGCGGCTGGGGTCACTGAGAGTTGCTGGTAGGCCTGGGCCAGGTCTAACTTGGCAAAACACCTCCCCCCATGAAGTGTGGCCAGCAGATGGCTGACCACGGGTACCGGGTATGCATTTGGCCGAATGGCCTTATTAATCGTACATTTATAGTCTGCACAAATCCTGACCTCCCCGTTTGATTTAAGGGCCGTGACAATCGGCGTCTCCCACTCTGCCGAATCAACTGGAACCAAAATCCCTTGCCCCACCAATTTGTCCAGTTCCGCCTCGATTTTGTCCTTGAGTGCGAAGGGCACCCTCCTTGGCTTAAGGCGGATGGGCCGGATTTCTGGGTCCAACTCGAATGAAACTGGGGGCCCCCTGTAAGTACCGAGCCCCTTTTTGAAAACGTCCGGGTGCGCATTGCAAACGTCCTGCATTGGGTCAGTCTCAATGGCGTGGATGCCGGACAGTTCTATTCCCAGGGGAGCAAACCACTGCGTTCCTAGGAGGCAACACTTCCCCCCCTTGAGGACCACTAGGGGCAGTCTTTCGGAGAAATTCTTGAACTTCACCTTGAATTTCCCCACCCCCAATACCGGGATCCCGTTTCCCTATACGTCCCGCAAGTGGGACCGCATGGCCCGCAGCTTGGGCCGAGCCTCTGGGGGAATGCGCATGTACTCCCTCTGGGACAGTATGGAGTAGGACGACCCTGAGTCTATCTCCATTTTTACGGGGCGCCCCTGCAACTGTACCTCCACGTAGAATCGTCGGTGCTCCAGGGCCACGCGGTGTACGCCGTCCTCGCCGTGGATGGTGGATACCTTCCTGGAACCGGCCGCCTTCCGCTGGTGGTGCTGGGGATGGCTGGAGCCGCCTTTGTCCTCGGTTCGCCCGCACCTGCATACTCGGGCGATGTGTCCCTTTCGACCGCAGTTGTGGCACTCGGCCTTGCGGAAGGGACACCTCGTGCGGTCGTGGGCCACGCCACAGCCGTCGCAGCGGCGGTCTTGCTGCTCTCGGTGTTGCCGCCGCTCCCCACGCTTCCGCACTCTCTGGACGCCGTCGTCATCGCTGGTGTAGGAATCCGCCGTTACGGAGGAGTCGTCGGAGGTCTCTGGAGTGTCGGCGGGTGACTTCGGTGCCCGCCAGGCTGCCTTCGCAGGAGTCCGCCGGGCCGCTTGGACAGGGGACCTGGCCCGCTCGGACGTTGTGCCGCGGGCCTTGAACACCTTGACCCCGCTCCTGGCCGCCTCAGCCGCTTGCACCTCTCGCAACACCTCATTGAACGAGAGGTGCTCGTCGCGGGTCATGAGCTTCCGTTGCAGCTCTTCGTCCCGCAGGCCGCATAGCAGGTGGTCTCGCAGGGCCTGGTTCAGATCGTCCCACTTGCAGTGCACGGCCGCCAGTCTGAGGGCCGCTGCGTAGTCGGACACGGACTCGCCTGGGCGCTGGTCTCGCCAGTGGAACGCGACCCGGGCCGGAAAAATCGACACGGGGGGCTGGAAATGTGCCCTCAGCAGCTCCAGGAGTTGGTCGATAGGCACTGCTTCAACCTTCTTTGGCGCCACCAAGTTCATTAGGATGCGCAGCGTGGCCGGCCCCACCTGGGCTAGGAAATGGGAGCGAATCAACGCGTCGTCGTCGACGCCGGCTGCTTCCATCGCGTGCCGAAACTGGCACTCGTAGAGCTCCCACTGCTCAGGCTCGCTGACGTCGAAATGGTACGTCTTGACTCTGGGATTCGCCATTGATCCCACCTTCGTCGCCAATTTAGTGTCTCGCACGGAAGACAAGGAAGGAGTCGCAGTAAGGACTAACACAGGTTTATTGGTTGATGATCAGGATGAACATGTGGTAATGGCGGAGGTACATCACATTATATACAGTAACGAAACACATTTGAACCTGGTTGCACGGTGGCTCATTGGCTGCCACCGTTGGGGGCGTCGACTTGAGGCACGCCCCCCTCTTCTGTAGTAGTTCTTCATGCGGAGAAGTTCCCGCGGCTGTCCGTGATTTGGGGGATTGAACCATGTGAGTATGAACGCTCGCAGCCGCCCTTTATGGGTGGCTCGCTCGCGTTCCTTTAGCAGCTGTGATACTTTGTGATATGGGGCTGGTTACATTCATTTACTTAAAGCAACAGTGTCCTTGCATACACAACACCTATGGTCTGTGTGTATGGTTTGGGAGTTGTACAGCTAAGGAAAGAACAATGCTGTCCAGGGTCATAAAGACTACGGAGGGGATAATTGGGCGTACTCTTCCCACTCTAGATCAAATCTATGCTGCCAGGTGTTATAAGAAAGCTGTAGAGATTGCGCAAGATAGTATGCACCCCGGAAATGATCTCTTTCAGCTTCTGCCTTCTAGAAGAAGGTATAGGGTCATAAAGACCAGGACCAGCCGCTTGAGAAATAGTTTCTACCCAAAAGCTGTTCTGGCTTTGAATGCAGTGCAATGCAGTCTATGAGGGAGCTTCTATATATAGTTTTTAGAGTTTTAGAGTTTGTAGAGTTTTAGAGCTTTTTAGGGGTTAAATGTGTATATGTGGGGTGGGAGTATGTTGATAATTTTGTATAGTTGTATTTTGTTCAGGTTTTGTTGAGTTGATAAGTGTTTTCCCCCCAATCTCGTTGTTCTGTGCAGGACAATGACAATAAAGATTTATCTATCTATCTATTTGTCTATCTAAGACTAGTTTTGGAACTCACTTCAAAAGAATAATCTTTGTTCACTTTCAAGCAACTACTACTGGTTACTGTATTATAAAAACTGGAAAGAACCATCATCTTTCTTTCTAGTTCAGCAGAAAAAGATTTCAATACTATTCACTCCTATTTGTTGGGGGAAATGTTAGCTCTAAGACATTTTCTCCTGGAGTTTGCTTTCATTAAACATTACTTGAAATAAAGCAAACATGATACTGAAGATGGCTTACACAACAGTCTTAAAACATCTGTTAAAGTCAACACATCATTAAAGTTTACATGAGATTTGCACACATCACAGTCCTGTAAATGACTCAGTGTTCCCACTTTTCTACTCAGCAAAGTATGACTGAATATGATCTTAAAAGAAGTATATAAAGTTTAATAGAATATTTCTTTTAGAGATTTCTTAGTTTTGTTAAGGCCTTTACCAACATAGCACTTTAGAAACAGATAAGTCAAGCCAAGTTTTTACCAGTAATTCATTCACATACATTTTTAATGAACAGTTGTTATGGACATCGAAAGCAGCATCTAAAAAGACATATTTTATGTGCACCATTTGAATGTGTTGAAATCCATTCTGCTTCTGCAGATTCTTTTGTTAAGAGATGTCATACATTCATTTACTTGAATGGGATTCTAGGCAGCTGACAATAAAAGAATATAAATACATCAGTAGCATTCCAAATCCTAGCTACTAAGAAAGTCTTCTCTCTAAGGCAAGCACTAGACTTACAAGTACAATACTGTACTAGCCTTGTCTCAGATAGTGGCAGGATAAAAAAAGTGGGGTGCACCCCTCAAGAAGTCACGGGAGAGAATCTAGGAAAATAAAGTCCCCCAGATAGCTGGGGTCCAAGTTCTGTATGACTTTATAGGCTGTAACCAGTTTTTCATCTTGTGCCCATAACATCTGTGGCTAGTGGCTGCTCTGGGGAAGCATTTCCCAGTCATAAATCTGGCCATGGTATTTTTATCAGTTAAAAGTTTAGAACTTTTCTGTTTCAAAACTCTTTTGTTACTCTAATGCAAACTGTAAAGAGAATGAAAAAAAAATATCTGAGGATGCTTGGTATCCCAAAAAACTAAATAAAGGGCCTCCTGGAGATACCTTGGGTTACAAAGGTTTTATGATGTACACATGTAGAACTCTTCTGCATTACATACAAGATCTAAAGCAAAATATACAGTTTATTTAAACAAAAATCTGCTCCCTCCAATGGCCATATTGCAAACTAGGTAAAGGTCACCCTTGCTCAAAAGCCAGTCATATCTGACTCTAGGGTTCAGTGTTCATCTCTGTTTATAGCCAAAGAGCCAGCACTCTCTGTGTCTGCAGATGTTTCCGTGGACATGTGCATGGAACGCTGTTTCCCTTCCCACTGAAGTGGTCCCTATTTATCTACTTGCAATTTGTTGCTTTCGAAATGCTAGGTTAACAGGAGCTGGGACAAAGACGGGAGCTCACTCCATCATGCATTACCCAGGAATCAAACTCCAACCATCCAGTCAGCGAGTTCAGTGTCTTTAACACTTGAGTCACCGCAGTCCAAGCAAGAGATAAATGGAGTTGGGGGAGGGATTTGCTTTTGTGACAGCCCACACATGAGTGATGAGAAGCACCCTATACTTCTTCCCAGATGATTTCATATGAAAGGAGTATGCTGTACAGACCTAATATTTTCATATTTATGCTTTGAAAAGTTATTCACAAGCACACATAGATTCTTAATCACTCTCAACCAAGGTAAGAATAATGGCAAGGCTCAATAACCTCTCCAAAAATATTGTAAAGTTCAATCCAAATTTATTCCAGCATTGTCAACAAAGAGTCATTAGTTAATGTAAAGAGATAACAAAGAGTCATTCATTCATGTGGAAAAATCTCAAACGGAAAAGCATTATTCCATGTATATTGTATTAATCCAAAAAGTAAAGGTAGCTCCAACCGGGCAAAAATCAAATAAACTCCAACCGGGCAATAACCAAAACTGTAATATACCACTGTTTCTAAGATCCATAAATGCTCTATAATCCTTGAAATCCAAAACCTATTCCAGATAATCTTGAGGCTTTTCACAATAAAATTGTTTCTTCAGGGATCTATAAGATAATAACACATGAAATTGTATATGTAATCTAGTGCAACTATATACAATAATATGCAGTTCTGAAATGAAAAACAAAGATTCACAAAGACAGGTACCTGTTAAAGAAGTCTAATTCATGCGTTAAAGCAAGTGATATCAATCTTATTCTGCGCCTTGAGCCTCCGTGCTTATACTCTTTTGTGCGTTAATAAAACCACCAAAGTGGAAGAAATTTATACTGTTAGACGCAAAAGAAGGTGAAAGAAAGAGCTCTGCCTACATGTTATATCTCAAAGGTAACACAATCAGCCTCCATGTTAAGACCCCGCGGAGTCTTAATCAGCCTCCACCTTACAAGGGTTTACGTATTGTAAAGTCCTTTTGGTTACTCTTACAAGGCTTTCCAGACATCAGATGACTATACAAGTCCAATGTAATCGGTCTCTCTGAATTCTACTGGAGGAGGCAATGCACTGTTGGTGCACTGTTGCTGCAGGTTAGCCTTCCGTGGCTTAACCTGCAGCGGTAATGGGAAGCATAGATCCGGCCCTGGCCCCACCCTTGTTTACCCATGGGGCTTATATAGTCTCCCCGGCGGTGACTCCTTGCTACAATGTATTAACCCACTGGACAATCATAACTAACCAATCATAACATGATATACAAGTATTAACCAATCAGGAACAGGATCCAAAGTTGTAAACAATCACAGAACTCTAATTATAATGGGCGCACCTTGAAAGGGAGATTGTGCGCCAAATCTAGCTCCTAATTCTGATTGCGGGAAATCACCATTTTGTCTTTGCAAGGCGTTGCCTGAGCAACTTGCAATTCTGCCTGAATACACAACAGTGGTCAAAAAGCTGACCTTCTTAGCTAGAAGGCTGGTAAATCGGCAGTTCGAGACCCAGGTACTGCATGATGGAATGAGTCCCTGTCTCTGTACCAGCTCCTGCCAATCTAGCAGTTCAAAAGCAAGAAATTGCAAGTAGATAAACAGGGAGCACTTCTGTGGGAAAAGATCTTGGGGACATGAAAGGAGCCTCATTTGGGTGTCCCCCAAGCGGAGTTTCTCCAGCAAAAATCCTTTCAACCCAGAATAATTTCTGACACAATCTTATTATTATTATTATTATTATTATTATTATTATTATTATTATTATTATTATTATTATTATTATTATTATTATTATTATTATTATTATTATTATTATTATGCATTTCATCCAAAGAAAGGTTGTCACAATTTCCATCTCAGATTTTAGGCTTTTCAGTGCCTCTTCGGACTATCATCTGGTCTAGATTTTAAGCATTCTGTCAAGGAAAATGGAAAAGAAAGTAAGTTCAGTAAGAAGCTGAGAAATAAGCCATTATTATTTTGACCAATTGTTTTGTTTTAGTGCAGTTAGCTAATTAGTGAAGCCACCTACAGTGTGTAGGATATTAGGTACAGGTAAAGGTTTCCCTTGCTCAAAAGCCAGTCGTATCCGACTCTAGGGTTCAGTGCTCATCTCTGTTTCTGCAGACGTTTCCGTGTTCATGTGGCAGGCATGGCTAGACACTGGAGTGCACAGAACGCTGTTACCTTCCCACCAAAGTGGTCCCTATTTATCTACTTGCAATTTCTTGCTTTCAAACTGCTAGGTTGGCAGATGCAAAAATAAAAGGCTCATCCTCTCCCAATTTGTGGATAAATGTTGCAATTGTGGGAAAACTTGTCCACAGCTGTATAAAGATGGTTCAACTCTGTCTGCCAAATAAATTAAAGAGAGAATACAACCAAATTCAGTACCCATACAAAATAAGAAAAAATGTTAATTACATATCGAAATGTTAGTGTTTTAAGATGCCAACTGTGCTACAACCCAATCCAAAATATGATTTCTGTTGCATTTGATGCCACAAAGTTGATACAGGAATATTATGCAAAGCTTCCATTTTTGGACTACCACTCCCATGTTATTTGATGGATTATGAGGATTATTGTTTGTTGCTGTTGCTGTTTTAAAAGTAGTTTTCCAAGCTCTGATACCAGACATCTTACTGGGCTTCCAGACAAATAATTTCTGTGCTATGTTCCACAGGCTTTTGGGAGCCTGGATGTTACCTTGAAGAATAGAATAGCTGTGAAAAACAAGAGCAGAGACTATTAGAAACGTCTTATTCATATTTGAGTTTATGATTGCTTTGAGTTTGAAATTTCTGTGAAGTTTCAAGTAAAGGTAAAGGTTTCCCTTGCTCGAAAGCCAGTCGTATCCGACTCTAGAGTGCAGTGCTCATTTCTGTTTCTAAGCCGAAGAGCCAGCGCTGTCTGCTTCTGCAGACGTTTCCGTGGTCATGTGACAAGCATGACTAGACACCGGAGTGCACGGAACGCTGTTACCTTCCCACCAAAGTGGTCCCTATTTATCTACTTGCAATTTCTTGCTTTCGAACTACTAGGTTGGCAGGAGCTGGGACAAAGATGGGCGCTTATTCCGTCCTGCAGTACTTGGGAATCGAACTGCTGACCTTCCACTTCCCAGTCAGCGTCTTAGCCACTTAATGATAATTTCTTCCTAGAAGAATTCTACATTTAATTGTCTTGGGACTATGGTCTATCTCTTTGAACCACATATTTAGATGCATTTCCTACGAAGTTAAATGCACATAAGTTAAATGGGCATAGGATACTCGGCCAAAGCCAGTTGGTGCTGTTGGGAGACCAGAGGTCCAGCCCGAGGCCCCTACTGTGCGGGGTGCCACAGGGCTCGGTACTCTCACCTCTCCTATTTAATATCTACATGAAGCCACTGGGTGAGATCTTCCATTCCCACGGGGTTGGGTATCATCAGTATACTGATGATACCCAATTGTACATCTCCGCCCATGGTGATCCAAGTGTTGCAGTCAACTTCCTATCCAGGTGCCTGGAGGCTGTGAGGGTCTGGATGAGGGACAACGGGTTACATCTGAATACTGGCAAGACTGAGTGGTTGTAGATTAGGGCCCTGTGTTATCTGGGGACCTACCATCTTTGATTCTGGATAGGGCTATTTTGCCCCATACAGACCCAGTGCGTAACTTGGGGGTACTCCTGGACTCGTGACTACTGTTCGAAGAGCAGGTGGCAGTTGTAGCCAGGAGGGATTTTGCACAACTTAGTGTGATCCGCCAGTTGCGCCCGCTCCTGGACCAGGACTCCTTGCTCATGGTCATGCATGCTCTGGTCACCTCTAGACTAGATTATTGTAATGCGCTCTACATGGGGCTGCCCTTGATGACCATTCAGAAGCTCCAACTGGTCCAGAATGTGACTGCCTGGGTGGTGACAGGGTGCGGACGCTATGCCCGCACCTCGCCACTGCTCCAGGAGCTGCACTGGTTACCGGTATGCCTCCGGGTGCAATTCAAGATGCTGGTAATGACCTTTAAAGCCCTACATAGTAGTGGACCAAGGTACCTGAGAGACCGCGTCCCGCCAAGGTTATCTGCCCATCCCACGAGAGCAGACCGGAGGGGCTCTCTAAAGGTACCATCCATTGGAGAGGCTCATCTCTCCAGTACGAGAAAGAGGGACTTTTTGGTATCTGCTCCAGCCCTTTGGAACCTCATACCGACGGACCTTCATCTTCAGACAGAATTGTCAGTTTTTAGGAAAGGGCTGAAGACATGGCTGGCCCAGCAGGTGTGAGGAGTTGAGAGAGGAACAGCCGCCTCCCGTTGGCTGATATGAACATGCTAATCGCCATCCGATGTCATAAACATCTCATCTGTGGTCCAAAGTACTACAAGCACAGGAAAGCACAGAAACCAAATTGAGCAAAATGTCTCCAAATACCATTTTCCCACCATGGAGATGCTATCACTGCACACTTCTTCTGCGTAAGACAGAAAAGGCTTAAATATCAGCTGAAGTCTGTCTACCCTTCCCTGCTTTGGATGGCAAAGCTGAATTTTAAGGTGACTAATAGCACTGCATTAAGGTCCTCCCCCTCAAAATACACACACAAACAGACAGAGACACACACGCAAATGTCAGCATACATAAGCCAAACAAATTTTGAAAATATCTTCTAGCATCTGTGGGCGAAACGCACCAAGGTTCATACCCTTCTTAGCTGAAATGAAAGGACTTTTGCTCAGTGGCAATAAAACAGTGTGACAGAAAATATATACTATTGAACAGGACAGCCCTTAAGTGTGAAGAATACGTGAGAGAAATGGTTTTGCAGCCTTCAAGAGACAGTGGGTGACTTCACAGCATTATTTATGCCCCCTGCTAGCCAGAAGGGAACTTTCATTTGACAGGGTCAGTGACCTCTTCAGCCTAATGCCTGAACTTAATCACAGCCTGATCCAGAAAAAGTCCTTTGAACCTCACAGAGTGTACTCTGGACACCTTCTCTTACAATCAGCGTGGACAAAATGCAGAATACCTGGAGCTAAAAGCATCAGAGCACAATGCATTTGACTGGACAAATTCCCAGTGGAAAGCAGTTTTAAACATTGTCATCAGAATCAGTGAATTTCACTTGAGCAGAAGACAGTTCTGGCTACTGATCCAAAGCTGGTAATTACAGGCTGCCAAAAACATCCAACATTAATGAAAGAAAAAGTCCGGCAAAATGGGGATCTTCATAAGACCCGCCATTTGAAGATGTTTCATTTGCCCAATTTGGACACCATCCCCTTCAAAAAGAAGCAAGCGGCTTCTGTGGGAGACAGAGAATGAGAGAGGCAGGATGGGCAATGAAGGAAAATCAGTTCCTTTTGCAAAAGAAGATATCGTATTTTTTGGACCATAAGGCACACCTGCCCATAAGGCACACCCAGTTTTAGAGAAGGAAAACTCCTCCTCTTCCTTGCCTCTGGGACAACGAAGCTCTTCCTGAGCCCGGCGTCCCAGAGTGGCATGACTGAAAGGACCTCACCGGATGGACAGTGAGGTCCTTTCAGCCATGCCGCTCTGGGAAGCCAGGCTCAGGAAGAGCTTCGTTGTCCCAGAGGCAAGGAGCAGGAGTCCCAGAGCAGCATGGCCGGAAGGACGAAGCAGCTCTGGCAGCTGCTAGCAGGTCGGCTGATCTTCTGCCTCTGGGAGCTGCCTGCGAGTCAGGCTCTCACCATCTGGGCAAGGCACACGCGAAGCACTGTGGGAGCTGCTGGCAGGTCAGCTGGTCTTCTGCAGCCAGAGCTGTTTGTGCTGCTGGCGGTTCAGCCCCTCACCGTCCAGGCACGCTTTCACCTCCATGCTTCCTGTGTTCCTTTGGCCCCGAGCAAGGTGCAAGGGAAGCATTGCCAGCACTGCTGGGAGGTGGGCAGGATGGGGTGGTGGGCTGATGGCTTCCCCCTCCTCCCACAATGACACCCCGAGGAGAGGGCATGACACTTCACCCGACATGGCTCCTCCTTGCTGTACAGCATTTGGACTATAAGATGCACCCTCATTTCCCCCCCCACACACACACACACACACACACACACTTTTGGGGGGAAAACTGCGTCTTATGGTCTGAAAAATAAGATAACTAATGGAAAATTATTATTTATGAATGCTGAAATAGATCATTGCATTACTCTTCCTTGTCATGAAACACGTCCACAGGAACATAAATAATTGGACAACACGGCAAACTCTCTGAACAGAATCTGCTTTGTTACAGCTTGTGATTCACCTGAATCAAAGACTCGTGAGGGAGAAGACTCATCACTCTCTACCCTGCCTAGAGCATTAGTGTAAACTTGGTCCCTCGGGGCATTTTTCATTATAGCCCTCCGGCAAGGCTAAAGAAAAATATCATCACACACAAACACATTGAAATATATCCAGACTAGTGTCCCTTCCCTTCATCTGTTTCTGCTACCACAATCGAGAGGCTGACAAACTTGGGAAAGACTTGGAGATGGGTTTCCCACAGAAAATCTCCAAACAGGTCTTTTTATGGGGAGGGAACCCTCAAAGTGAAGCCTGTGGTTCTGAGAGTTACAGCTAAGGTGGGGACAAGATGATCCTTCCATACAGAACATTTTTAAAATGTGGACTTCTGTCTCATGGTTCTTTCTTTATTCACGTCAGATGCACCATCAGCATGATGCTTGATGCTAAGCAGCTTGATTTCCCCTTTCCCCTCTTGTCCCCAAAAGGTTTTTATTCTTATTGATCCCCACTACTACTGCCACGTGTCAGCTGTTAGGCAGCCAGTCTCCATTCTGGGGGGGGGGGGGGGACTTTGCTGCTGCTTCCACTGCTGCTGCTGCTGCTACGTACCATCTCTACCTCCACCTTTGCTGCAGAGCTGTTTGTGGCTGCAGCCCGCATTTCCACTGCTCCACAACCACCAGCTGGTACCAATTATCATTTTTATTATTTCATGTAAATGTTATAATGCTGCAATGGTGATTTGGCATGATAGAAAATGAGTTGCTGAACCATGGCAGAATTATAACTGTAAGGAGTGGGTGGGTGGGGACCATTTTCAGGATGCAAGGAATCCCTTTATGGGACAAACCAAAGGGCATACTGTAATATGTGTGAGCACACACATGCACACAGAATACAGTGGTTCAGGAATCAGTGCAAAATAAACCGAATGGAACACCTGACAGGTGGCTTAAAAATAAACCTTGTTTAGCAGGCTAATGCATACCTCAGCTATGCACCGTGTACTCCTCGGTCTTTGAACTGATTTCAAATGTAGTAAAACCAATATAAATAGAGTATTTAATTTCATTTTTGCTAATCAAGGTGCACCTTCACTTTATCATATTAAGTCACCGTTATTAAGTAGCAAAGCTCATTTGAATCAATGGAAGTCATGGTGGAGTTGACTCACTGAATTCCGATTTATTCAAATATAGGTAAAGGTAAAGGTCACCCTTGCTCAAAAGCCAATCATATCTGACTCTAGGGTTTGGTGCTCATCTCTGTTTACAGCCAAAGAGCTAGTGCTGTCTGTGTCTGCAAATGTTTCCATGGTCATGTAGCAGGCATGACTAGACACCAGAACGCACTGTTTACCTTCCCACTGAAGTGGTACCTATTTATCTACTTGTAATTTCTTGCTTTCAAACTGCTAGGTTAACAGAAGCTGGGACAGAGACAGGCACTTACTCTGTCATGCAGCACTCGGGTCTTAAACTGCTGTCCTGCTGACCTTCCAGATGTCAAGTTCAGCATCTTAACCACTAAGCCACCACAATTCCTTTCAATGGGCCTACTGTAGTGTAATTTACTACACTGAGTGGTAAACTTTTGGAAACTGTATGTCTTCTTAGGAATAATCACCAGTATAACAGCTTTCAGGCATCCAAAAGGCAGGTCTGTTCTATGGTTTCCCAGGCTTCTTCTTTTTTAGTGTCCAGATCTGGTGTGAGAAAGATTAGCCGACAAAACAAACCATGAACTCTATTCCATGCAACAAATTCCCCAGTGCATAATAAAATATTTTAGTTCTCATTTACCTACTCTGCCTTGCCTTGTTTTGCCAAGTCAACCCCATCTGACACTTTAACATTCTCCCTTTACAGCAACTGTCTCTGTACCAGAAGGGCAAAAGAAAACCGCCCTAGCACCTTGTTTATTTTGTCAAGACTGGAACACTCTCTGGGAACTGTATAGAGTTATTTTTCACTTAACACACTTGATCACAAGAACAACTGTATAAGATAATTCAATATTATTATCCATATACAGTATCACAAACCTAGGGTTTGGGGCTGTAAGAGTAACAATGGATTCATATGACCTGCTTCGGAATCGACTGTGCGACTGAACAACAACAATGACCTGCTTTGGACTATGGTTAAATATGAATGGGAGACTTCCTTTGATTCAGCTCAGTCCCTGAGCCACAACACGTTTATTTCTGGAATATAAATAACTAGAGCAAAAATTCTTACCATCCCGAAACACAGCAGGGTTCCTTTGGGTACACTGTCTTTTTCTTTAAATTCATTCAAAGGGCTAGATAATGATCCACCATTTGTATCTGAAGATTACAGGGAGAACTAGGTCTTCGTAGACTGAGACAATTGCCTAAACCAGCAAATTCTGTTAGGAAGGAAGGGTATAAGAAACACTCCTATTGTTGAAAGACAGAGCAACTAGTTTCAGGGAACTTGCCCTTATTGCCTTAATCCTGCTGCCCTCAGGCAAGTAGAAAAATCTTTCCCCATCCCAAGTGTTGAAGGAAGAATTATTCATCAAGCCAACCAGCACAAGTCCTTTGCCTCAGGCCGGAACATACTTTGAGCCAACTCAGATTATGTCATATGGACAAATATCATGTGTGAAATAGGTTTAAGGGAAAGTGAAAGAGGAGCTGTGAATAACCCCCATGTACATTTCAAAAAAGATATGTAGGGGCGGAAGGGACACTAGAGTCTGAGGATATTTGCTCTTACTGTCCCCATACTTTTATGAAAGGACATAAGGACATCTCCCCCCCCCCCCCTCCCTTATATACGACTAGCTTTGGCTTCAACACTTTTCCAGCTTCACACCACATATATATGGCAGGAGTTGCTAAAGGTCACAGCCTCATTTTAGCATTTCATTTTAAAAGCAGTGGCCTGTATAATTAGCATCAGCAACAAACAGCAGCCAATAAAACCTTAAGCACACCGTGAGGAGGTCCTCCTCTGCCAAAGCTGGTAACATGAAGTTTAAAGTAATCTAAGAAACTGTGAAGAGACAAAACAGCAGAGTATGTGTGTGCGGGGGGAGGGGGATAACTTTTTAGTCTAACCCATCAAGAACACCCCAGTCAGCATGGTCCATAGGGAACTTTGAAGGGGTAAATCAGACAAGTAAGTAACTGGACCTCTAGACAACAGTGTATGCCACAGGCTTTCATCAAGGCTCCTTAGTCCTACAGCAATCAGCTTTTTTGTTTGTACAGTATTTTAACCATCGCAGCTCACGGTTTTAAAAATTATGTTCAGTGAAATTTCAAAATATTGATTATTGTTTATACTGGAGAGTTAATACCGGGTTTTTGGATTAAGTTGGAGCTTGAATTACACTCACAGGTCTTGAACCTACTAAGAATTATAATTCCACCCACAATCTTACCTCCTCCAGAATTGGTTACCTCTATGGACAATTATAGTATATCACTGCTTTATCTCAGGGTTGATCCAAAAAGAGAGAGAGAGAGAGAACAGGACATATTTTTGTCCCCATACATTATATTGGCTGAGACAAAATAAAATAAAATATTTATCTTTGGTTTTTTATTTTTGTTATTATGTTATGTGTTAGTCTGCCTTATATTGTACTAGCATATTTTGCCCGGCCTTGCCGGGCAGTTTTTTTTTGTGTGTGTTTGAGTGCGTGTTTTTGTTTAGGGGTGGTTTGGGTGGTAATGACTTGGATTTTGTGTTCTTTGAATTTATTTGAATTTTTAATTTGTTTATTTTTTATTTGGATTTTTAAAATATTTTTTGACTGTTGCATACTCTTCCGGCCTCTAGGTGGGGCTGTGATTAAGAGTGTGATTGTCTTTATTTCTTCAGTTCTGATGCAGAGGCATGGAGGGAGGACGTCTTTCGTAAGTGCTCTTGACTTATTATTTTATTTTTATTTTGTTGTGATTTTGGAGTGCTGGGCCTTGGGGGTTTAAGTATAGTGTTTCTGTATTTAATTTATTGTTTTTGCTTGTTGTTTAGGATTGGTTTTTTGATTTTATATGTGTTTTATTGTTTTGATATTTCTGATTGTTATTTCTTTTTTTGATTTTTTCTGTATTTATTTTTGTAATTTGTGTTATTGTTTTTTGAGTTAGGTATTTTCATGTTGTTTTGTTGTAGACAGGTGTTTTTATTGAGTTTTCATGGTTTTTCATTAGCCTTTGTTATTTTGGATGTGTTTTGTTGAGTTTGTTGTTAATTGTTTTGCTGTATACTGGGTTTATTTGAATTATTTGTTTATTTATTTGTGTTTTTTATTTTTGATGGTTGGCGTTGTGTTAAACTGTTTTGATTTGTTGTGGTTTTGCAGGGTAAAGAATGGCCTGTCTGTCATTTCCTCTTTTCCCCATTGCTGTTTTGAAATTAGCGATGGGGAAAAGGAAGAGACGGCAGTCAGCTCGCTCTTCGTCCGGTAAGGTTTGTTAGGTCGGTCAGGGGAGAAGGAGGCAGAGAAGAGCTATCTGCTCCATGATGGTTCTCTCCTCTTGGCCTCCTTTTCCCCTGGCTTACGTAACGGGAGATCGGCAGGCAACGATTTGTAAGGGGTGGTACTCTTCCTTGTGGATTGCTGGCTGCTGTCTTTCTATTACCTCCACCGCTGTTTCGTGCTAGTTCTCGAAACAGTGGTGTGCGTAGTACAAAGGCAGCAGCCAGTCATTCTCCATGGAGTGTGCTTCCCCTGATGAAGTGCTGCCTGCTGCTGGTTTTCCAACCCCCCGGCTCAACTTACCTTGAGGCCAGCGGTGGTCTCACCATGTCTTCGGCGGGGTAGAGGGGAGGAGAGGGAGTCCCTCTTCTCCCCATTGCCCCGGGAAAGAAGGCTGGCGGTTGTCTCGCCGTGGTTTTTTGTGGGGCTGGTTTGGGTTAGTGAGGCTGTGAGGCTCTGTGTCCGCCTGCAGCAGCCTTGCACTCCCATTGTGTGAGGCATTGCGTCCGCCTGCGGCAGATTTGCATTCCCATTGCATGAGGCGTTATTTTATTTTATTTTTCGCGTGCCGGCTTTTTAAACGTTCTACATGCTCGCGCCCTTCAGCCTGACTGGCTGAAGTGGTCATGGCGCGGAGGATGCTGGAAGTTGTAGTTGGATTTTTCTGTCCACGTTCGTGGGGCGGCTGCCCCACTGCCAGATCCTTGCGGCAATGGTCTTCCTTTTCCCCATCGCTAATTTCAAAACAGCAATGGGGAAAAGAGGAAACGACAGACAGGCCATTCTTTACCCCGCAAAACCACAACAAATGTACGGAGCTCGGTACGGGATAGTATGGATGGGGGTGGGCGTTTCCCCCGGATTCCAACGGTTAACGCACGATTTTATAGGTATAGATTTGCCTTATGTTTATCTATTTATATACTGTTATATATTTATATACTATTATTTTATCTGTTAAAAACAAAAACTGTATACAGTAAAGCCTCGGCATACAATTTTTTTCTGTTCCACAAGGTTATTTGTATGTCAAAAAAATTGTATGTTGAAAACATATTGCATTCCAAGAAGTGACCACTAGATGTCACCATATTTTTTTATATGTTGAATTTCTCCTACTAAAAATTTGTACAGTACAAGTATGTCGAATTTTTTTAAAGCCAGGATTTTTTTCGTATGTTGAATTTTTCGTAGTAGAACCATTTGTATGTCAGGGTTCCACTGTATTTGAAATGGCTGAAAACTGGGGATATTGTTTACAGTTCTTCACGTGACAAGATCACAGAATGTCTACAACATAGGTCTAGTTTTATATTTGTTTCAACACTAGTTAGACCACACCTAGAGTACTGTATCTAATTCTAGGCATCGCAATTTAAGAAAGATGGAAATAAATTAGAGCAGGTACAAGAAGGGCAACAAGGATGATCAGAGAACTGGAAACCAAGCCATATGTGGAAAGACTGAAGGAACAGGCCCTGTTTATTATTATTATTGTTATTGTTGTTATTGTTGTTATTGTTGTTATTGTTATTATTGTTGTTATTATTATTGTTGTTGTTGTTGTTGTTGTTGTTGTTGTTGTTATTATTATTATTATTATTATTATTATTATTATTATTATTATTATTATTATTATTATTATTATTATTATTATTATTATTATTATTATACCGCTTTTAGCCTTGAGAAAAGGAGATTGAGAGGAAATATGATAACACTCTACAAATACCTGAAAGATAACCATAAAGAGGAAGGGCAGAATCTGTTCTCTATCACCCCAGAGTGCAGGACACATAATGGGCTGAAATGACAGGAAACCAGATATAGGCTGAATATTGGGGGAAACGTCTTAACAGTTAGAGCAGTACGACAGTGGAACCAACTGCCTCAAGAGGTGGTGAGCGCTCCAACACTGGAGCCATTCAAGAGAGAATTGGACAACCATCTGTCATATCTGCTTTGATTCGGATTCCTGCATTGAACAGGGGGTTGGACTCGATGGCCTAAAATGCCCCACCCAACTCAGTTATTTTATGATTCATGTGGATTGTGCAAGAGAACATTACTCTGAGAATCCAAAATGTTCCATCGTGGTAAAACTGAAATTCGACAACAGGCATCCATGTGCCACTATGGTATTTGCGAAGAAAAAATGCCCTGCCAGTTTCTGAAAAATGGATTGCCTGACTTAGAAAACTGGTTTCAAGAAACTTGGGAAAGAAACACTTTCAAGGAGCAAAAGCCAAGTTATTATACTGAGTAATTGTTGCTCTCAAACAATTAATTCCAACATTGCAGAGATCTTGGAGAGAGGCTCAATAAATGCTTAACAATGGCTTTTGGTGTTGATGGTGTTGTAGAGATGTCCACATGTAAACCAGTATTAAGGGCATATTAGAAGATATAGAAAAATAAAGATGACAAAAGACAAGTTTAGAAGTAATTGACACTTACAAAACAGTCAAGAGGTTTTTTACCCTTACAGATATAAATTAACTTAAACTTCTCTGAGAAAATATGCAATATAAGTTGGCTTCTTTGCTATACAATCATAAGATAAGCAAATTGGAGATTTGGGAAAGTACAGATCTGTCACACTGAATTATATCCAAGGAAATTGATAGAAAACAGTACTAAAGCTAAAATATTGTAGAAGAAACAGTCTTGTAGAGAGCAAATCTTACGAGTTAGGTCCTGCACCATAACCTAAACTTTTTGACAAGTTATAACACACACACCCCAAAAAAAAAAACAGTTCCTGCTTACTGTCTGCAGAAAAGCTGGTTCCACTCCTTTAGTTCATGACCTGCATGTGATCAGTGAGGTCATCTGAACTGAGATGCTAAGCACAAATATCTTTCTATGATAATACCTGGTCCCTGTGCTTCTCAGCTTACTCAGCAAAATGGTCCTAATATGCTTCCTCAGCCTTCATGCTGAATGCATGAAAAATGTAAGTGGAAGGGGCCCCACATCCAATGTGCAAGAACACCACTGGTGGTTGGTCTGCAACAAGCAGTTTGTATTCTCAGAGCATTCAGAATGATCACCTGAACCAGACTACAACCCATCACTAAAACAAACTCAAGAAGAAAGCTTTCAATTTTTGCAATCTCAACTAAGTTTGCAACTAGCTATTTCCATCAGACAATGTAATGAAATAGCAGGCGTAAGGATGAAATTATCTCAGTGGAAAGTAAGCCTTTATACAAATGATAATATTCCTTGTTTAACAAATCCAAGCTGCTCCAGGATAGCATTTCAACAAGATATGTAAGCCGAGAGGGAAATTTCAGGCTACACTTTAAACTGGAACAAAACAGAAGTAATTACTGTACTCTTAATTCAAAGAAGCCTGAGACAACTGCAGCTCACGATGGCACTTTTGCTCACTTTCAAGGGAGGAGTGGTTTTGAAACATAACTTGAGCCCTCTTAGATGAGAGAAGACCCCCCAAAAAGCGAAGTCTGTCAATGGCTATTAAGGTATGGCTACACTGGCCCAAAACATCCTGCTGAAATTGGGGTTTTTAACACCAATTTCAAGTCTCATTATGTTTGAGTCATTATGTGCATCTGATTAGCCAGAACCCTTCACTTCTGATTGGCAGTGGTGATCTGTGGCAGCAGCAAAGACCGACTGACCAGTGGCATCTCTGCTGCTGCCAAAGGTTGCCACTGGCAATTGGCGGAGGTGGGCTGCAGATGATCAGGGAGACCTGCCACCACCAATCAGCTGAAGTTGCCGCAGAGCATTTGTTTAAACATTTATTCAGACTGGCATGGAAGATGGGCTTCACCGATCAGCTGGGGCTCATCTCCACCAATCAGCTGAAGCCCATCTCAACAGTTGCCACAAGTTTGTCTTGGAAATCCCAGATAAACACCAAAACATACAATCCAAATCATTGTATATTATACCAACACAAGTATTAGTATAAGATAAACTCCCTCCAGCTAGTGTTTTAAAATAGTGTTGTGGTGTAGTGGCCAAATTATTGTGGGTTTGGATGTGCACTGTGGATGCTTAGCCTTTGTTTATTTATTTCTCAAGGCCTATATTATGATTTCATCCTGAACAGACCAACTGTCCAATCAATTCTGTTCTAGCCTGCCTGCAATCTGTAAATACAAACATAATCTAAAAAGATCTCTTAGTTTCTGTTTCTATATCATGACTACAGTTCATTTACTTATTTACTTATGGAAATATTTTGCTCTGAATTTAGAGATTGAGAGTCAAACTATTTAAAAAAACAATTATAAAAGAACACAGAGAACAATTATAGAAGAATGTAGAGATAAAATATTTCTACAAGATGAAACATGTAGACCAGAAATCCTACTGGCATTGCACAAAGCGGGGGGGGGGGGGGGGGGGGGCAATCATTTTGGGACACGGGCTGGTCATGTGGTTCAGTGGGCTGGTCACGTGGTTCCCCCCACCAGAAGTGTAAGTAAAACATGTTTACAACAGCCACAGGTGCATTTATGGCAGCATTTTGCACATGCACTGGCACATTTTACTTCCGTTTCCAGGAATGGTGAGGGCACTGTGAGCTGGATGATTTGGTGTTGCAGGCCAGATCTGTCCTGCGGGCTGTAGTCTGGCCACCCCTGTTATGAGGTATACATAATTTTCTGCAGCTTAATTGCAATTAACTGAAGGGGTAGAGGCATCTAGATCCGACACCTGATCACATACTGAATTACACAATTGAAATGTGCCCTGCCACCTCATCAATTACCCACAATAAGCTACAACAGGTCATACAATCCTTGCTCAAACACCAGTGGGAGTCCATACATAAACATGTTTGCAATGACATTCATATTGCTAGAAATAAACCAACAATACAAAACATTCCCTTAATGCAGAGGAAAAACAGGAGGGGAGGGAGAAAGAAAGGTTTGCAGGCATCCTTGCTTTGGAAAATGCTCCCTAAATTGTTATCTATGTGATGTTCAGTCATGGCAAACAGTTTCCTTTAAACATCCCACTTTGTTAAGACATAGAACAATTTATTTTAATCAGTTAATTAATTGATTGGCTGGTTAAAAGCCAGCCAGCTAATTACTGACTAGCAAAGCTAACATCAATATGGTACTTTATAACACCCAGTTGAGACTTCGGGGGTGATGGAGAAAATGATCTCATTAAAGTTCATGAATAAACTAGGACTCTGATCAGGCAAACCAGTTAAGGCAAAATGCCAGCATTTAAGCAATATTGGCTACACAGGACTGTTACGGCTTCCATTCCTAACACGTTTTTTTCTTTTACATCCACATGAAGCCACTGGGAGAACTTAATCAGAGATTTGAACTAAAGAGTCACCAATTTGCAGAAGACATGCATCTCTGTCTCACATAAGCAAACAATGACAGCCGTGTGATCCACAGTGATCCAATACAGGTACTGTATGTATCGCCTTCCTCCTGCATCACATAAAAAAATGTCTGCTAGCCATACCTGTCAAGTTTTGGATTTGGAAATAAGGGAAATTTTCCGGCAAATAAGGGATACTTGACAGCAATGCTTATCCTGTGCTGCCCTCCAATGGCGGCAATAGGGCTTTGCAGTCTAATTAATAAGGGATGACGGTGAGAAAGAGGGTAAAATAAGGGATTTTCCCGGCCAATAAGGGATACTTGACAGCTATGCTGCTAGCAGCTCTGGGGTGGACGAGAGCAAACCAAGAGAAGTTTAATGCAGATATGATTCTCCACATAGAGAAATCTGTTGATCTGAACCAGCAGGTATAAGAACGCTGAATGGGGTTACATTCCCCGTTAAAAAATCAACGGCACAGTATGGGGTTCTACTGGACTGGATGCTATCCTTAGAGGCTGCTGCACCTACAGGAGCCTGACACATCTCAGCCCATTGTGTTGCCTTAGGAGGCTTCTTATGCTCCATGTAGCCTAACATGGAAGGCCTGACAACTCCAGCCAACTGTTTTGCATTTTCTGCATGCCACCATATCTTCTCTCTTTTGTAATCTTTGAAGTGATAGCCTTTTTAGTCTGTGCAGCTATATTAGACAAGAAAAAAAAACAGAAGTAAAACAAAAAAAGTAAAATAAAGAAGTCAAAACATTGCAGCACCTTAAAGACTAACTGCTATATTTTTTAACGTGAACTTTCGTGGCTCAACTCCACTTGCTCAGGCATAAGAACTGAGGCTACATGGCAATCATTTATACATGGCTTTGAGGTAAAGAGACAGTGACTGGTTATACACAAATTGTAAATTGTGTGAGTCAATGTGGCATTTCACATCAAGAAATAACTTAAGACCTCTGTTAGATATTGAGTTCATTTCTAATGAAGATCTGATCAGTAAACTCAGTAAATGAAGATATGCTCTGTAAAATGTAGTAAATTCCAGACACCCTTCCTTCATCTTTTTCTTTTTCCTCTGTTTATCTCTCCCTCCTCCTCTTATTTATTTAGATTTATATCCCACCCTCTTGCTCCAGGGCAACTCAGGGAGGCATACAACATATAAAAATATTATAATATAAAACCCCATAAAAACTGTAATAAAAACTCTTTATAAAACCACCCAATGTCTAAAAAGACCCACCCCTTCCCACAATCATTGAAAGGACATATGGCATCAACTGAGCCAATGTGCAGGAGTCAATACCCCATCGCCTCCCCAACTTGCCCTGCCAGCCAGGTTTTTAACCCTTTCCGAAAGGGCAGCAATTCTGACTGAAGCCTTAAGTCTCCTGTTCCTCATACAACAGGTTGCAAGAAGGGGGGACAGGTTGCTTGTGCATACCTGTCAAGTGTCCCGGATTGGCCGGGATTTCCCATATTTCCGCACCAATTTACTCCATTTCCTGCCCGGAGCTGCTGCTATCCCGTAATTTGACAGTGGGGGGAAAGGAGTTACTGTGCATCCCTTCTGCGCAGGTCCTTTCTACGCATGCCTAGAACCCTTCTATGCATGCGTAGAACCCTTCTGTGCATGCTTAGAAGGCTTCTGTGCAGAAGGGGATGTGTAAAAGCCTTCTACGCATGCGTAAAAGTGACCTGCACAGAACGTTTCTGCGCAGGTCGCTTCTGCGCATGCATAGAAGGCTTTTACACATGCATAGAACGGACCTGCACAGAAACGTTCTGTGCAGGTCCCGTAATCTCCGGAGCTGCGCTTGACAGGTATGTGCTTGTGCAAGATATAGGAATCTGGAAATCTCAAAGCAAGCAAGCAAGAAAGAAAGAAATTATTTTATTGAGCTAGTATTTGGAGTTATCTTTATTAGTAATCCAGAATATTAATTAGAGGGGATTTGGACTCACACATATCTGGGGAACTTTAACCACAATAGAACATAGTGTTTGTGGAAACTATAATTCAATTTTACTGCTACTCACCAACCCCCTTATACATATTTATATGGGCAGACATAATATATATGTCCATCCCATAGCAATCAGAGATGTGGTTATTAGCAAGCAAATGTCTGCTTCCTGTACTGTATTTTATTTTCTCACCAGAGAATATACCTAGGAAATACCACGATTTCTTGTGTAAACAAAAAACACATCTGATGAACTTATCTGACATTCTCAGGAGTAGGAATTATTAACAAGTAACAAGCCAAGCTTAGATTTAAATAAAACCAGTTTCCTTTTTATCATTATTTGGGAGATTTTTGCCTACCTTTTTGTTACTATATTCGACACAAACATCTAACAAAAAATTCTTTTGAACAATCATAGTAATTTTCATGCATTTCTCTACGGTAGGTTTCTCTGTATTATCATTGTTCTTTCCCCTTGGTAGATAATGGATTAAACTAGTAATGGCAGGGGAGAGCATAACAGGGATCGCAGGTGCTTCCCCCACCCCTCCCTGAAAAATGTCTGCAATTACAATTTTAAAAACTGAACCTTCAATGGAAAGCAATTTCATCCCAGCACCATATGGGGATGTAAGAAAGAGGCTTCTTTTTTTAAAAAATAATAATAATCCAGTACCCACTTAATTGCTGTTAAAAATCTCTCTTATTCAACTTTGATTTTGTAATGTAATGCCATGGTTTACACAGGAAACAGTCGAGTAAGTGCTATACCTAATTAAAGACTTAGCAGCATTCTTTTATCTTAGAAATCAATATCAGCTCAGGGCTTCCTTTGGTCAAACCTACCAATGGAAACCTCTACCCACCACCCTGACAGTCAGTCTAATGATACAGCCAATAAAATCCCACTATACCCTCCTACAGTTGTTTCCTAGGTAACCATCACAGAGCCACATAAAAGGGAACAGACACAGCTGAATGAAAGAAACATTGCAGCAGCCACCGAATCCTACAATCTCTATGCTTTTAAAGCATAGCTTTAACTCAGGTTTTTGTTTTGTTTTTTGGCTGTTCTTCTGTATTCCACCAGAGAAAGTTATTCACAAACTTGGGGAGCAGCACTCCTTCTAATGCTCCTCTCACCAGAGTAGGAGGGGAAGGCTTTGTCGTGTTAAAGTAAGGTGAGGGCAACATTAATGCTTAACATCACAAACAAACAAAACCACCACTTTTTGAAGCACAACAATTACAGGGAAATCTCAGCTGTGTGACTGTAGCTGCAGTACTCGGGAATCGAACCGCTGACCTTCCGCCTCCCAGTCAGCGTCTTAGGCACTTGAGCCACTGCAGTCCCAATTGTAGTGACCAAGAGATGCTAAATTCTATGGACATTGCATGGAGTTATTTGCAAAGTGCACTCTGCCATGTGCCCAGACCTAACCTAGCATAATAGAAAATGGGGTGTCAATTGCCATATAATATTTTACACCAGCATATTTTGCCCGGCGGTGCCGGGCTTTTTAAAATTGTGTTGGTTAGTAAAGGGTTTCATTTTTTTTCTTGAACCAATGGTGCTGGGCTGTTTTAAATGGTGTTTTAAGGTTTTGTGATTTTTTTGGCTTCAAGGCGCTGCGTCCGCCTGCGGCGGACTTGCGCTCCCAGTGTGGGTTTTTTTGGGTGGTTTTTTTTTTTTGCGTGCCGGCTTCCTCAGTGCCGGACTCTTTAAATTGGTTTTTAAAGGTTTTTGTTTTCTGTTTATGCAAATTTTATTTTAATTTAATTTAATTAATTTAATTTAATATTATTTAGTTTAAAATTTAATTTTGGTTTTTTAAATCTTTATTTTTATGCATTTTTATTTTTTGTTTTGTTTTTTTTGAGTGAAAAGTGATTTCTGTGGGTTTTTTGGTATTGTTGAGATTAGTGTGATTATTTTTGAAAGTTTTTATAACTTATTTGATTAATTTTTGAATTAATCTTATTAGTTTTAATATTTTTGAATGTTTTTTCTCTTTTGGCCTCTGGGTGGGGGTGGTGAGCTTTTCTGCCTCTCTACAATTGTCCTCTTCTGTCCTCTGGGTGTCACTTCCGGTAAGTTTTTTTTTCTTCCTCATTTGAGTTCCGGTCCTCATGGATAGAAGACGTCTTTTAGTAAGCTCTTTGTGGGGGGGATTTTTTTTGGGGGGTCTGTGTGTTTTTTCTTGTTTGTTTTTGGCTGTTTTGTGTTTCATTTTTGGATTTTTGAGTGTTTTTGAGTGTTTTTGTTTTGTGTTTACTTTTTCCGGGGGTGGTGGCTTTCTTTCCCGTGGGCCATGCTGGCTGGCCCGTGGGAAGGAAGGACATTGGTGGGGGGGGGCCTTTCTTTCCCATGGGCCATCCTGACTGGCCCGTGGGAAGGAAGGGCAATGGCGGGGGGGGTGGCTTTCTTTCCCATGGGCCATGCTGGCTGGCCCATGGGAAGGAAGGGCAATGGCGGGGGTGGTGCTTTCTTTGCTTTCTTCTCCACGGGCCATGCTGGCTGGTCTGTGGGAAAGAAGGGCAGTGGCGGTGGGGTTTTTTTTACTTTTATTTTTCTTGCGCCGGCTGGCCCATCAAAATGAAGGGCAGCGGTGGCAGGGGGGTTTCTTTTTTTCCCACGGGCCATGCTGGCTGGCCCGTGGGGAAGAAGGGCAGCAGTAGTGGGCGTTTTTTTTACTTTTATTTTTCACGCGCAGGCCGCCTCAGCGTTCGGCACGCTAATGGCGCGCAGGATGCTGGGGCTTGTAGTTTTGGCTGCGCATGTTTGCTTACTGCAGCGGTTTTTCCCCTGCGGCTTTTTTTTATTGGCCGCGGCGTGTTTCCGAATGTTCCTTTTGCCATGCCGCTCAGCCTGATGGGCTCTGGCGCGGTGCGGCGCAAGGAATGTTGGGAAATGAAGTTCCCTTTTTTTGTTTGCAACTAGGGGGCTCCTGCCCCCGGGTCGAAAATTTCAACCCAACAGTTACCTGTGAACCGGGTTTGGCCGAGTGAACGGAGGCCCATTACGGGCTAGTGGGGCCTGGTGCAACATCCTTTGTCACATTCCAACGGTTAACGCACCATTTTATAGGTATAGATTGGCAGGTTGACACCTGGCAATTATCCTGTAGATGCTTGTAGCAAGAACAATTACACTTCTATGCCACCCCATAGCACTTAGTGCACTCTCTGGGCGGCTTTACAGCATTTTACCCCCCAACATGCTGAATACAGTACACATTTTACCAACCTCAGAAGCATGGGTGACAAACTTGATCCCCATCAATGTTTTGATTGCAGTAAAGCAGTTTAACCACTGCACCGCCAGGGCTTGAAGTTGTGTGCACAAATTTTACCTCAGAAATGCTTCATGCAATCAACCTTTTCACAGGTAATTGTTGCCTAGAGGCTAACTGATGTGACAAACTATTCTAGTTATTTTTTATTTACTTATTAATTTAATTTAAGTCCTGTCTTTTTCCATTACAATTACATTTGCCCTTCTTCCTCTCCACTTTTCATCTTCAAAACAACTTGATGAGTTAGATCAGGCTGACAGAGATTAACCAGCCTAGACTCACTCAGTGGGTTTCATGCCTCAACTGGGACTTGAAAAAGGACTTCCCAAGTCCAGGTCCAAGAATCTAATCCAGTGGTTCCTAATGTGGGCCCCATGCCCAACAGGATGACTTCAATTTCCAGAAGCCTAGTCAGTACACTGGCTGATCAGTGCTTTGGGAATTGACTTAAGTCCAAAAACCAAAGGTTGGGAAACAATAGTCTAACCCAGTGGTGGACTTCAAAAAATTTTACTACCATATTGTGGGTGTGGTACAGTGGGCATGGCCAGGGGAAAAGCTTTGTGTTGCACCCAAACTAGGAGTACTTTAACTTGGATGGGCTTGCCCAGCCAGAATTTCTGCTATCAGTTCTGGCGAAATGGTGCGAACCTGCTGATGCCCACCACTGGTCTAACCACTATAGTACAGTGGTCAAAATCTTGTTGTGCCATTATGCAAAAGGCACGTTTTGAAGACAATTGCTGTAAGTTAAGAAATCTCCACAGGTGTTATCTTTTGCATGCCAGGTTGCATGACTTTGCATGTGTCAGGTGTCTATGGAGATTTCTTAAGTTGCAGTAATTCACCTCTAAAAGTCATACCTTTTGTGTAACTGTTTAACAGGATTTCAGCAAGTGATTCTAAAATTCCTCTCACTTTGATATGAATTATTTTTGAAGTCTCAGTCTCACACCTATAATATGGGTGAGAGGCAAGGGAGGAATATTGACATCTTTTAAGTAAGTCAAGAAAAACCAATGTAAGTTAGTGACTAGAATCAGATCCATCAGTTCTCTGTGTGGCTTCTCAACCTCAGAATTCTGCTTCTCAACCTCACAATTCACTGAAAACCAGCATGAACTTTGCTTGACCAGTATGTTACACTGACTGAGAGGATGAAAAGTATCCTATTGCCAAAATCAATAGAATTGTTGGGATACATCTTGTGTTGTGCCAGCTAACTTTTGTTTGTTTATTTAAATCAACTAAACAGTATGAGGCAAGTAAAGCAAAGCAAAGCAATCACACTTATATACCACCCCATAGCACTTCATGCACTCTCTGGGTGGTTCACAAGTTAATTAGCATTTTGCCCTCAACATGCTGGGTATGGAAGGCTGAGTCAACCTTGATCCCTGGTCAGGATCAAACTCACAACCTTTTGGTTGCAGAACAGCAGTTTAACCACTGCGCCACCAGGACTCTGAAATTTGTTTACAACTATTCAGTTGACAAGGCATGCCTTGATTGTGAGTCATGTTTTATGTAGTTTCTGTAACAAAGTTGACTCATGGGCACAGAGAAAAGCATCATGCCTGAATGTTGGGCTAAAATGCCCTCCATCCAGGCCTTAAGACACCCACATTTCCAGGGACTATCATGTCCAATTCTGGTGCATGAGGATTAAAAAAACACATCCCACAGGCAATTACAAGCATCTACCAAGGAATGCAAAACATTAGGCATGAAGATGCCCACTAGCAGTTTATAAGCACAAAGAAGAACTTTAAGATTCCCCCTCCCCCTGCCCAACCAATACCTCTATAAGAAGTAAAGAGAAGAAAAAACAGATCAGCCATCAACTCTCTGAAGAAGACAGCCTCCTCCCCACATATTTTGCTTCTCCTCAATGGTCATCCCAATACAGTATCCATTACGCCACTCTGAGGATCTTCGTAACACTAAAAACTTTGTGTTAGCATGCTCCACCCTTTCCCCTCATCACTGTTTTTCTTTTAATGCTCTGCCACTTAATAAAGTAAGCTGTAAAGATAAAAATCTGTATTTTATTTTTTCTTTGGCTGTGTCCATACAGAAGTTTGTCCCAAGTTGACACAAGCTTCTCTAACACACACTGGTTTTTAAATTATTATTGCCATTCACAATAGAATGTATAATTATCCCAGGAAGATGTGTTTCAAGTGTCCACATATGACACAGCCCCTGCTTTCTCTCACACGTTTCTCTGCCATTATGACTACCTTCTTACCATCCCTTTCATAAGGATTTAAATCCCTTCTTCTTTTTAATGTTTAACAAGTCTTCTTCTTTCGTGTCTAGGCCAGACTTTAAACTGCCAAAATGAAGCCACCTTTTGGTGAATTCATTCCATAGTGCCTTTTGCCTGACCTAGTGTGGAATGATTAGCTGGCAACACAGAGTTGCTGTTGTCCAAGGTATGTCCAATTGTGGCTCAAAAATACCACAATCTTCAAGGAGGCTCTTTCTGTGTGGAACTGACAAAAGGGTGGGGTATAAATGTAAATAAATAAATAAACTGAAATGTGACCCAAAAAATATCATTCTGCCAGTGAAACACAATAGGCTTCATTCTCATGTCAAAAGATGAGACCTGCTCTTGATTAGTATCAATGCAATGATGTTGACAGAATAAATATTGAAAGGTACAGTAAAAACACTGCACAAATTGCAGAACAAATGCCTATTTAGTTTCTTTATTTTCCATTTTCATTTATTTCTTTTTTTGCCCTTCTGAATATTTATATCTAAGTGACTCTGGGAGCCTTTCCACCAGCCGTGAAGAGTATAAATGCTATAAAGAAATATGTAATAAATAAATAAGTAGGTAGGTTTGCTGTTATTACCACAGTGAATTCTCGAGCTGCACTACATCTTTAAAATCCCTAGTAAAATCTGTTAACTGTGATAAGAAACCAGTATTAGTGAAGTGAAATTATCAAGAATTATGCTGACAACATACTAGTACACTAGGCTTTTTTTGTTAGACAAATTTATGTTTTACAGTGGAACTTCGTACAACAATCACCCTGTATAGCAACAAAATTGCATAACAATTAGGTTTTGGGGGGAAATAGTGTCCCGCATAACAATTTTCCCTACGGAAAAATCGTACAATTTTTCAAATGGGAAAAACAACTTTGCGAAAAAAATTGTTGTACAATGCATCCCATAGGAAACATCGCTATATGATGCATGCATAGTATAGCAATTTTTTCGTACAACAATGAGCCCCGTAGAACAGATTAAAATCATTGTATAATGTACCACTGTATCTTAAAGCCTAAGCAGATGTTCAATGATGACTTGGAAGACTGGTTTCATCATGACTTTATTTGCTAAAGCACAGGATTATTTAGCAGCAGATCACACTAAGTGACCACTACATATTTCTAACTGTACAACGAGGATCTTTTCTTTCCAATTCAAATGACCATTTCAGCATGGTGATAAGTCTATTAATAAAAAAATTAATTACTACTTAAGACAAAATAATCATTTTATTGCACATGTTTTATCAGGCACTCAGATAATGGCATATAAAACCATTCTAAACACAGAAGGCTGGCTAATAGGCATGTGCATTCATGTGTGTTTTTAAACTACAAACCCCAGAAATCTTCCTTCTGGGAGTTCCATCTGCCAAACAAACACCTAAATTGTGCTCCTCTGAAATAAGGCTGACTTGGAAGATCTAATGGCCTAACATAGGCCAAGTCTGGAACTAACTTTGAAATGCCAACTGCTCCCAGTGTGCTGGGAACAGGAACTCGACCTACCTTCCAGTCCAACTTTCCTCCAGGTGAGCATAATATAGATACACAGAACTCCCAGAATGGAAAATTCTGACATCTGGAGTCACCACCACCACACCAAGACCCTTCCAAATGATTATATATGTCGGCACCACTCTGCCGCCGTCCCATGTGGTGACCACGTGTTGGCACTCTAACCTGATTTACCCTTAATTAATTTTCTTCCAGCCACCCTGGGTCTCATCAGTTAGGGGAACAGTGGAGCTTTCAAAATGCCCAGTGCATTAACCTTGCCTTGGTAGCTTCTGTCCTGGCCAGTAGTAATTAATTTGGTGAGAGAAGTGGCTCCCCTGCTTCTCTGTTAGCTGGATAAAGGGTGGCTCTATAAATCAAGTCAGTTTCCTTTGACTCCTATAAGTAAGTGCCTCTTCCCTATCACCTTGCTGCACTGGGAAGAATAGAAGGTGAATGAGTATGTCCTTCTGAGATACTTGGGTGCCAATTTGTGGCCCTGTACCTTCTTTGAAATTTTCCCCTTCACTTTGTCCCCTTTCTCTTAAACGGTGAAGGCAGGCCCAGCTACCCTTCTTCTTAGGACTTCTGGTTTCCAAGTCTTTGGAAATTAAAGGAATAGTTTCTTTGTTTAGAGCTTGTTAAATTTCTTATCTCTCCTTCCACTCTCAATTTCCTATTTGCTTTGAAGAAACACATGCTTCAGCAGCATAGGATCTCTTTATTAGCAAAAGAGCTATTTTCTATAAAATAGGCATCTGAACAACATTTAAAAACTTGCTTCTTAAAATCCTGTCTCTCTCCTCTGAGCATTTAATGAGTGCAAGAAAGAAACATAATAAATTCAGCTTTCATAGCTACCTGTTTTCTCTGGCTAATTGGCTTCTTGGATTGGGCTGTACGAAGTTTCCATTTGGCATCAAGTCAAATAATGCATCTTGATAAGGTTTCCTCCCTCATCGGAGCCATGAGCTTCTCCTCAGCTTTCTCCCCTCAGCTGTGGGTTGTCAGCTGCTTGTGTATTTTATAAGATTCTGAGCCAGACTATCTATGTCATTATCTTACAGTTAATGTAAGTGCTATAGATTGTTGGCATTAGTCTGTGCCAGACTGGGCCAAATATGGTACATCTCAATGCATGGATGCCCTAAGCCAAGTGTACATTGAACTCCCCCTCCTATCTAGTGGATGAGGTCACATATTCATTGCTTCTCTCTTCCCCCTCCTAACTGTGAGTATGAGGAGAAAAGTTCAACTAATTAAATTCTTTCAGGTTACTGTGCCAAGTTCAGTGTGTAGGCTTGTGCCAACTGTTAGAAAATGCTGGATTCTCAACCTTTTAGCAAAATGATTTCTATAAACTACAACTAGGCACTTAATATATGTTTCTTAGGCCTAATTATAAAGGATTATATGACAATATATACTGGCTGGATAGCTCACATTGTGTAGCTGGCGGCAGAGATAAGAGTTTAATTTCCCAATGTGCCTCCTTGAGAGAAGAGCCACCCTGTGTAGCCTTTGGCAAGTAGCAGAGTCCCAAAGGGCACCCCAAAGAGGGAAACCATTTCTGAGTACCCCCTACCTAGAAAACCATGGAAAGGGTTGCCATAAGTTGGAACCAAATTGATGAGATGGAATTATTCTTATTAAACATAGAAGGGACTAATAGATAATGAACTGGCCTGAATGACTGCAAAAACTGGGTAAGTAAAAAAAGCAATTATATTACTGTTCTGTCTTAGACTGAATGCATATTGCTTACTCAGTGATCCTCCTCACATGCATTACACTATGCTTGTGGATTAACACTAACATACAAATATTAGTTTTTGAAATCAAAAACACTTCCTAAAATAAAGTGAGATCAAATAGGTAGGTTTATTTGTACTTCAAGAATTATGTTTTTACAATATGGGCTATTTCAGGCTTCTTTATACCATGAGCTCACTCAGTCATGCAGGACTCAGGTCTCAAAATGTTGACCTATGGACATTCCAGTTGTCAAGCTCAGCATCTTAACCACTAAGCCACAGCAGCCCTTAAACAATGTACTATGCTTCCTGCCTAATATATATTTACTAACCAAGAATTACATTTCATATATAGCACCAATCTTAAACACACTTAACATGTAAGTAGGCTGCATTTAATATATTTGGGTTTAAAGGTTTCCCTTGCTCAAAAGCCAGTCATATCCAACTCTAGGATTCAGTGCTCATCTCTGTTTCAAAGCCGAAGAGCCAGGGCTGTCTGCTTCTACAGACGTTTCCGTGGTCATGTGGCAGGCATGACTAGACACCGGAGCGCAAGGAACGCTGTTTCCCTTCCCACTGAAGTGGTCCCTATTTATCTACTTGCAATTTCTTGCTTTCGAACTGCTAGGTTGGCAGGAGCTGGAACAAAGACGAGAGCCTCTCAGTCAGCGTCTTAACCTGTTTAAGTATGTGTTGTACTAACAGTTTCAGTCATGTACTGGGAGATTTTAAAAATACATATATTTTTTTCATACAATCATCCAGAATGAAATAAATGAGGAAAGAAGCACAGGACAGGGAAGAATTTATAGTGCAAGAAAACTTGAAGACTGACTTGGGTGCAACGTAACATTACTGTTTGGAGTTGCCCTGTCCAAATTTGAAATAGCTGTGACCCAGCAGGAGATGAAGAAGGACTTTAAATATGCAATATTGGCTTCTCTGCAATATTCTCTTCTCTCTGCGGCTGTGGCATACCATATTTAAGCATCTTACAGAAATAAGCACATTTAATCCCTTTAAATGAATGCTCTAGTCACACAAGTAAGAGGAACTGTCCCCCAAACAGGAAGAAAATCCACGTTTGTGCAAACTCACTCTCACTCACGTCTTAAGGCATATTTCTCTCCTCCAAAAAAAAAAGGTTTATGCAAGTCGCAAAGCTTTCCTTAGTCATGGATGGCTGAACTAAAGAAAGCCAAATATTCTCAGTCAAACTGAGGCAACAGGCAGAGACAGATGATTTTTTTCAAAAGTAAACAAAATTAAAAAGGAATACTGTATTAAGAAGTTAGGGTTTTCAGAAGGAATATCTGAACAAAACTGCACTAACAGTTCACGACACTATTATATCAGACAAGATATGGAAAGTTTTTTGCAGCTAAGCTTAACATGTACTGTATCAAAATAGTGATACACATCTCTTCTTGTTTTTCCTTTAGATAGGCACAGTCCCGATCATGATTTTTTTAATTAAAAAAACATGATTGGTTAGTGCTTGTACTGTATGTTGGGGAAAAAAAGCTGGGGCAGAAAAGGACTATCAAAAGGAGAGAGAAGTGTAGTGCAAGTAGTGTTATTATCTAAACATTAAATAAAATCAGCATGCTTTCCAAATTTAAATAACCATCATAAGCTCCCAAGTTTAGAAATTGTTCAGACTTCTTAAGGCTTTATTTTGTCTGGGTGAAAGCAAACTGGATCACAAGATCAAGTACTGTATTCAGAAAGAGGAGGCCCGGCAAACGTTTGTTCTATGCAGTGCAACAGTATGATATTTGCAAGAAATATATCTTGCTCTCCAAGGTTGTGAGATCCTGGAATCAAACAAAAATCCAAGAGAAGCAAAATTTACCTGCCCTTCAACAGATGCCATTGGTTAGAAAGCAGGTTTGGAACACCTTGGCAATCCTGTAAAAAATGTATTGCACAGACTTCAGGTTGTCACCCCCAAATGAAGTTAGAAATATGGGAACTAGATTTTAGAGTGAGGGTTGCCAACCTTTTAAAGTCAGGGGTCAGGTCATGGTCCCTCAGATAGCTGAGGGGGCCAGACTGGTGGTTCCCCACCACTACCATTTACAGCTGCCATAAGCACATTTGCGACAGCCATAAATGAGTCCGTGGCCAATACCAGTGACAGCAGCAGCTGGAGCAAGGGTGGGGGCAGGATTATTTGGTGCTGTGGGCCAGATCCAACCAGCAGGCCATAGTTGCCTAACCCTGTCCAAGAGCCTTCTTGACTGTTGCCCCAAAACTATGGAATGAGTTGCCAGCAGAAATCAAATCTGCACCAACTCTGCTTACATTCTGGAAACTGGTCAAATCATTCCTGTTTCACCAAGCCTCTTTAATCTGTCACTCTATATTTTCTTTCTCAAAGTAGGTTTTGTCTGATTGATGCTATATGCTTTGTGAGAGACTGATTGGGAACCAGTCTGATTTCGTTTATTAATGATGATATTGCCGCTGAAGCCTGAAATTGTTTTAGCCTTTATCTATATGGATTTCTATATTGTGGCTTATGTCAGTTGATATGCTATAAACCACCTAGTGGTGTTTTACTAGATAGGCAGGATATAAATAAAATAAATAAATATTGTTACCTATTTTACTTATTTGGATGTCTTGGACCAATCTGTTCAGAAGGCACAGTGCATATAGCCAAACCTCTTGTTGCTCAGCAGTGAAAACTGGGATCAAATGAAGAGGAAGCTCTTTGCCAGGAAAGTCACCAAACTATATGGCAATAACCGAAAGTGCAATTGCAGCACAGAACAAAGACTCTAGATAATGACGCAAAGACATCAGCATTTGTGTAAACTAGGCACAACGCATGAAACATAAGGTTGGTTCACTGTGCTATTGCAGCCAAATTGAAGAGGGGAAATTAAGCAAAATAATATATTAAACCGATTGCCTTCTGACACAACTACTTGAATACACACCACTCTCCAGCAACATTCAGATTTTCTGTTTAAAATGCTATGCACAAATTCAAACAGTGGTGCCAAATACCCTCAAAACATACAATAACAAAGTGACTGTAGAAACAGAAGTCATTGATTCAAAACATTTATTTTCTTGTATACAAAATCTGTATGGAAAATATAGTTGCAAGCATTTGCTTACTTCATGGTTACCCAGCAATTGTGCATACTGTTTGTTTACTGGACTTCTTTCACCCTTGTTTGACACTACACCATACTGAGTGGAAAAAGCAGGATACAAAATGACACATGTCACATCGCACCAAAAGGAGAAACTGAGAAAACTCTCTCCATGTTAAAATCACACGTGTGTATCCAAAGCGCCAGTCATTTCAATTAAACCCACCCTTTTGGCATCATCCTTAGTTGTAAGAAGCAGAGGCAACTCATGGGCAAGGTTTGTAATCGCCTCCCTGTTCTGCCACCTGGTGGGATGTTTCCTCAAACTTTTATGAGCGCCCCCTTTGCCTCCAGGCTCAACTCAGAAAAGCCAACAGGCAGGCATGAAATCCTACGGGACCACCATGAAATTCAAGAAGAAGCCATAATCCCACGTCTGAAGCTAATCCTTGCAAAAATAAATGCCTGTAGGAATGTCGACAAGGCTTTCAGTTTTTCATTCATTGCAACCATCCTTCCAGAAATCAAACCGCTTCATTGATTGACTTTTCTCCCCGTTCATTTTTTAAATTATGCGGTATGCCTTATTCAAGTTGATATATAGCAACTGAGAAATTTCGTTGTTCCCGCAAGGGGACAATGACAATAAAGATTTATTTTAGCATTTCCTTCATAACACTTCATAAATTCTGCTAGCCACTTATTCTCTCCCACCCCCTCACCCAGCAAACAAGAGGTGATTAGGGGAAGCATTTTAGGTTTATTAAACTGCTGATTTTATTGCTAAGGATGGATCTGCCTAGTTTGAAAACGTGGCTTCTCCTTCTGGTCCTCTAACAGTACTACAGTATGTCCTTTTCCAGCTAGCTGATCAGACGTTAATAATCTAAATATAATCTAATATAATTTTAAAAAATAAGAACACTAAGAAAGTGGAACTTTAAACATTCAAACAGATATACATCTGACTCATAACACACCTGATATAACTGTTGTGGGAAAGAAGAAGGTCTGGTTTATTGACATTGCTATACCAGGAGACACACAAATTGAGGGCAAACAACTGGAGAAAATCCGCAACATATCCGACTTGCAAATGGGAGTTGAGCGTCTATGGAGGAAGACATCAGATGTTGCACCCATAGTGATCAGAGCTCCTGGAGCAATACCTAAAGGGCTCTCCTCTAGATATTTGGAAATTTTGGACCTACTGGACTTGAACATCCTAACTTTACAAAAAAATAAATAAATACCAACTTTACTAGGAACCGGCTATCTACTCAGACGCTACCTTCATAGTTCTTCGGTCCTTGGTTAGGACTTGAACTATTACTTTGATACCAGTCGTCTACTGATAGTTGTTTTTTTTTTAAATTTCATCATCATCATCAATCATCATCCCAGGGCGAGCGTGCCGTCAGCTCAGAAGGCTGCCTGCGTTTCCAAGCCTGCCCCGGGTGAAAAGGTGGGCAGAGCAATGCTTTCGCCTCCCCTCTCCTCCCCCCACCCTCCTCCTCCTCCACGCTCCGCTTGGCAGCGCTTTCCACGCGTGCCCTCCTCCTCCTCCTCCGGGAGCCTTCTTCTTCTTCTTCTTCTCTTCCCCCCCCCCGCCCCCCTTGCGAGGTCTCCCGCAGCCAACCTTACCGTCGTCCTGCATCCTCTGCAGGCAGAGCGTCAGGTTCTTCCTCCAGCCGGGCATTTCCCGCCGCCGCAGGGGCGCTCCGAGGACGACGAGCAGCCCGGCCGAGAGCGCGGGGAGCAGCCGGCGCTGGGCGCCTCTTCCACCCTGTCAAGCGAAGCAGTCGCCCCCTGGCCTGACGACGGGGGGGGGGGGGGCGGTAGGGCTGGTCTGGCTGGGCAAGAGAGGCGAGCCTGGCTCCCGGCGGGAGAGGAGGCTAGGCATGAAGGTGGGCTCCTCCGCGCTCCATCTGCCTTTTCGCCCAGCAGGAGCCAAGAGAAGGGAGGGGACGGGAGGGGATGAGAGGGGGTGGACAACGGCAAGGAAGGCCGGCCGGACGGAGAGAGACCCAGCCCGGCTACGGCACCACCACCACCACCACGGGACTCGCGCGCGCTCGCACTGCCAAGAGTCGCGCTTTGCCCGCCCTGGAGAGAGTCGAGGTGGCTTTCCACGGGAGCTGCAGTTTCCCCCAGTGTGCGTGTTCTTGAGGGGGGCGGCGGGGGGGGAGACTGTCCTAAGGCGTCAGGGAAGGGGGCGGGGGGCGGGGGGGAGCTGCGGGGAAACGCCACGGTCCACGGCTCTCCCGCCAACTCAGTCTCCCCACACCTTGCCGCCTCAACACAGCTTTGTATACAAGCTCGGGAGGAATATATATATATATACACACACGAGGAAGCTCGGGAGACACACAAATACACACGAGGAAGCTCAGGAGGAATATATATACACACATACATACACACACACACACGAGGAAGCTCGGGAGACATACAAATGCACACGAGGAAACTCAGGAGGAATATATATACACACATACACACACACACACACACACGAGGAAGCTCGGGAGACATACAAATGCACACGAGGAAGCTCGGGAAGAATACACACACGAGGAAGCTCAGGCGTGTACACACACACACACACACACACACACACACACACACACACACACACACACGAGAAGCTTGGGAGGAGGCTTTCCGACCGCACTGGGCTGTCCCGCGTTCGGCTCGCACGCCCCCCCCCTCTCCCCCCAGACGGGTTTTTGGGGTCACGGAATACTGCGGCCTCCCCCGCCCGCCGCCGCCCTGGCGTTTAGGCGGCCTACCTGGGCAGGTAAGAGAGCACTGCAGCCCCCCGGGGACGAGGGGCGGGGCGGGGCGGGGAAGAAGCGGCGAGAGGAGGCGAAATGAAAGCCTGGCAGCGCCCGCCCGCCTTCCTTCCCTTCCCTCCCTCCTCCTCTCTGCGTGCCAGTGCCAGTGCCGCCTCCCTTGGGCGCGTGTAAAGCATGGTTCTTGAGGGCGGCGTGGTTGGGGCACAAATGAAACACACCGCCTCAGAATAATCACCGTAACCATATAATAAAGCGTGCCTCGGCGCGCCGCAGACGGCGCCTCGCTCTGCCTGGGGGATGGCTGGGTGGTTGGGCGAGTGCAGTGCACGGGAAGGGGTGGCGCGGGAGCCACCGCCGAGCCCCCTCATTGTCTCCGGCAGCTCGGAAGCACAGCGGGAGCCTAAAAGCGGCGCCTCAGGCGAGCGGCGGTGCTGAGAGGCAGAGGACGGAGGCCCCGAGTCCGTCTGGGGAGCGGGCCCTGTACGCGGACTGGGGGGCTCAGGCGGCTCTTTTCGGAGGCCAAAAGCGGCCCCAACACCTTTCTTTCCTCTTTCTCTCTCCCTCTGGCCCGGAAAAGCTCCCGCTTCGCGGGTCTTTCCCAACGGAGCCCTCCTGCCTGCCTGCCTGCCTCAAGGGAGGTCATGAGGCGCACAACAAGTCCAGTCACGCCGCAATAAGCAGAAGGAGGAGCGCCCACATTTCCCGCTGCTTTCTCCGAGGCGAGCTTGCCTCAGAAAGAGAAGGCAAGGAAAGTTTCCTGTTCAAGGAATGAAGAAGCAGACGAGTGAAGTAGTGAAATTCAGCTCTTTATTAGTGGGGTTTGAACACAGTTTGGATGGAGCAAAACTCGGACTTATATACACTATAAACAGTAACAGTAACAATAATACAACAAGCCCATTGGCTAACAGAGTGTGCTCATTTTTGGTTCACTTATTTGCATAAGAATAGATACATGAGAAAATATACATTCCGCTCCTGTCAGAAAACACAGTTAACATACATAACACCCACTCACATTAAAAAAATCCCACCCACACCGAGATACATTTCATGATAAGAGCCAAGGAGCAGGAGCCACATTGCCTTCAGGGCTCCACACCTGCCCCGCCATCCAGGTCTTAAGCATACCTGTCAACCGCAGCTCCGGCCAATCCGGGACCTGCGCATAACGGTTTTGCGCAGGTCGCCTTCTGCATGCGTAGAAGGGTTTTACGCTTGCGTAGCCCCCTTCTACGCATGCGTAGCCTTCTACGCAAGCGGCGTAGCCTTCTACATATGCGTAGAAGGCGACCTGCACAGAAGGGCTGCGCAGTACCTCCTTTTCCCCCACTGCCAAATTCCGGGGTTTCAGCAGCGTGGGGCAGGAAATGGCACAAATCGGCACCGAAAACAGTAAAATCCCGGCCAATCCGGGAAGGTTGACAGGTATGGTCTTAAGTCCTTCCCTGAAGGGCCCTTTTTCTTGTGCCAGAGAGTTGGGCCCCTCTGGCTGATGGAACAATTAGGGAGCCCCTCCAGTCTGCTCTGGTTAAACAGACAGATGTCCTCAGGGTGATGTGGTCTCTTAGGTATCCCGGCCCACTGCCATGTAGGGCTTTAAAGGTCATAACCAGCACCTTGAATTGCACTCAGAGGCAAACCAGTAACCAGTGCAGCTCCCAGAGCAGGGGCGAGGCATGGACATAATGTCCACACCCCATCACCACCCGGGCTACTGCATTCTGGACCAGCTGCAGCCTCCGAATGGTCGTCAAAGGCAGCCCCATGTAGAGCGCATTGCAATAGTCTAGTCTGGAGGTGACCAGGGCATGTATGACCGTAAGCAAGGCGTCCCTATCCAGGAGCGGGTGCAACTGGCGTATTACACGAAGTTGTGCAAAGGCCCTCCTGGCCACCACCGCCACCTGCTCTTCTAGAATTCATTCCGTAGCCTGGAGTAAATTCAAAGTTACGAGGGCCCTTTGCAGGGTTTTCTAGCTGGAAAGTACAGTACCGTACTCTGAAGTGATTTTCCCTTCTTCCTTCCTGCTTCTTCCGTGTCTAGGCCAGATGTGAAACTGCCAAAACAATAATCATTTTTATATAAAAATTTTAATATTTGTGTCAGTTTGTATTTTTGAATTTTATGCTGTAAACCGGCCTGAGTAGGAAAGTTTTTTTCCTAAAAGGGTGGGATATAAGTTTAATAAATATAAATAATAATAATAAAATTTTCATGTCAGAAATTATTCTGGGTTGAAAGGATTTTTGCGGGAGAAACTCCACTCAGGGGACACCCAAATGAGGCTGCTTTCATGTACCCAAGAGCTGAAACAGACAGGTGCTCAATCTGTCATGCAGTACCCAGGTCTCGAACTGCTAACTTGCCAGCCTTCCAGCTAAAATGTGAGCTTCTTAACCACTGAGCTACCACAGGCACCTTTGGGTGAATTCATTCTGCAGTTTCTTTCACCCAACCCAGTGTGAGAATGATTCGCCATCAATACAATGTTGCTGTTATCGGTACGCCCGATTGTGGTTCAAAAATACCACAATCTTTGAGGAGGCTCTCTCTGTGTATTTCTTAGGAGTGGGTGCCTGGGACTGTGCAATACAGGATGCCCAAGGCTACAAAGGCAGGCTCTGCTCCCAAGAGGCACAGTGAAGAACTGGACTCCACATCTCTAGCTTCCCAGACCGGTAACAGCCTCACTGAGCTGTTCAGCCAGTTTACAGTTGGAGAAAGAATGTCTCTCTGTGTGTGTCATTGTACCTGTGTGGTCCAGAATCATACACTTAATGGTAAATGTCTATCATTGACCACAGCCCAAGAACTGGCACTGTCTGTCTGAAGATGTTTCCGTGGTCATGTGGCAGCACAGAATGCTGTCACCTTTCACACCAAAGTGATACTGTACCTTTCAGGATTTATTTTTTATTTATTTATTGTTAGATTTCTATACCACCCACTTGACCACGGCCGACTCAGGGCAGTTCACAACATGAATAAAACAGATAAAAACAGAGTTAAGAACCCACCCCTAAAAAGGGGGGCAGGTACCGAGGAACCATGGGGGAAGGCATACTCCTCTATACCAAACACCCAACGGAAGCCACCCCTCCACCTGCACCCCAAACTTAGCCAGCCAGCCAGGTTTTTAGTTCTTTTCTAAAGGGCAACAACTCCGTCTGGAGATGCAGTTCTACTGGCAGGAGGTTCCAAAGGGCCGGTGTGGACACAGAGAAGGCCCTCCTCCTTGTGCCAGAGAGGCGAGCCCCCCTTGCCGATGGCACAATTAGAGAGCCCCTCGGGTCTGCTCTGGTTGCTTGGACAGACGTCCTTAGGGCGATGCCGTCTCTGAGGTAACCTGACCCACTACCATATAGGGCTTTAAAGGTCAAAACCAGCACCTTGAATTGCACCCAGAGGCAAACTGGTAACCAGTGCAACTCCCGAAGCAGTGGTGAGGCATGGGCATAACGTCCACACCCCATCACCACCTGGGCCGCAGCATTCTGGACCAGCTGCAGCCTCTGAATGGTCATCAGGGGCAGCCCCATGTAGAGCGCATTACAATAATCTAGTCTGGAGGTCACCAGTGTGTGAGTAACCATGAGCAAGGAGTCCCGGTCCAGGAGCGGGCGCAACTGGCGAATAACCCGAAGTTGAGAACAGCTGCCACCTGTTCTTCTAGCAGCAGCCGCGAATCCAGGAGGACCCCCAAGTTGCGCACCGGGTCGGTCTGGGACAAGATAGCCCCACCCAAAACCAAAGATGGTAGCTCCCGGGATAGTGCAGGACCCCCTATCCATAGCCACTCAGTCTTACTAGGATTCAGTTGTAGCCCATTCGCCCCCATCCAGACCCCAACAGCCTCCAGACAACTGGAAAGGACTTTGACTGCACCACTGTAGTCCCCATGGGCCAAGATGTACAACTGTGTGTCATCTGCATACTGGTGGTACCTCATCCTGTGGGAACGGATGATCTCACCCAGCGGCTTCATGTAGATGTTAAATAGGAGAGGAGAGAGAAGCAAGCCCTGAGGCACCCCATATTTTAGGGGCCTAGGACTGGACGTCTCACTCTCCAACCACACCAATTGGGTCTTGCCTATGATCTTTCTATGCAGCTCACTGTGCTGCCAGATGCCTTAACTCTCAAGCATCATGCTGCTACAGGAGTCCGGGCACCGGTAGTGGAAATGCCCCCAGGCCACACCCACTTGGTCAGCCACGCCCACCTCCCTACCCCAGGCCATGGTGTAGGGAGGCCAAGTGGGCATGGCCCACAGAGTTAGCCATGCCCACAGAGTTAGCCACGCCCATGGTGGGGGTAGTAAAATAATTGCACCACATTATTGTCAAGCATATTTCTCAAAGGAAGAGTTCCTGGGCAACCAGCCACACATATGTGCCTTTCAGCTGCAGGTTCATCTCTAGGGCAAGGGACAGTCCTGCCATTCCAAAGGGAGGAGGGAAAAAGCCTCTCATACCAAAGGTGTGAAGGAAGGTCCAGCCCCCATTCCATAGGGAGGAGGGAAATCCCTCCAGCTGACTATAACTATAGGAGCTCTTCTTGTTGTTTTTTGGTCCTCTGGCTTGAAGGCAAGACCCTTGTCTCACTAGCTGGACTCAAACTTCCCCTATGGGCAAGACACATACCCGAGATGAGTCCCTCAGAGCAAAGGGAACCCTACTAACTATCTATTGCTATGTACTTTGTCTTTGTCTGTTTCTGTTCTTTTTCAGATGCTATACTTATTGGAAAATAAAACTATTTGTGAGATTAATTGGAACGGAGTGGATGTCAGTTTATCAGGCAATATCCAAGTACCCTGCTCTCAACCCTTGAAGCTAACAAATGCTAAACACCGCATACTCCCTGTAGGCGACAGGTGGAGGTCTTTGAGGCTGATCATGGTGCGAGACGGTGAGGCGAGGTTTGGCTGTATTGGGAGTGTGTGGAATAAGGAAAATATCACAACCAAATTAGCAACCAGTGCCCACCACTTTCTCGGCACCCGGTCGAGCCCAATACAATACCTATTTGTCTACTTGCAATTTCTTGCTTTCAGACTGCTAGGTTAGCAGAAGCTGGGACTCTGTCATGCAGCACTCAGGTTTCAAACTGCTGGCCTGCTGACCTTCCAGTTGTCAAATTCAGTATCTTAACCATTAACAACCACCACCACCCCACAGTCCCCAATCATACACTAAGAAAGCCTCAAAGGCCTCCGTTTCTGAGACACCTACTGGAAACAAGAAGGACCACACCTCAACCAACAGCATTACCCACTTTCTGGGCTAGCTGGCATAAAGTAAAAATAGCTGCATTTCATTTTCATTATGTTTACCTTTTTAAAAAATTATTTAAACATTTTCATATTGCTCTTCATCAAGGCAATCCCTGGATATTTAAACGCAAAACATTGTGATGTAATAGAAAAAGACAAAAACTAAGTGAACTGCAAACAATTGCCCATCTTCCCTTACCACTCAAATGTAGTATCTGATCTATGTTGTATAGGGAGGTACCTAGGCTAAAGTCAGAATACCTAGCTCAGTGTTGTGTTGTGTACTGCATTCAATGGCAACAAAGTTCCATTGCATTTCAGCAGGCATTTTTTCTAAACCCTACCAAGAGCCGTAAGGTAATTAAAAACAGGATCTCCTATGTGCAATACATGTACTGTGCTACAAAGCGATAGCCCCTTTCTTTCACTTTGTTTTAAAAAGAAAATCTGGATTAACAAACATCTGCATCAAAAGTCCAATTTGCCAGTGACAGACATGTGGTTTTCTGACATCACTGGTCCTGCTTCACTTGGAAGGGTGTTTTTTGAGATATCTGGTTTAATCCTTCATGTGACTTGAAAGGGTTAAAGAATCACTTTAATTTATGGACAGTATATCTCCAGATATACTCCATGAAGTTCTATTCAGCTGTCTTATGGGGTGAAGTTAGCGCTGGCCTTTCAAGACCTATGCCTGAAGAGAGCAGGTTCTGACAAATCCCACCAAATGTGCCAGGTTTTGACTGCATCCCCAATGGCCAACATCATATCTGAACAACCTAGCTAAGTGTGGGGTGGCTTTTCATCAAAAGGTTGGCCACCTGATGAAAAATCAGCCACAGGAAAAAGGAACATATGAAATAGGTACAACGTGCATCAGTAGAGGAAGGGAACCACTGAAGAAACCATGGGTCTTCCATATAGTCAGGTTTTAGCACTGCTGCAATCTCTACTTTAGGCTGAGATGGGAGGAGAAATGCCATCACTGCACCTATGTTTGCTATCCTGGCTGCCCATAACCCCCATCCCAGTGCAGTGTCGAAGCACTTGTGGTGGTGGGAGCGAGAAAAGGACAGCAATGATGATGCTAGGTTGCTTTGAGTTGTCACTGACTTCCTTGGTCCTTTCAGAGATGAGCTGATTTCCTCAGGCTTGAAACTTCAGGCAGTTGGCACTGGTTCAGAATGAACCTGCTCTTATCAATTTTGTCTTCTTCCCCACTTTCCCCTGTAAGTGGCAGTGGAGAGCAAAGGTGAGAAAACCCACCACCGAAAAGCAACCATCTCAGTCCAGCTAAAGGCATGGCAAGGTCTGTTAGATTTATGGCCAGAACGGATACTGGAAACACAGAAACACAACGAAATATTATATGTTGGAGTTTTGTAAGAATCTCATGTGGTGCCTATGTTGGAGTGGGTGGAAAGGAATTTTCTATCATTCTATCCAGCACTAAGCAATCGTCCCGTTCCCACTTCTGGATTCAAAGAGACACACCTCTTTGCTCTGTGTTCTTTCCCTCTCTTTGTTGGTTGGTGTTAGTTGGTTGCTAGCAAGTATGCAATAAATAAAGCAGCATGCAGATGTTTGTTATTCCAAGTAACTGTCAGTAAAGGAACATTTTTATTGTTTCTCCTACATGTCTCTCAGAATGAGTTAGTGAGACTTGAGTGCCAGTTAATGAGAAAGTTGCGGGGGAGGCCTCTGGCAAACTTGTCCCTTTTATCTTCTGTAGCTTTCTATATGTCTACTGCACAGTTAAAGACAATATTACCAGAAATTCAAAGTCTTTGACATTATAAACCCTGAAGCCTTTCTACCTCACTATGTCATTATTAAGTCAAAGTGTATTATTATATGACTTTTAGGTGTGTGTGTATGTGGGGGGAGATAACAAATGGCATCATTCTATTTTGTTGTAAATAATTACTTTTAGATCTATCTTCTCTTATTTTAATAATTCTATTATAACTGGATCTCAGAAAGAGCCTCCTCGAAGATTGTGGTTTTCCAACCACAAACAGGCGCACCCTGGTAATGACAACCTTGTGTTGCCAGCTAATCATTCTCACACTAGGTTAGGCAGAGGGAACTGCAGAATGAACTCACTCGGAGGTGCCTTCGTTTTGGCAGTTTGATGTCTGGCCTGGACATGGAAAAAGAAGAACTGGATCTCACATCTTTATTATAGCAAATTCTTTACCTTATGCATTATTTGTCTTTCCCATATATGATTAACAAATATTTACCTACAGTAAGTACTGAATGTGGCCATATCCTTCTTTGGGGTAACTACATATAATATATCCAAGAATAAACAAAACAAATCAAAAAACATTGTAGCACCTTGAAGACTAACTGCTAAGTGCAGTACATGCAGCACAGTGGGTAGCATTTGTTGATATGTGTTATGTCACATTGCTTCTGACCATATTTAATGTAATTTAATTTTCCCACTTGTATGCCACCCAATCAGGAAACCCGACTCAGGAGTGTCCTATCATTAAGAGTTCTTCTCAGGTCTAACCAAACCAAAAGTCATAACTTTCTTAATTGAATCAACCCATTTTATATTTGGACTTCCTATTTTTTGTACTGCCTTCAGCTATTCCTACTGACTGTATTTTCTATCAAGTCTTGTTTAAATGCCTAAAGTACAATAGACTCAGTTTAGCCATTTTGGATATAGATCAAACATTTTCCCCCTTTTAGGAAAGGTTTGAGCACATTTGTCTTTCTGGAAGTCCATGAATGTCCATAAAGTTATTCTCCAGTACTGCATTTCAAATGAATATTTTTCTCTGCCTTAATTATTTATGCTGCAATCAAGAATATTGTAGTATGGATTATCTTGGCCTTGGTCTCCAGTGACACATCTTTACACCTGAGGATCTTTTCAGTTCCCTCATAGATATCCTTCCAATCTCAATCATCTTTTCATTTCTGGTCTGTTTAAACCAGGAGTTCTCAACCTTTTTAAGCATGGAGCTGGGTTGCGCTCCCTCAGTCAGCTTTGGGGGCCGGATGGCCATTTTGCCCTTCTTCCACCACATGGTACTTCCAGGTGTGGTGGAGGCAGTGGGCCACAGGTTGAGAATCTCTGGTTTAAACTGATAATTGAACCAATACTGTATACAGGAAAATCCCAATTTCTTAATTACAACAAGTTATATAATTATTCTTTATTTTTGTTTTGCTGATGTTCACATGTAATGCTACTTGCAGATTCTTGTTACAGTTTTCTGCTTGCAATACAGTGGTGAGCATCAGCAGGTTCGCACCAGTTCACCAGAACCGATAGCAGAAATTCTGGCTGGCCCCACCCATCCAAATTTTGAAATAAAGTAGTCCTAATTTGGGTGCTTTTCCCCCCCTGGCCACACCCACCATACAATGGCCACAGTGTAGTAGCAAAAAAAATTTTTTGGAGCCCACCACTATTGCAATATGATTCTTCAACACATTCTCACTCCCTCTTCATTTTAATCTAATCCAGGTTTCCATATGTTCTATTTGGATCTAGATCAAACAGATTGGGAGATAATAAATGGTCTTATGTACTTTGGACATCAAATGAGAAGGGAGGACTCACTTGAGAAGGCCTTGATGCTGGGAAAGGTGGAGGGCAAGAGAAGAAAGGGGCGTCCAGGGATGAGATGGATAGATGGTATTGTGGACACAATGGGCACAGAGCTTGGTGGGCTGAGGAGAATGGTGGAGGATAGAGGTGCCTGGAGGAAAATGGTCCATGGGGTCGCAAAGGGTCGGAATCGACTGTGCGACTGAACAACAACAACAATATTTTAACATTGGTGGTTATTTTCCATCCTGACAAGGCTTGCCTGGTGCCCTTTATATATGCTATCATTTGGACAGCAAATAAAGACTTTTTTTGCTCAGACATTTTAATTCATTTTAAACACCTGCCTAAAGCTACTGCTGTTTTCAGTATCTAACTGCTACACCTAGTTTTTAGTCTTCTCTAGAATGAACCCATAAATCAATATGTCATCCATAAGTGTTAATTTAACAAGTTCTATTCATTCAATGGGTTGTCTCTAGTTGGAATAAACAGTTGAATTTTAGCTGTACTGTTGCTTCCAGATGGATGGTTTCTAGTCCTATTAAATAATCGCTCTTTCTCAACAAACAAAGTGGGATTCCAATTGATTTTCCATACCATTGGAATAATTAATCCCCCCTCCCTGGTATGTTCATCATACTATTTTCCACTATACCAGTGGATGTGTGTGATACAGCTTCTATTTGTGAGAAGAGAGAATTTCCTAATCAGCATTTGGAAGAAAATCCTAGCCATCATTTGAAAAATAAATAGGTGCCATGCTTCACTAAAATAGAAGGCAATTATCTATTTAATGCCAAGTGCTTATTCATTTACACATGATTGCTCATTACTACCTATAAAGTCCAGTGTTTTAATGTTTCTTTTGGACTGTTTAGAAGTATTTAATTAAGAGCAAAAATAAATAATTTTTTTTAAAAAAAACCATTGCTAAATTGTTTTTTAAGTGAAAAGCATTTTAGTGCTAATCAGAAATACATTTTAAAAATGACTAGGGCTATGAAATAGTATCCATAGTGAAAGTTCTAATGAATGTGTACTGAGCTGTGATGGAATCCAATGTCTTGTAGGTCACTGCCCGCATTAGAACCCCTATTATTAGAAAAAACCTAAGAGTAGCACCAAAGGCTACTGAACAATGGGCAACAAGCCACCTGTCTATATTTTTCAAAAAGCCAGACTTTCTGGGCTAAGCACAAAGATGGAGGACACACTGGGAAAATACATGAAGATTACTATGGCATTGGTAGCTGAGATATTCTGAGAGTTATTTTCCCAAAATGTGACTTTTCCAGGTCTGAGGTGTGAAGAATTGCCCTCTGCATGCAAAGTGTTTCCACCACCAGTGAATGAGTCAATTCAGACAACATGGGCAAAAACACCTAAAGTGGCATCTTTACCTCTGCTGTGCTTTCTGTTCTTTAAAACTAGCAGCCCTTTTAAAAACCAATCGTAAAGATGGAGCTTTTTCCTTACATGCCATTCAGCATTTGTATGCTGATTAACTGGATGACCTAGAACCAAAAGAGAGCTTTCACAATAATGTTGTTAAAAGAAAATCTGTTAAAATGCTTGACTTAGTTTTAAGCAAATAAACATTTTTCAGCCATAACTGGAAGCCTGAAGTAACACTGTCTATAGACAGAAATGAAGCACGCATCATTGATTTTCATGGTCCGTGCTGAAAGAAAGAAACAGATACTGTTGCAGGAGGGATAAAAGATAATTGTGGGAAGGATAAAAGATCATAAAAATTCCTTCACTGAATGTGTTAGGGAGTGAGTTTCCTCCATAGCATACAGAAGTAAATGAACGGTGCAGGCTTATATGAGCCTATTCTGAAGTAAGTCTGATGGCAATGAGGTTTATTCTAAAATAAATGGGTACATTATGACAGCCTAGGTAATTTCTGTACTAGATTTGCTTCCAGAGTCTCAAATG